>CM032448.1:131743772-132187901 GCA_019049505.1 Pachyrhynchus sulphureomaculatus | reverse complement strand
TGTACAAAATACGACTAAAACGTGTCTATTTCTACTTTTGGATAAGCCCTGGTAGAAATATACATACACAAATACATACGGAAAAATATTTTAGCGTCGGTAAATTATTAAAAAGGATCTTTTTTACTGCATTAAGCGTACCCAAGTGCCAATCTCTAACGCGTTTAGACCTATTGGATCGCGTCAGCAAAGCGTAGGCAAGTCATTATCGAAAGTTCCGTGGCGATAGCTATTTATAGTGCAGAAAATGCCATAGGCTTCTAACTTAAAAATGAACACATTATATCCGTGTTATTTGCGGAAATTCTAACATCAAAAAAGGCACTTTTTAACGTTTTTCGAATAATTTTTTACATTTGATCTTCTGTGATACACAGACAACTTGTCTCCACTTATCCCCTATACTTAAAAGTATATCTAAAAATGTCACTATACTATATATTGTCACAATTTAGTCTGCTCAGTCTTTGCGTCCAAAATCGATGCCTCTCCGGCGACGTCGCAATCGACGTTGTCATATCTGCTATTTCGGTCTCTTTCTTTTTCTTGCTGATGTTTCATTTGTTTGACAACCTAAAATAACAGCAATTAATCAACGGTGATTCTTTTCCTGGAAAATTTTGATGATTGGAATGACATTGTAAGAATTCTACCTAGCTATTATCCAGTCCAACAGATGGACACTTTCTACGGCTTAAGTAGTTATGAGTTTACAATTTTGTAAATTTAAAAATATATAGTAAACGTTATAAGACTTATTCCGCCTGAAAGGAGTTTTTATTCTCTTGGGGTTAGCTTATGTTTATGTGCTGCTGAGTATTTCTCAAAGTTGTTTCCTTGGTTGTATCAGTTCGTGTTAAACAATTTTCTTAATGGAAATGTAGTGATTATTTTGCTTACCTGCCCCATAATTTCATTTCTATTAGGACTACCCCCATTATTATTCCCAAAACTCGATCTCACTATATCGGGTAAATTATCATTAAAAACTTCCACCGCAACTGTCAAAAACTTGTTAAACTCCTCATACGACACTTGACATTTCCTCTGATAGTCTAATACATCAGTCCATATGGCTATGACGTCTTTTTTTGATACTTTATGTCTTGACTCGTGGTCTATAACTTTCGCTAGATGGCGTAGTATGAAGATCAGCGTGTCTTTTTTAGGGGTTTCTTCTATAAGGGCGGTTACTTTTCGTCTTGTGACTGGCTCTAGGTAATTTTGAGAATTATCTGTAACAATCAAGTAAATTATAGTAAATAAATAGGCAGTTTTGCTTTTTTTTTAAATACATAATTTAATAGAGATAGTAAA
Source organism: Pachyrhynchus sulphureomaculatus (assembly GCA_019049505.1). Classification (NCBI taxonomy): domain Eukaryota; kingdom Metazoa; phylum Arthropoda; class Insecta; order Coleoptera; family Curculionidae; genus Pachyrhynchus; species Pachyrhynchus sulphureomaculatus. The sequence goes on along the minus strand of CM032448.1, from coordinate 132,186,584 downwards.
GAACTTTCATGATGAAAAGCCTTGAAATATTGAAAAGGGTCATAGAGAAACACATTTAATATGTATATATGTTAGCTGTCAGCATTTACTGGATGGAAAAAAACCCCCGTTCCGAGCATGGCTGAAAAAAATTAGGATAGGCTGAACGATGCAATATAAGAAGGAGAATATTAATTATTGATAATTGTTTTCAGGCAGACTGGCTTGTTTACAATACGTAGATTAAACTATACTTAAGTTACTGTTATTGATATGTCCCAAAACCATTAACTTTATTTATTATGACAGATATGACCATATCTTATAAAAAGTGTTTATGTAACCCTAATGAGATTTAGGTAACAGAGATATTTTAGTACGCATTATAGTTTAGAGAGCCGAAGTAGTCGGCCAGCTTTGTTAGATGTCTGATTGCAATTGTTAATAAAAGTTATTGTTGAAATTGCCCAAAAGTGTTTAATTATTTTGTTTAAAATAAAAGCTAACATATATATATTTTTTAATTTGAACGTTTTTTAGTGTTCCGTACGGAACATTTATAGGACCACTTGGATGTCTGCCTGTCACATCCGATTTTCTCCGAAACTATTTGACATATAAAGTCAAAATTTGCCACAAATATAGGAATTGGCGGCCTAATCAGACCCATGTAGTTTTGAAAGTTAAATTTTGACTTAAGGGGTTCGTTTTGGGGGATGAAATCGGAAGTGAAAAAAACATTTTTTTTTTTTTACAAGGTCATCGAGTGGGGCGTCAAATGATAGCTTGTGAAAACAGGAGTTCAAAAATATATATGATATAATACTTGTGCACACTTTTCTTTGTATTATTTTTTAAAAAATTGCTAAAAATCGCGGCCCCCCCCCCACCCCATCTCTAAGACTATTGATCAAAAGATTTTGAAAAAATTGTGGAACATTCTCCATAAAGTGTAGATCAAGAAAAAATTATCACGAGTGCATTAAGTTTGATAATTTATCTGGTATAAAAAAAAAACAACTGTTTGACTTGGCAATATGGTGGAGATTTTTTCGTGGAAAGTTGTGAATTTAATCGGGGCTAAGTGTTATCAAATATCAGTACGGATTGGATGCAATCAGTAACATACTCATATACTTTTCAGCATATTACCCCTTAAGGGACTATACCAGTGTGATTGATTTTTTTACATATTTCAATGCTTCTGTATGTATAGAATAAGAAGTCGAAATATCAAAGTCGGCTTATGTTTATTTTTGAAAATACAGCTGTCGCCAGGCACAGCTGCTCGGAGGGCCATAAACTCGTTTTTGGAAGCGTAACGCGAACTGGAGCAGGTATTAAAATTCCAATTCCGTGATGTCATGACGTAAGTGAAAGTTAAACATCTAATACTTCAGTGAACTCAAAATAGTCACAAAGGTAGGTACGTGGCAAGAGATCATTATTTATCTGTTACACGTAAGTTAGTCTTTAAACGCGTTTTTTCAAAACTGCATTTTTTAAATTTGCTGCACGTATAACTCGAAAACAATTTATTGTATCGACTGAATTTTTTTTTTATGCATGGTAAGGACGTGTTTTGTCGTACCATAAACCATGGATTTTTTGATTGGACCAAAAATGTCAATTCGGCATGCAAAAAAACGGACACCTTTTTGGCGAAAATTTTATACTTCTTTTTCTAAACGCCGCTATTCCTATAATTTTCAATATTTTTTAAAATTCATGGTTGATGGTATGGAAATTTGATGATCATTTTGTTTTGTTTTTTTTTTATTCCAGGCAATGTGTGGGGGGTGGTAATCACGGCAGCAGTGGAACTACATATTTATTTCACCCGTCCCGTTACTGGGGCATAAGTCTCGTAAATTTCGATATTTTGGTCGGAAAAAATTTATGTGTAAACAAATAATAAATAGGTACCCAGCATTTTAAAACATTTGATGCAGTAGTTTTCTTTAAAAAATTCTAGAAAAATATTCTTATTTTTAAGTAATTACACTGGAATAGCCCCTTAAGCATTTGGCTAATCACGGATGAAATAAATTTCCATGATGACGGGTGACCAACGAATAGGCACCGAGACAAAATAATTTTATTTTATTTGTTTTATAATTAAACAAATATTTATGTAGTAAATATTTGTTTCAAACTTTTACTACAAAGATGTTTTGCTTTTATATATTGTTGAAAATTTTTATTTTGAAGTCGAATGTGTGACCTGAACTAACTTGAATTTCATAAAATACTACAGCAGGCACATTACGGAACACTAATTGTGCAAATCCGACTTGCACTTGACCGGTTTTTGAAAGACTATAAAGCGGGGCAAAACTGGATTTTATTTATTTATTTATTTATTTATACATTCAATTCCAACAGGCCAGGGCCCAATTACAGGAATAACGTTTATACTAATGAGCTACATATAAAAGAAGAACATGATACAATTAAAATAAAATTAAAATGTTTTGAACAATCTCCAAATTAAAAAACAAACAAAAATAGTAAAAATAAAAAACTACAAATTTGAGCAACCTCTAAATACTGAGCAGAGAACCAATAAGCACCGACAGCCTACTGCAATGGAAATCACCGGCGTTTCCAATCACATTGCCGTTCTTGCACATTATATAAATAGGGCTGTGGAATAATATATTTGACTTAGCCCGGCCGAGGCTAAAATAGGTGAGCGCCTTGTCCCAAAGCGTGGTATATGAAAAGATACATTGCTTAATAGGAAAGGGCAATCAATATGGTGATTTAACAGCTTATATAAGAATTTGATGGAGTGAATGTCCCTTCTCTTTGCAAGAGGCAACTCATTAAACCTTGACAAGATTAGTACGTGATCAACACCGCGGTCCGGATAGACACCATCCCTCTTGAAAATAAGATATGTAATGAAGCGCCTCTGTATCGATTCGATTGAGTTGTTATGGCAATTGTATATTGGATACCAAAGAATAGAAGCATAGTCAAACTTAGACCTAACGAAGGAATAATAGAGAAGCTTGAGATTGCAGATATGTTAGTAAAGTCTCTACAATTTCTAATCAGGAAACCCAGCATCTTTGATGCACCAGCAACCATTTGTTCAATATGGTCAGCAAAAGAGAATTTCTCGTCAAAGATGATACCCAGATCTCTAACTGAACGAAGATTCTGTAGAACAGTATCACCTACGGAATAATTGAAAAATATAGGGTTGTTACGATAGGAATATCGGACGACATTGCATTTGGAAACGTTTAAGGTGAGCCTGTTAGTAGAGCACCAGTTGGTGAGAGCATTAATGCTGCTCTGTAATTTGTGGCAATCAGAAACCGAGTCTATGCGTTTAAAAATTTTAAGGTCATCGGCATAAGCAAGCTTCCGGCAACCTATCTCACTCAGCAAATCGTCAACAAACATATTGAAAAGAAGAGGTCCCAGATTGAAACCTGGGGAACACCTGAAGTGGGAATATGGAGAGGCGATCTAAACCCATTGATTTCTACAAAAAACCTGCGATCCAGGAGGTATGAATTTAAAAGATCAATCATCATGTTGGTCAGTAGAAAGCGTATTTCTCACTTTTTTTTTTTTCGGTTTTTTACCGACTAACCAACGCGCATCGGACATCAAACTAATTGCCGTCACTGCGCGAAAGCAGAAGGAAGAAATCGAGAGGTGACGAAAATTTCTTATTGTGTATAATCTAATAATAAACTAAATAAACGGCCAAATGCAAGCTGGACTTGCGTAATTAGTGTTTTCGTTAGACAAAATACGTCCCCAAATGAGTTTTCAATAAAGTTTGTTTCCGATTTTTGTTGAAAACTGATGACCTTGAAATTTTTGTTTTCTTTATATACCAGATAAATTATTAAAGATAGTGTACTCGTGATAATTTTCGTTCAATCTACACCCTGTAGAGAATATTCCAGAATTTTTTTTAAATTTTCGAGATACGGGGGTGGGACAGCAATTTTTCGCACTCTTTTAAAAATAATACAAAGAAAAGTGTGCGCAAGTATTACATTATATATATTTTTGAACTCGGGTTTTCACAAGCTTTCCTTTGACACCCCTCTCGATGACCTGGTAATTTTTTTTCACTTCTGATTTCAACCCCCCAAACTAACCCCTTAAGTCAAAATTTCACTTTTACAACTACACGGCTCTGATGAGGCCATCAATTTCTATATTAGTGCGAAATTAGTGACAGACCGACACTGATGTTCCGTACGGAACACTAAAAATTAATAATTGGAAATACTGCACGCACCGAGTAAACACTCCAGCCTTAGCGTTTTTAATTTTAGCGTATATTCTTAACAAATATAAATAACGACTTACCATTGGTGGCCTTTAACACCAACTCGATCGTCTCCTTGTTAACCAAACCATCTTGCTCCCTCAAATACTTCTTGAGAGTATCCGCCATATCGTACACGTCAGTCTTATTTTTATCCAATTCGTTAATTTTTTTCTTGTTCAGTTTTTTCATTAATTTGTTCGTTTTTTCCAGCGAACCGGGCGTTTTGTATAGGCCTTCTGTCGAGAGATTGGGTTCGATGAGCTCTACGAGTTTTTTAGTGATTTCGTCGATGCTCAAGCTAAGATTACTTGAACCTTAAAAACAAATAATTAAAATAAAAATAGTAGATATTACTAAAAAAGTGACAAAATTTAAAAAATTGGTACAGTCGGCTCGTTAATCCAGTCGCCAGGGGTTTTGAGCTCTCACTAAATGTTAACAGGCTGCATTTTGGCACACAGATAGTTTTTTGGACGTAGCATACGATAAAAAAAAAGTTTGCTAAAGTTTGATGTACGCTAAACTGACAAAATCCAAAATAAAATCAAATATTCGGTTTTTCGCTAATATCTCGAAAAATAAAAAAAGATACCGAAAAACTAATAACACCACGTGAAAGAGCGGAAAATTTTACAAAGGAATACTATATAGATTTTTTTTCCAGATTTTTTTTATTAGCGTAAGAATTTATTAAAAATTCGAATAGGTGATTCAAAAGGCATAGCGCGCCAAACAGGTTAATTTGAAAGTCTACGCGCACCTCTCGAGGATTAATTGATATTACTTGTTTTCAAAGTGTAAAAAAAAAAATTAAAAGATAGCTTTTTGAAAAAGAGACTTTCAGCTTTCCGATGATACTAATATTTTTATTTTTGTTGCTATTTGTAAACCTTAAAACGAAATTTTGGTTTGCATGATTTTAACGAACACACAGTAAATTACAAATATTTAATAAAATATAGTATCGAAAAAAAAATCCTTGTGGCATATACCTTAAGTTATACGAGGCTGGTTTGAAAAGTCCGTGCAAAGTCCGAGAGATGGCACCACCGGCGGGTATCGAGGTCATGTTTAGTTAGTAGCATTTCTTGAATGAACGCACACCAAGTTTCAGCCATATTGGTCTATTTCTTTGTGTTTGGCATTCGTGTGAATCAAGGAAGTCGAGTGATTTTCAAGAAATGGACGAAAAAGAATTTCGTGTGGTGATTAAACATTACTTTATGAAAGGCAAAACGCCTCAGGAGACTAAAGAGAAGCTTGATAAACATTATTGTGACTCTGCACCTTCGATTAGAACAGTTTATAAGTGGTTTCAAAATTTTCGGACTGGCCATATGGGCACAAGTGACGCTGAACGTTCTGGACGGCCTGTGGAGGTTACGACTCCAGAAATCATTGATCAAATCTATGATATGGTGATGGATGACAGAAGAGTTAAGGTGCGTGAGATTGCTAGTGCTGTGGGCATCTCGACTGAACGGGTACATAATATTTTGCATAAACATTTGGACATGAGAAAGCTATCCGCAAGATGGGTGCCGCGATTGCTCACGCTTGACCAAAAACGGAATCGTGTGAAGTGTTGCAAGGATAGTTTGCAGCTGTTCCAGAAGAATCCGGAGGACTTTAAGCGTCGTTTCGTCACTGTGGATGAAACATGGATACATTACTATACTCCTGAGATCAAACAACAATCTAAACAATGGGTTACCAAGGGGGAATCTGCACCAAAAAAGGCGAAGACCGTTCCTTCGGCCGGAAAAGTTATGGCAACTGTCTTTTGGGATTCGCAAGGGATAATCCTCATCGACTATCTGGAAAAGGGTAAAACTATTACGCAAGAAAAACGCCCGCGATTGACCCACAAGAAAGTCCTTTTCCATCACGACAACGCACCAGCACACACCTCAGCAGTTGTGGTCGCAAAATTAATGCAAATAGGATTCCAACTCGTTTCACATCCCCCCTATTCTCCAGACTTGGCTCCCTCGGACTACTATTTGTTCCCCAATTTGAAGAAATGGCTGGCGGGACAAAGATTTTATTCAAACGAGGAGGTGATTGCAGACAGTAATGGATATTTTGCAGACTTGGACAAATCCTATTATTCGGAAGGGATCAACAAACTAGAACATCGTTGGACGAAGTGTATAAGCCTAAAAGGAGACTATGTTGAAAAATAAAAAAAGGTTTACCCCAAACACATAAGTAGTTTTTATTTTTGCACGGACTTTTCAAACCAGCCTCGTATAAGTATAAGAATAATTAAAAACACCCACATTGTCTGTATTACTTAAAAAGTGAGTTTTAAAATATGAAAATGCCTGCTGTAGTGCTTCGCCGGCAATTTTACGTTCAAAGCAGTAGGAAATGGTCAAAAAAGTCGGACAATTTTTTTTTTTAATAACAGTTAAAAGTATCTTGATATCAGAAAATCATTGAAAACTTTAATTCATTTAAATATCCAGCTACAAAGAAAACAGTTACTGAAAACACAAAAATTCTAAATTATTCGAAGAAATTAAATGAATTACGTACTCTGACCGTCATATTAGATCCGCCATTTTGAAATTTTCAAATCTGTGATCGGATTCTTAATCAGTACCCCAGGAAACCCCTTAATAGCCAATTTCAAAATATTTAGCAGTATACAGAAATATTAATTTAACCATAAATGAGGTTGGAAGCATGATTCCCACTACAACAGAAGAGGTTAAACCAGCCATTTTATTTTAAATAATTTTTTTTAATTACAGTAAAACCAAAAAAAAAACTCTATATACTATTTTTTTGTAAAATTTTATGTTTTTTCATTATTAGTTTTTTGGATATCTTTTTTATTTTTCGAGATATTTACGAAAAATCGAATTTGTTCATTTTATTTTCGATTTTGCAGGCTTAGGGTACACTTTTGAGCAGCAAACTTTTTTTTATCGTATTCTACGTCCAAAAAAACTACCTCTATGACAAAATGCAGCCTGTTAACATTTAATGAAAGTTTTTCGTTAACATAGTGTGAATGCCACAAAAACTTTTAATTAAGATTAAAACTTACTTTTCTTTTGACTTTTCGAACTATCAGAACTCTTGACGCTATCTCTTGATTCCTGTCTTTTGAGGAATAGAAGTTTTTCATTTAAACTATCCTAAAAGAAAGTTATAATCGTTTATTAGGCAAAAAAAGTTATACTTTCTTATATAAATGGTCTGTAGAATTGAGGGACAGGCGCTGCGAGATTATCAACTATAGTTCAACTACAAGCAGACTCTTACTACATGGGGTGAAAAATCCCGAGACTTTTGAAGAAAAAACAATGTTTTTGCCAAATGTTGTTGATTTTATTCTCCAAAATAGTTTCCTTCAAGTGCGACACACTTACTCCAGCGATTTTCCAACATTTGGATACCTTTCAGATAATATGATTTGTCGAGTTCTCTACAAGAAACCTTAGTTTCTCATTCGACTTCGTCTGTCAATAAAACGATTATCATCAACATGGTAGCCAACATGATAACCAACGATCGTTGAACGGTCACGATACCAGAAGAAAAAGAGTAAAATTGAAATATTTTTACATTCATAAAATATAACTTTCTGATCAATTTTCTATCCGGAAAATAATCTATAACGTAGTAGTGAAGAAAATACAATTTTCCATGCAATTTCACCAAGGAATAGTAGGCGATAAAATGTCAAGTAAGAATGTGATCGGACGGTCGTATTCTTGAAACCGTCCGTATTCTTGAAAAATGTGTTCGAGAACAGCAATGTATTCTTTGGTGTGCTAACAACCGCGCAATTACCTTAGTGAGTTCTCCAATCGCCTCCTGCATCAATAATCGCCTGGCATCTTCGAGGCATGCCGTCGACAAGATTTTCTGCATACTTGCACGGCAATGATCTCCAAATTTTTCGAATCTCGAGAGACAACTGAGTGAAAGTCTTCAGAATCTTTCCTCTAAGCTTTCTGTTTACAAGGGACCAAACGTTTTCAATAGGGTTGGCGTCCAGCGATTGTGAGGGCCACTCTAGTATCGTATCGTAATCCTAAGCCAGCCGCTTTGCGACGCGATTTTCGCCCAGCAAAGGTTTCTCCAACTTACTTCAATGTTTGACATCATGAGTACGAAGATGTGTGGAGCCAAATCTCTTTCTCCATCGATTTTAAGGACTTCTGAGCTGCCGCATAAACTTTATGGAAAAACACTTTTTTCTTCGCTAAATGCGACATTTTTTTCTTGATTTCTCTAATGAAACGATCCAATAAACCAACATAATACTCTCCTGTGATTGTTCGCCCCTTCTCAAGATAGTGGATCAGTATTATTCCATGCGCATCCCAAAAAATATTTGCCAAAACCTTTCCAGCTGACGTTTGTGTGTTTGGATGGTTCTGTCAGCTTTCAGGCGGTTCCAACCACTCTGCGGACTGACTGTGGGACTCAGATGTGCAGTGGTTGATCCATGTTTCGTCCATTGTTACGAATCGACGCAAAAACTCCTTTGTATTACGCCGAAACAGTGCTAAACGGCGTTCTAAATCTTCGACATGTTACTGGTTTTGATCAATCCGGTACATAGCTTTTTCATATGCAAATATTCATGCAAAATATGTTTTACGCGTTCTGTTCATATCTTCACGATGCCAACTATCTCTCTTAGTTTCACTTTGCGGTCGTTCAGAACAATATGGTGAATTTTTTTGTTTTTTGGAGTGCGTTATTGGCGCTTGTACGACCGCAATTTTAGTTCGCTAAACCATCAACATATAGTTGCTTTTAACGGAGCAGATGTGCGATAACCCTTCTCAAACCATTCTTGAGTTCTGCTTGTATTTTTTCCTATTAAAAAGCAATGTTTAGTCAACACACGAAATACTTTTTGTTCCATCGTTTTGAAAAAAAGTAACGTTACTCAAACAACTATAACTTGAAAACTAATAGACAACATGTCATTAAAATTTTACACGAATCTTCTGACAGTTGACAGTAACTGAAAATCATATGTTTTCTTGTTATTTGTGCTGCCATCTCTCGGAGTCTTGGGACTCTTCACCCATGTAGTATATTAAACTTAACCATCAATCAAAAGTAAGATATATTAAAATTTAGTATCTACATTGTCTCAATTGTATTCTCTTATAAATATTCAACTTACCGGTCTCTTGCTTAATCCATTCAGTTCTGCATCGTACAGTTCATAATATCCGAGCAAGAAATCGATCAATCGCGCCGCACCATGGCTCTGCGTCACTATATCTTTTGACATTTCAATCGTTAAACTTTCTGAAAAATAAAATAAAACTTTGACGACGACTTTTACTGTCTGGCGTGTGTTTTTATCATTGTCATTCATATTCATGATTCCACATGGATTGAACTCCTCAGAAGTGTCAGACCTGATATTTCTGAGAAGTTCAATTCAAAATACTTTACCAGTTTGCAATTAAAAAAGCAGACCGGCGCACTATGGGACAGAATCGTGCGTACCGTCTCAAAAATCTGTAACTTTGTCGTTGACTGAAGTAAATAGCTGAAATTTGGTATGTAGTATCTCTAATGTATATACTATCAAATAATGGTACATTCATTGTTAATTTTTAACCGACTTCACGTGTGACTTTTTTTGTTCCTTTTTTTTGTTTTTTTTTAATGTTTGTTCCAATATTACTCCGCCATTTGTGAACCGATTTTAAAAATTCTTTTTTTGTTTGAAAGGTACTACTTGCAGTTGGGTCCCATAAATTAATTTTTGAATATCTCGACCATTTATAAACCGATTTTCAAAATTCTTTCTTCTTTTTGAAAGAATTTGTCAACAGGCTGAACACATAAAAACATTTCGGAAATCGGACGGATATTTTGTCCGTCCAAAATATTGATTTTTAGATAACTCTATTGAAAATTTATGAAAATCGGAGGGAGGAAGTCGGTTTTCTTTTTTGCGAGAATTATTTTATTTATAATATATAAAAAAATAATACAAAAATAAAAATGACACTTTTTCATACAAAAACATAGTTTACTTAACTTATTGAATAATAATTATACAGTTTAATGATATACACTATTATTTCGTATTTTTGTTAATATTACATATGAAAATAGCATATAATAAATGACAAACATCCATTAATCCACTACATAAAATAGAAAAAAAAAAATTGATATACAAACTACAATTTAAATATCTAAGAGGTTCTTGGCTTCGTCTAACAGTTCCTTGGCAATAGTGACTGATGGTTTTCTGATACTTGATATGTATGGGTCTGATGTAAACCTAGAGCACTTTCTAGCGTGACATAATCTGATATTTTTGTAATCTTTATTACGAGATTCTTGGGCATCCTCAGATAAATTACCAATAGGCAGAACAGCAAAATGTCTAATTATACTTTCCCCGTGTATTAAGATCTTATGTACTGAAGAAGGCATGTTATACCACATATATTGTGTAACGTATAATTGTGCAGTAGCGCGAGTATATTCACCAAATTTTTCTGGATTTACAGCAATACCGCATGCCAAAGTCTGAAGAATAACATAAAACCTTTTAATAAGATCCTCATTAACTCCTGTTATTTCTGAAGAGCAGTAGTAGTTCTCAAAAAAACGTCGAGCTGTATTGCCGTCATTGCTATTTCCACTTCCTTGCCGGGGTTTATTAACATGCAATCCCATTCGGCTTCGAAATAAACTTTGTACAAGTTTTTTCTTGTCTTCTCTACTTTTTTTTATCTTCCGGAGTTCTCGCAGCCCATTTTTTAAACGAAAGATTATATGAAATACGTAAAACTAACTTCATGTACCTAATCCATGCATGCAACGTCGACAAACCGTACTCGTAAGCATTCATATTATCTGGCTTTGATTCAATCTTCTCCAAATTATTCATATCGCTTGGTTTAGCCCCACACACCGTACACACAGCTCCAGAACTTGTGTCAGTTAGAACTTGTGTAACTTTTCCATCCACCATAGTTAAGAACAGCTCGTGACTTATTTCAATTAGCTGGTCCCCCATGTGTATCTCAGAAATTTTCAAATTATTAATTTGACCCCGAATATCACCGACCACCGAACGGGTTTTCTCGAATTGGTCGGCAATATCGAACAGAAGAGCAAGCCGGATTTTGCCAAAGAACCTCTTTTGTTTTTGTATCAAGCAGCTTTATTGGTACCAAAGACGCTATAAATAAGTTTGCATCTGAGACCAAGTTACTTTCATCTGTTAAAATTTGTTTATATTCACTTTGTTCCAATGAACCATCACATCCCCATTTGGTAAACAATTTAAGATTTCTTCTTGTTGGGTTGTAAATATTTTAATTTTTAAGATACGGGCAGTAGTGTGATCCAGCAAATCTTGTAGATTTACTTTAACGCCTGTATCGGTTATTTCAATGCTGGAGGGTGGAGGATAACACAGTTTTTTTGCGTTTGTTAATATATTATATGACGGCAATATATCGAAGTTTTTGTTAATCAGACTTGCTCGAAGTAATCCGTATTGTGATTTCGAAAGATCTAAATCAGCAAAAAGATTTAAAGCTTCATCCACCGTAAATTATGTTGCATTGCGAGTTTCATGCAACAATTTTTCCTTTATGATCTTTTTTTCATCTCTATCACAATTCCACATCATTGCAACAACAAAAGCTTCTTCCAATTCTCCTTCAGACCGCAATCCTTGGACGTATGCGTTATGTATATTTTTCCTTTTTTTCGATTTCTCTGACAGATCTTTATAAGACTTTGATGGACGTCCACGTTCTCCAGATGCAGGTTTGATATCCATTGGTATTTCGTCGAACTGTACCTTAAATTCACCGTCTAACCACGTTGTATTTTTATTAAAGAAACGTTCTTTAGTTCGGTTAGATGTGGTCCAGCGATTGTTAAAAGCTGATATAAGCGATTTTTGAATACTTTTCACAACTAATTCACTTTTTGAAGACGACAAATGATGGTGTTCTAAGTATTTTTGAATATCTTCTCTTTTTGTCCCATGGCCAATGAAAAATTCGCATAATACTCGTCGAGGCACAACAAATTCACTCATTTTGTTGTATAGGTACTTCGCAAATATTGTTTTTACCGAGGTTGGTGAAGACTCTATGTCGAAGCACAATAAAGTACTGGTAAATGACAATTAAATCAATAACTTTTATACTTCAATTCCGTGAGAAAAATATTATTATCTGCGGGTAGTCACATATTTATCGCGTTCTTATATGATATGATATGATTTCCAATAACAGTATTTCCACCTTACCTAAACTTTAATTTAGGTAGTAATCTATCTTTATATATAAAACACAAAAAATGTTTCTACCTACCCAAGGCAGCTCTACCAGGTGGTAGCAGTTCGGCAATAGCAACAAAGCCGAAAAAAATCACATGTATTTTGTTGGTAAAAAATTCACCACATTGTCAAAAATCACGAGAGCTTCTCTCAAAAAACAACCACTTTATGTACGTATGTAGTTCATTCTCTCAAAAAACAACCACTTTATGTATGTATGTAGTTCAATGAGGTAGTTTGTAAACAAAATTTTGACAACTTGCTGGGATGTAAACAATAGTCACCTGTTCTAGTGATATTACCTGGTAAAGCTGCCTTGTACCTACCTACCTACCTACCTACCTACATCTCTACCTGCCTACCTATGTAAGCTATAGACGCTAGTAGACAATATTATTTAACATAAAATGTCAGAAATAATCTATTTTTCGAAAAATCTCCTGAATCAAATCTTAAAATTTTTTTTTAAATATTTTGCATTTCCCTCCCCATCAGGTATTTTTCATCCCATTTAAAAGGGGGCAGATTCGGGCAATTTTTTTTTTGCCTTGACTTTTATATGAGCTGCTCTATGTGATGGTATCAAAATTACGACATCGGCAGACATCGCTAACTGTCAAAAGTCTATTTAAAGTTTCTAATAAGGTTAGGATATTTGATACTGCAAAAACAATCGTGTACCTCTCCAGTTTTTACATAAATGTCTACTTAAATGCTTTTTAAATAAGGTACTTAATAACCATTCTAACCATATATCACACTTACATATTTGCATTGAAAATAATGAAAATATGACCATGTAAACTGGTGCAATTCTGTTCTACATAATCGACATTATTTTGAGCGTCAACTTGCAAGTCAAGTTTTATTAAGAAAAAATGAGAAATAATCTATTTTAAATTCTATATAATATGTATTCAGTTAGATATATTCAATATCGAACATTCGCAAAAACTACAAAAATTAGCTTTTGAGGGTAACACATTTCATCAGCAACGTTGCCACATAAATTTATATATCCTAACTCGAATAATTTCTACTATTTTAACAGCAGGTGAAAGCGTCAACGCCTGCGCATAAGTCACTCAAGTTATTGGTTGCTGCTATTATGAAATATAGCTTCCAGAGCTGAACCCCATTCTATTAACAAAAAAAATTACCTTGATGAGCGGAAAATATCATCGAAGGACCCCAACACACAGCCAAGTTATACGTGTCCATTTTGTTGTGTTCCTTATATTTTGCCACTTCCAGTAGATGGCGTATCACGACGTAAAACGTTTCCAGATTGGCTTCGTGTAAATTTTTCACCAAGGTCGATTTAATTTTTTGATGATCTTTGGGAGACATTTTGTGCAGGTCTAATTCTAGAAAATAAAATAACAAGACGCTATAGGTTAAAATGCAAAGCAATGAGAAAACATCCTAAAAAGGACATATAACTCAATACAGTCTGCTAAGTAAAGAAAAGTAAAAATCTTGGAACGTGAGTTTTTCACGCATACAATTATTCCTTTTGCAAGGAAAGTAAAAAAACATGCTGACTCCTCGTAAGCCTTCAATGTCATGGAAAACACAGCTGTTGCTACAGAGAGACAAATATGTGAAATAAAACGTCGCCGCAAAAGGAAGCCGGCTGGCTATCGTTGGATCGTTAAAATGTTGAGTTTTTAAGAGATGGCGCACAAACTACAAGTTGTATTATATAAAACAATAATAGGAAAAAATCTGAGAAACTCGACGAGGCCCAATTTAACGATCCGACAGTAGCCAGCCGGCTTCGTTATACGGCGACGTTTTGTTTCACCTGTTTATCTTTCTGTACCGATAGTTACATTTCCTGTAGTGACGTTCTTAGAACAGGAAGAAGAAAAAGGTTGGTAATATCTTCGAGAACTGATTTTAGTGAATATATTCCCCAATTTTCAATCTTCTGTCCGATTTCGACTAAAACTCGTTATCTAAAAACTTGCAGTACTTTTTAAATAAAAAATAAAGATATTTTCGAAGTAGTGGATACAGAATTATGTTTACTTACTGGTAATTTCCATCAATTTTTCACATACGTCACACGGGATGAGAGGTTCCTTTAATTCCCTAAAAAATAACTTCAGGCTTCCCGTCAACACATCCGGATCTTTGGAGAATTGATCTAATATTTCCAATCTGCCGTTGTCAACTTCGAAGCGGATTTTTTGTATGGTCGCTAGGTTTCCAGACGTCCGATATAAACCTAATAATACATTACATATTTATATTTTTCATCTCATGTTGGGCATTTATCACAGATCAATCCTAGCCTGACGGACGGCGAAACGCGCCTCAGGATGGATTTTATGAACAAGAGAACAGCTAGTAAACTGCTGAAATATGGACTTCTGTCTATTTTCAGTTGCATTATAATAACTAAGATGTAAAGTATAGTCTACTTAAAAATATTAAAACCATTTGGGGTAAAACCTCCAAATTATAAATTTACTTATGTTTTTCTGTGTTAAATTTTTTAGGTCGGGTGTAAAAAAAGAAAGTAAAATCCCTGTATATTTTTTGGTTGGGGGTGTAATAATTTACGTACCTAAGCTCTTAATATTTTCCGGTCTTTCTATTAATTCGATCACTCTGTAGATAAACATCGGGACTGGCGAACCAGAATTGGTTGTCCCCTTCATATAGATGTCTCTTAAGGTATTTCCAAAAATCGGCTCGTTTTTGTAAATTCCCTTCTTTTCCAAAATTTCTCGACTAGATCTCTTTCCTGAAAAAAATATACATTCTTTTGTACAGTCATCTACAATTACGACTCGGAGTTGTTAATTGTATTATTTTTCATTATATTTTGAAATAAAAATGAGACTCAAGAGCATAAATAACACAGGTCTGCAACAAAAATGCTGTCTGGATGTTTTCAACTGATTTCTATGTATTTAGGTGTTCTGAAAACTAAAAAAATACTCAAAAAATTCCAGAACGTCAGGTTATTTTGCAAAACGCAAAATTTTATTATAAAAAAGGGTTTTTTTGGGCTAACTTGAAGTCATAAATAAATAGGTACAATTTTATTTTGATTACTGTTTTTAAATGTATACAGGCCATAACTATCATTACTTTCTAAATAAAGAACGCCCTGTGTGAGCTAAAATTAACAAACATAAACGTTGCAAACAGAACGTGCGCGCTCCGATAGTGTAGAAAGTGGCGCTTTACAATTACGTGTTAACTCGTCATTGTTTTATAGATCTTGGTTCAATATAGTGCAATGTCATCTGTGCGGAAGTGTGTGAATTCGTCTGACAGTTTCTGTTATATTTATGGCGAATATATGATATTAAAGCAACAACTTAATATTACGGACTTTGTAAAAAAAGTATACTTCACGTATTTTGGCTTAAAACTTGAAGATCAGGATAAAGTTTGGGCACCTCATAAAGTCTGCAAACGATGTGTTGAAGACCTTCGAAATTGGTTTAAGGGCAAGAAAAAAGCTTTCCGATATGCGATTCCTATGGTATGGCGCGAGCAAAAGAACCATAGTGATGATTGTTACTTTTGTTCGTGTAATGTGAAAGGGTATAATTCAAAATGGAAGCTGTCCATTTCATACCCCAATCTGCAATCAGCTATTCGTCCCATCCCTCATGGGACCGAAATACCAGTGCCCAAGGCCCCTGCTACCTTGGAAGAGATTCCAAGTTCTGACGAAGATGGTGCTGTACCTGAACACGATGACAAGTCAAGTTTTCAATTTGAAGATGACAGCAGTCCGAAATTGTTTTCCCAGGGCGAGCTAAATGATTTGGTAAGAGACTTGAATCTTCCCAAAAACGCTGCTGAGTTGCTTGGATCAAGGCTCAAAAGCAGGAACTTACTTTTGCCAGGAGTGTCTTCCTCCTGCTTTAGATATCGTGCGAAGCAGTTCACTTCCTACTTTGCCCAAGAGGACGAGTTGGTTTATTGTACCAATATTGAAGGTTTGATGGATACATTTAAGATCTCATACAACCCAGCACAGTGGCGTATTTTCATAGATTCTTCAACAAGAAGCCTTAAAGCAGTTCTGCTTCACAATGGCGGTTTCTATGCTTCCATTCCTGTAGGTCATTCCGTACATCTCAAGGAAAACTACAAGAACTTGGAATTGGTTCTTTGCAAATTAAAATATAAAGACCACGGTTGGCAAGTGTGCGGTGATTTAAAAATCTTGGGCATGTTGCTTGGACAACAATCTGGGTTTACCAAATTCCCTTGCTTTTTGTGTCTATGGGATAGTAGAGACCGAGCATTTCAAGCTTTAGGTTGCCTAATGAGTTTAAAAGTACATTTTCTTCATTCCCACCTCGACTACTTTCCAGAAAATTTAGGAGATCTGAGTGAAGATCAAGGTGAACGATTTCACCAAGATATTAAGGAGATGGAAAAAATATACGTGAAAATGGAGTGTCTCACTGATGGCAGACTACTGTTGGACGCTTCAGAGAGACCTTCCAGATGCTTCCTACAAGCGAAAATGTACCAAAAGGAGTCTCACTGGAAAAAGAAATGTGTTTAGTGCTTACTAATGAATGTATTTTAGATAAAAAAAAATAAGTTTTGTTACGCAATTACAAATTAAAAAAAAATTTTTTAGTCTTTTATCTTTTAAGATGATAACTTGTTTAACATAGATACCTACATTGTCAGAAAACGTGACGTTCTATGACAAAATGAAAGTCATTTTCGGATTCAGTACACCCAAAAACATAAGAATTACGCAAAAAAAAAACCAAAACAGCTCTCAATTTTTTTTTTTTGCAGACTTGTGTAATGATTCTCCGGCACCATGATAGTTTTTAGGTAAATAAATGGTGTATATTAATTTTGCCAGGAAACGTCGACTGGTAGCACAGCTTATAGGTATAGGTACAGGATTTCACCGGTGTCGATTAAATAAGTGATGCTGATGTTTCGCTGATCATCCTGTCGACTTCTTCAGAGCTTGTTTCGACAATTAACTTCTTAGGAATCTAACACGTGCGTGTGTAGCACAACCTGTGTAGTTTACGCGATTATATAACACATTATGAACTGTCGAAGCAGTTTTTTCTCGATACTATCACACAACTTACCTAAAAACCTCAGTAACGTTTTCTTAATAGTTATTTTATTGTCAGTAACGTAGACTTGGATTTTTTCATTCTCCATAAACTGTTTGGCATATTTGATGGAGTCGAAATACAGCATGTACGGCAAATTTTGCACATCTCTCAGTTCCACTTCTTTAGATTCTTTCGATTTCAGGTATCTTGCCGATTTAAGCAGTATGTTTTGTTTTAACAACACCTAAAATACAAAAAACTGCGGAAAACTGGTTCCAGAAAGATATCCTTACAAGTCCATTTTTGCCACTTTTATAAATCTTTAAACATTATTTCTATAACTTATTACTATTTTTAAAATTAAGGGAACATTGCACATTCTCGGGTCGGAAAAATCGATTTTTTAGAAAGTATCCTATTGGAAATTATTATATTTCAATAATACTCTCTGAAAATTTCAAATACTCTCAAAGTTATAGACGATTATAGCGCCAAGTGTAAGGCAGGCCAAATCAACCGCGCGGCCTGCCAACTTACCTTTCGGCCGTTTACAAAGTTTTTGCTCTATCTACGTCGAACATCTGCTGCTACTTTTATGATTCTAACGAAGATAGAAGCAGGTAAAAAGAGAACTGACTATAATGGGTATAATATCTTTTCAGTTTGAGGCAAAACTGTAGCTCCAAAGCAAACGGTACGCGGGCCTGCTCAATTCGAAAATATCGCTCGTAGGGCTAACTTCGTCTCGGCTAATATTGTGCAAAATGGATAAAAAATACGTCTCGGCTAATATTGTGCAAAATAGAAAAAAAGAATGTGTCTTGCATGTTAACAAACGAATGTATAGAAGAGTGAAAGAAGCCAAAAAAGTATTAACGCAAACAAGGAAGCAAGCTAAAAAAGAAAATCTAACGCTGAAAAAAAGGAGATCTAAACCTAAAAAAAAAATTCAGCAACTAATAAATTAATGCAGGATTTATCACTTTACTATGGCCTAGCTATTCGACGTCACCCAAATTCAGTGGAAAAAATGAAAAAAAATAAATTTGGTCCACATTTTACCATAAGATTTCAATGGACAAAAGGCCACAGCATACGTATTGTCCTCCTAGAGCTGAATCGTGGTGCAAGTGACGAAAGCAAGAAGCTGCAGGTCCTTTGAGTGATTTCAAGCACCTACCTCCTCTGGATGATGATATTCAACAGGCTCTTAAATCTATTTATGATGACTTGACGGCAGACGATCTTTTGAAGCGGTATTTGGAGAATAACACACAAAATAACAATGAATCATTCAATTCTTGTGTTTGGCACATATTTTTTGTGGTAAAAAGATCATTTAAATTGCTACTAACACATCTGCGTGCACTTTTAATGACGGCTTCACCACATCTTAAAAATTATGGAGGTCATGGGAACGACAATCGGACCTGCAGCCGCTGAGCTCGCCCGGAAGCGTGACGAAGCGCGCATCAGGGATGCCGAGCGCAATCTCACCGATGCCGCAAGAGAGGCTAGAATCGCACCAAGAGACGAAAAAACACTTGAGAACGAGGCGTATGAGGAGTCGGAAGGAATTTTGTATGCAGCAAGCATAGCTGATTTTATATGTGAAAATTCGTTTGTTAAAACTTTAAACACTTTTTCTCAAGACAACGTTTTTGTAATCAGCGTGCACGATAACTTAAAAACCATTTAACCAATCGGTTTGAAATTTTAATATGTTATACACAAAATAGCCCCAGTATAAATTAGAATAAAAAATATTAGTAAACTTATTCCTTAATTTTTAATTTATTTTTTATTTTTTTTTTATTTATTCATTTACGGGACATGTCCATTCAACTCATAAAGACAAAATACAAAAGTTTACATCTATAAATGACACTTAAAACTAAAGGCTAAAACTGAGAAATTCAGAAAAGGACCCCGATCTGCCGCTTAAAATTAGACGAGGAGCTGGAGGCAGTTATTTACAATGCCCATAGGTCTTGTCATGAAGGTATTAGCTCCATAGGTTCTCTTATGCGAAGGTCTGAAGAAGGACAACGTAGACCTAGTATGTCTAGAGGGTGCATACAAATTAATCTGAGATAAAAGTTCTGTTCAATTTACAATGGAATTTAAAATTTTAACGAACATTACAAGATCGAGTTGAACTCTCCGGTTAGACAAGGCAATCAAGTTTAATATACGAGTAGTTGTCAGTTTTGAATAACTAAAAGAATCATTGTTAAAAAATATATAAAAATAAATAAAATAAAACAATGAAATAACTACAAACACGCATTAAAAAAAGGTAGCACAAAATAGGTAAAAATACAAGTTAATGTTTTTTAGTTTTCTGTACGGAACACTTATAAGATCACTTCCGTCCATCTGTCTGGGTGTCTATCGCACCCGATTTTCTCCAAAACTATTTGACATAGAAAGTTGAAATTTGGTACTAATATAAGAATTACTTGTCTTCATACATCACTTGCTTTCTACACTATGTTTGCGTTATGTTTAACTAATTAATTGAAACTATGAGAAAACATGTTTAAATTAATATTTGAAACTTAACCAAGGAGGATTAGTTGAGGAGGATTAATATGACCTAGAAATTTACTCTGAACAAGCTCCAAGCTCCTAGCATGGCAAGCAAAAGGTTGGTTCCACAAACATGAGCAATATTCCAAGAGAGGCCTAACTCACAAGCGGTACAGCATTTTTATAGAGGTAATGGATGAAAATTCTGATGAGCAACGCATGGTGAACCCAAGAATCCTCAGAGACCTAGACGTTACCTCGTTTATGTGAGGAATAAAACTCAGTGTCGAATCAAACTTAACCTCCAGATCCCTAACGCTAACCACGGACTCGAGCGAAGTCCCATTTAAGCTGTAATCAAAAATGCTATTTCTGGGACCACCAACTTTGAGAATCCACAGTTTTGTGAATTCTTGCTCAAACGAAATAATCGTAGTCTATACTGGGGCCATAGTCATACTTTTTCTAAGGATATATTTTTTTTTTCAGACGTTCCAGTGAGCCGCAATCCTGCACGCCAGCAGATAACAAAATTTTCAAAATGGCTTCCATGAGGCTGCAAAAAAACCCCTATAAAAACTCATTTAAAAAATTATGTAATTTTTTTTTCTTGTTTTTTGAAGATTTTCTTTTTACTTTTACCCTTGGCTCGGATCATAGTCCATCGGCCAGCACGCTACTAACCCACACTTGCTAATTATTTTAAAGGACAACACAACACCCAGACAGTCAGGCGGAATCGAACCGCCGACCCTCTGATCAACAGTCGGATGCATTACCTACTGTGTCAGGGGTCCTCACTATTTGAAGATTTAAAATATATGTCAGAAAAATTACGGACTCAAGAAATGTTTTTTTTATTAATTTATCAGTCCCATAAAAATTATTAAAATTTTCGACCGAGAAAGTGTGTGAAAATGTTCCGTTAATGATTCAGTTCTATTTGCAATAAGAATAGGCCCTTCAGTCGTTAGGCCAGTTATACGAGGGCTCTTTCAAAAGTTCTCGACCTCGACATTTACCTTTTTCTGAATGTCCCTAGTAGTTAAACCTTTTAAAACGACGTATTTCATAACAGTTTGCACCTCAATTTTATCAATTTTTTAGTAAATGTTAGAACTTGTTTGTTTACACGACTATAAAAAGGCAACCAAACACACCCGTCCGAAACTTCAAAGCACGTCATCGAGTAGATGACACTGAACAAATATTATAGTAATTTGGTCGTCTTGGATACAATATCTCTGTCAGGCCGAGAACTTTTGGAACGACCCTCGTAACATCGCAAAAAAAACCTTTAATACACCATGATTTTTACCTTTGCTTTCATTTTTTCGTTAACCCTGTAGAAATTTTCATTTTCGTATGCTATATACTCCTGATTCAATTTCGTTATGACTGTATTGTTATTCGGAAGCTGAAACTTGACTATACCTCGTATATCAAAATTCTTCGGATTGACCGGACTAAAAAAAAATATATCGTCACTTGTCGACAATTGATTATACAAATCGTGAATCGCATAAGAAAAATTCAATTTTGATTGACGACGGTGTGTGGAGACCTTTATTATTAAGGGCGACCACACTCTAGCGATCAGACATGTTCGCCTGTCCATGACCACCCTTAACATTTTTTTTTGATGTGCAGCAGATGACTGAATGTGAAATAAATCAAATACAGGAAAATGTAATCGAGATCGTTTAAATTAAGTCACATGAATTAAATAAAATTATAGTAGCAATATTTTCTCACCTGTCCTGTCTACGCCTTCCCAAATCAAAATCTGTAGTTTTGGAAATTCGATTCCTGTGGATCGATGGTTTCCTTCTAACTTCCACATTTTCATCGTCGAGAGGGAACTTGTTTTCTGGCGACCGCTCTATTCGTTCCTTGGGGTATTGGTTGATTGATTTTAGGAGTTCCTGGAATAAATGAAAACGCTCGGTTAAAAAAAAAAAAAATAATAGTAGCACAGTAAGTAATTCCAACATTTCCAACAAAATCGGTATAAGATATAGCTTAATTCCTTTACTATACATTATCTCTAAAAGGCGTAAAGAATTAGTATGTAAAACCACGACAGCGTGGTACACTAAAATTTTGTGTATTATTTACTATTTTGTATTGAGCCTGCCTTACTTCTCCTCGATTCAGGTATATACTAAGGTAAATTGTTGGGTCTGTTCATTGTCGACCCATTGTTAATCGGGGCAATAATGTAATCATAAGCATGTACATAAGATGACAATAGGAAAATTTAAAAAAATGTTTTAATTCAGTCACATCTATAATATATACAAAATGCAACGTCTCTCTGTCCGTTAGTGCGCTTATCACTGGAGAACCACTTATCCGATTTACGTGCTTTTTTTAAAACATACATATGTTCTCTGGCCAGGTTATAGGCTATATTTTATCACATTAGGTAGCATAAGGAATGAGCAGTGACGATAACAGTGAATCAAGTCGGAAAAAAGTTTGCCGCTAGCGCGTTCTCTTGAAATACACAGCTTAAACCATTAAATATGGAACAATATTATGTAGCAGAGAATATCTATAATGTATAATATATATAAAATGAAACGTCTCTCTGTCTGTTTGTCTATCTGTCCGTTAGTGCGGTTATCACTCAAGAACCACTTATCCGATACCATTTTCTCAGGTGACAGTGGTCAGTGATCAGTCTCAGCAGTAGGTTGCTCTGAGCTCTTGTTAAACACGTTGGTTTCTTTGAGGTCCCCCAATTACGTCCTTCGCATGTCTTTGGCCAGATGTTGCGAGCCAACAATCTAGATCTTGCTGATATGACCAACTGTTGATTGTCTTTTTTACCACCTGTTTTGGTATACTAAACGCTGGTTTTGGATCCCTATATGGATCTATAGCTTCGAATCTAGCTAATTCGTCTGCCTTTTCATTTCCGTTTATCCCCGGATGACCTGAAATCCTCAGCAGTTCAACTTTCTGTTGTCCCCGGCGGATAGTTCTGACTGGTCAGGTTTCACTCCATCGTAATATTGGAGGTGGCCTGATAGGCATCTAAAGCTTGCAGGTTTCACTAGTCTCGTTTAATATTCTCGTCGGCACATCCTTATAATGCCTGAATTTCTATCTGGAATATTATTGCATTTGTCCCTAGTGGAATGCTAAAGCTTCACTTGGACTTTCCTGTATATATGCCAGCGTCTACTCCGCTCGAAGTTTCCACAGCTGTGGAGAGGGTGCTTATAGCCCCGGTGAAACATTAGCAAGCCAATCTCTGCTGCTGATTTAGCTCCGTGGTTGTCGTTCTCTGCTCTGTTTTCGTTCACCATACTGCAGCTCCGTAAATAACCATGGATCTAATGACCGTGGCGTATAGGCAAAGCACCATTTTTGGTATAAATCCCAGGCTTCTGATGATACTAACATGGCTAGCGAAACGCGCGACGAGTGCAAAAACAAAGTGTTTGGTGTAGTGGTGATACCTGTTGTGCCAAAGATTCCAAAGTCCCAGCGTAAAAAATTACTAAATATCGATATACACATACCATAAACTATAACAGATGATAAATAGATCCAAAATTACGTTCTCACCTCCAAGGATACAAGCTAAACATACCAAGTAAAAACAAATTTACGAATAACAAGAAAAGAAAGGTGTTTGTTTATATTCCAATGTTAAATATCCTTTTGCTCACGTAGTTCATTTTGAATTTCGAAAACATCCGGTAAATTTAGGAAGCCGTTATCATAAATTGACCATAAAATATCGATTCTATAAATTAAACCGACTTTTATTTTACATGCCGAATTAACGTAACGAAATTGCATTTACAACATCAAAAATACATCTCGATGAATTGGAGAGTTTTACAATTTATTAGCGAAGTTTTTCAAAGACGAAAAGTATTAACGTTACGATTGGACGCTCCTACAAATACCTTGTAGTTGGCCCTTATGAAAACTCGTCGATTAATTGTACGTACTAACATGGGGTAAAAAGTCCCAAGATTTTCCGAAAGATGGCAACACAAACAAAAAAAACCGGTCAAGTGCAAGTTGAACTTGCACAATTAGTGTTCCGTACGTTGATTGTTTTTAAAATAAAAATTTTTGTTAGGATGGTATAAAATGATCAGTGGCTTCACAAAACACACCCCAAATAAGTTTTCAACAAAGTTTGTTTCCAATCTTTACTGAAAACTGGTGACCTTGAAATTTTGTTTTTTTTTATATACCAAATAAATTATTAAAGGTAATGCACTCGTGATAATTTTCGTTCAATCTATACCTCGTGGAAAATATTCCAGAATTTTTTCAAAATTTTTTGATCAGTACTTTTCGAGATAAGGTAGGGGACAGAGATTTTTTAAAAGTAATACGAAGAAAAGTGTGCGCAAGTATTACATTATATATATATTTTTACTCGTGTTTTCACAAGCTTTCATTTGACACCATACTCGATGACCTAGTAAAAAAAATTTTTTTTCACTTCCGATTTCACCCCTCAAAATGAACCCCTTAAGTCAAAATTTATGTTACGGTGGTATAAAATGATCAGTGACTTCACAAAAACACACCCCAAATGAGTTTTCAACAAAGTTTGTGTTCAATCTTTACTGAAATCTGATGACCTTGAAATTTTTGTTTTTTTTATATACCATATAAATTATTAAAGGTAATGCACCCGTGATAATTTTCGTTCAATCTACACCCCGTGGAGAATATTCCAGAATGTTTTCGAAATTTTTTGATAAGTACTTTTCGAGATAAGGCCCGGGACAGCGATTTTTCGCGAATTTTTAAAAATAATACAAAGAAAAGTGCGCGCAAGTATAATATTATATACATATTTTTTACTCGTGTTTTCACAAGCTTTCATTTGACACCACACTCGATGACCTAGTAAAAAAATTTTTTTTTCACTTCCGACTTCACCCCCCCAAAACTAACCCCTTAAGTCAAAATTTAATTCTCAAAACTACATGGCTCTGATGAGGCCATCAATTCCTATATTATTACCAAATTTCACCTTTCTATGTCAAATAGTTTCGGAGAAAATCGGGTGTGACAGACAGACAGACAGACAGAAACCGAAGTGATCGATCTTATAAGTGTTCCGTACGGAACACTAAAAAACCATATGATTTTCAGTAACAGTGGATAAAATATGGATCCACCATCATACGACTGAGTGCACAGGCGCAGAGTGGCTGGACTACATGAAAGCCGACCGAAGCGTTCAAAAACACAAACATGAGCGGAAAAGTTTTGGCAGTTGTCTTTTGGGACGCGCATCTGATCGACCATCTTGAAGAAGGGCCAATAATCACCAAAGACCTTGGTTTATTGGACCGTTAAATGTAAATAAATAAAGAGTGTTTCAATAAGAGGTTTCATTTTAAATTGCGCGCTATTTTTCAAATTTGGAGCTGTCATTTTTTGACATTTGAGTAGTAAAAACTATACGGTTAACGAAAATGGAAGATATACAGTTGAACAACGCACTGAAATTGTTTAAATTCATTACAAAAATAGTGAACATTTCGGGAAGACAATTCGCAAAGTTCGTACTGCTTTCGGTCGAAATGAAACGCCGTCTCGTCCAGCAATTGTAAATTTAATCGGTAAATTTGAACGTCTGGGTCAAGTTTCGGATGTATAGAATCCAACCTGTGCTCGTCCAGCCAGATCTATTGAAAATATGGCTGCTGTAGCTGAAAGTATTGCGGAAGACCCGAGTGTGTCAATTCGAAGACGTTCACAGCAATTGGGCGTACCTAAGGGCAGCCTGTACCGTATTTTGCACAAAAATCTCGGTCTAAAGGCTTACAAAGTCCAGCTGACCCAAGAATTAAAACCGGCGGACCATTGGAAATGCAAAACAATGACCCCAATTTTTTCAAGAAAATCATTCTGAGTGACGAGACTCATTTTGATCTGTCTGGCTACGTAAATAAGCAAAACTGTCGCATCTGGAGCTCCGAAAACACAAAAGAAATGGTTGAACAACCTCTCCATCCACAACGAGTGACAGTTTGGTGTTGTTTTTGGGCTGGCGATGTTATTGGACCGTATTTTTTTGAAAATGAAGCTGGTGCGACCGTTTCTGTGAACGGTGTGCGTTACCGTGAGATGCTGACTGACTTTTCTGGCCTGAAGTGGATGCTCTGGATGCGTATGATCTTTATTTTCAACGGGATGCGCTACGTGCCACACAAGTGGTGAAACAATCGAATTATTACGCGAAAAGTTTCCTGGTCGTGTAATTTCTAGAAATGGTGACTTCAACTGGCTACCCAGATCGTCCGATTTAACACCCTTAGAGTTTTTCCTTTGGGGCTATGTTAAAGATAAGGTCTACTCTAATGCTCCAGCAACGATTGAAGCGCTCAAAGATAATATCGCAGCAGAAATTCGCGAAATAAAGCCATAATTGGGCGAAAATCTGATGGAAAATTTCCTTAAAAGAATGACTATCTATAAGAGCCGAGGCGACCATTTGGCAGATATTGGGTTCCATCATTAATCGCATAGTTAGTTCTTTGGATTTAAATAAAAATATCACGAAAATTTAATTTGTAACCTCTAACGGAAAACTATGACAAATAGACTGTGACTTCTAAAAATGCGAGTCTTTTCGATTCGTCTTTAGTTGTTATACCAATGCTGCCATGTAACCTCTAGTTGAAACACTCTTTATAAGGAAGTGCTTATTTTAAGAGTTGCAAAATCTTTTTTATGTGCTATTCCTTCGCATTGATATTGCGCCTGCTTTCAATAACGATAATGATAAAGCCATGTTGAACATACGCGTTGAAAAATCTCTCTATCAATGATCTCGAATCTACCGATTTTTCGATATTTCTACCGATATGAAGTCTGTCCTACCGAAATACCGAAATTTAACAATTTTTGCACGATTTCTGAGAATACGAAAAAATTCTTCCGATTTTTTTACCGACTTTCCAAGTTGGCAACCCTTTTCGTTTCTGCTTTTACGGGGAATTCCTCAATTGTATGATAAGTAGTTATTGCAGAATGTTCCCGATATATTTTGGGGAATACCCTTGTATCCTATAACTTGTAACTCGGCGTTTTTAGGGGATCTCCCGAGCTAATTCGCTTGTCTAGATAAACAAGAATTCGGATTTTATTGTTTCATTAATTTTCATTATTTAGAAGAGAAACTTTTTCCGAGTTACTAATAGCGTCTACTAGTAGTATCTACCAAAAATATTATTATAATACCAAGTTAAAATGTCGTCAGACGAAGAACCGAGTACAAACGCTAGTGCAAAAAGAAAAAAAATACCTACAATTTTATAGAAAAGAATGGGAAGAATAATTTTTAGGCTGGCTGCAAGAAAGTCGTAAAAGCGCAAACTAAGCCTATTGTAAAAGCTGAAATGGGGATATTATTATTACGAGGCTTTTTTGAAAAGTCCGTGCAAAGTCCGAGAGATGGCACCACCGGCCCGTATCGAGGTCATGTTTAGTTAGTAGCATCTCTTGAATGAACGCACACCAAGTTTCAGCCATATTGGTCTATTTCTTTGTGTTTGGCATTCGTGTGTGAATCAAGGAAGTCGAGTGATTTTCAAGAAATGGACGAAAAAGAATTTCGTGTGGTGATTAAACATTACTTTATGAAAGGCAAAATGCCTCAGGAGACTAAAGAGAAGCTTGATAAACATTATGGTGACTCTGCACCTTCGATTAGAACAGTTTATAAGTGGTTTCAAATTTTAGGACTGGCCATATGGGCACAAGTGAAGCTGAACGTTCTGGACGGCCTGTGGAGGTTACGACTCCAGAAATCATTGATCAAATCCATGATATGGTGATGGATGACAGAAGAGTTAAGGTGCGTGAGATTGCTAGTGCTGTGGGCATCTCGACTGAACGGGTACATAATATTTTGCATAAACATTTGGACATGAGAAAGCTATCCGCAAGATGGGTGCCGCGATTGCTCACGCTTGACCAAAAACGGAATCGTGTGAAGTGTTGCAAGGATGGTTTGCAGCTGTTCCAGAAGAATCCGGAGGACTTTAAGCGTCGTTTCGTCACTGTGGATGAAACATGGATACATTACTATACTCCTGAGACCAAACAACAATCTAAACAATGGGTTACCAAGGGGGAATCTGCACCAAAAAAGGCCAAGACCGTTCCTTCGGCCGGAAAGGTTATGGCGACTCTCTTTTGGGATTCGCAAGGGATAATCCTCATCGACTATCTGGAAAAGGGTAAAACTATTACAGGTGAATATTATTCATCGTTATTGGACCGTTTGAAAACTGAGCTGCAAGAAAAACGCCCGCGATTGGCCCACAAGAAAGTCCTTTTCCATCACGACAACGCACCAGCACACACCTCAGCAGTTGTGGTCGCAAAATTAATGGAAATAGGATTCTCACTCGTTTCACATCCCCCCTATTCTCCAGACTTGGCTCCCTCGGACTACTATTTGTTCCCCAATTGAAGAAATGGCTGGCGGGACAAAGGTTTTATTAAAACGAGGAGGTGATTGCAGACACTAATGGATATTTTGCAGACTTGGATAAATCCTATTATTCGGAAGGGATCAACAAACTAGAACATCGTTGGACGAAGTGTATAAGCCTAAAAGGAGACTATGTCGAAAAATAAAAAAGGTTTACCCCAAACACATAAGTAGTTTTTATTTTTGCACGGACTTTTCAAACCAGCCTCGTATATCAGGAAAAGACGCTCTTAGGAAACATAATTCTTTACAAGCACACTCGGTATTATTAAAGAATATAAAGTCACAACCAAAGATATCATCATTTACTGTGACAATAACTTTAAAACCTGATATAACAAGTTAAACAAGGTAAAACTATTTCATTATTTTTTACTAAGTACCATACACTGTTATATTATTTTGTATTCGTCTTTTTGTATTCCTTTTTATATTTTCAGGTGACGTAAGATTAGCTTCGTTTGTTGCTGAACATAATCTACCATTCACCATTATGGAGCATCTACCGAAACTGATACGGTCCGTGTGTCACGATTCAAAAATTGTTGAAAAACTAAAATGTTCGACGACGAAAATTCACGCCATAATTGATCATATTATAGGTAAAGAAAGTTTTGTTAATTTATGTGAAGATCTGCGGCAAACTAAGTTTTCATTTATTATTGAGGAGTCCACTGATCTTAGCACAACCAAACACTTCTGCTTAGTCGTGCGACATGCGAAAGAGCATCGCATCTGTGATTGTTTTTTAGCTCTTATTCCATTAGAAGCTGCTAATGCAGTATTCTTATTTGAACATATTGTAAACTTTTTTACAAGCGGTGATATTCTATATAAAAATAATCTAATAGGTTTTGCATCCGATGGGGCAAACATAATGATGGGGCATAATAATTCTGTTGTGCCATTGCTGCAAAACGAAATTCCCAATATTTTTATACTTAAGTGCACATGCCATTCGTTTCATCTTTGCACGTCATATGCTTGTACCAAACTGCCAGGCTTTATAGAGGATCTTATAAGGGACATTTACAATTACTTTTCTTCTAGTCCAAAAAGAGTTGCAGAGTTTAAAGAGTTTCAAATTTTTTGTGACTTGAAAGTACATAAAATACTTCACTCCTCTCAGATACGCTGGTTATCAGTACATGTGGCAGTAAAAATAGTATTGGAACAATTTTCTGCTCTAAAACTATTTTTCATAGATCAAAAATCTAATAATGATCATTTTTCGGATGGTTGTAGCTTCTACTTGATGAAAATTCATTATAAATATATAATAAAAGACTATTTTTAGTCAATTTCCACTGGTTTATTTATAATTGTGATGACGAGTTTCGCTGTCGATGCAGCTTCTTCGGATCCACATTTTTTTTTTTGGAAAAAATGTAGATCCGAAGAAGCTGCATGGACAGCGAAACGCATCATCATAATTATAATTAAACCTGTGGAAATTGACTAAAAACAATCTTTTATTATATATTAATAATGATCATCTTTTAGCTGCAGAAAATATATTACAGAAGCTTCAAGATCCGACTACATTTTTGGAATTTTTCGATTTTGTGTTACCATTATATAATGATTTAAACAAAGAAATGCAGGTAGAACACCCGAAAATTCATATTTTATATGAAAAAATAAGTCAAACATTAAGAATTTTTTTTTATTGCTTTTTAAAAAGAGAATATTTAACAGGTACTCCAATCGAAAATGTTGATTTTAAAAATCCTAGACATTTTATGGATATCGATGCCGTATACCAGGGGTGCTCAAACGGTCGATCGCGAGTGACAAGTCGATCGCGAGAGCTTTTTGAGTCGATCTCGAGAAAAAAAATTCCGATATAGGACTATTCACAGATTTTGTTTTAGGTAACTAAAACAAAATGTAATGAATAAACTACTAAAATTTATTCGATCCACAATTAGGCCAGAATAACCCCCTCATCACTTTCTTTTATCGTAATAACCCCCTGCTAGCGGCAAAAGGCGGCTTTATCAAAGGAACACGCGGTACTTGTCAAAGAAAAGCCGCGTTTTTGATTCCCGCCGATTTTTCTAGAAACTTCGGGCAGCGTGTTTGACGGGAACATTCGAGACTTCGTTCGCGCCGATATAAATGTTGCGCCTGCAGGAATAGGAGTCAGCCTGAGTTGTAACTTGAAGGCGATACATCGATACAAAGTTTATTAATAAATAGTCCAAAATGAGTGCGGCGAAGAAAAGTAAAACTTATCATTTTAATAACGATTGGGAGGAAGAATTTTTCTTTTGTATGGTAAAGGATAAGTGCATTTGTCTCATTTGCCGTCCGTCAGTTGCAATACCTAAGCGTGGGAACTTAGAGAGGCATCATAAAACGGTTCATAATAACTATGAAAAGGATTTTCCGTCACAGAGTGAATTAAGAAAACGAAAAGTACGTGATTTGATAACTTGTTTGAAAAAAGAACAAACCATGTTCACAAGACCAGCCAAACAATCAAAAGCTGCAACGATCGCGTCATTTAAAATATCTCATATATTGGCGAAACACAAGAAACCATTTGATGATGGATTGGTTGTGAAGGAAGCATTTATTGAAGCGGGTGAGACTTTATTTGGAGATTTTAAAAATAAAACAGAGATTATGTCTGCTATTAGAGAACTTCAGTTATCTCGTCCGACTGTCACAAGGCGTGTTGAAGTCATGAGTCAGGACATGGCAGATAAACTAAAACATGATATCATGGAATGTACATACTTTTCTTTACAGTTCGACGAATCCACCGATATGACAGACACTGCCCAGCTGTGTATTTTTATTCGAAAGGAAAGACCCGTGGCGAAGATATATATGACGTTTTCTTCAATTTTGTAACAAACTACAAGCTACCAATATATAAACTAGTGTGCATTACAACCGATGGAGCACCAGCAATGACTGGAAACAAAAACGGTTTTGTGGCATTGTGTCGAGCTGATGATGATTTCCCTTCATTTTTCTCCTTCCATTGCATTATACATCAACAAGTTTTGTGTTCAAAAGTTCTAAACATGGAGGAGGTTATGGGCATTGCAATAAAAATTGTGAATTCTATCCGTGCACGTAGCTTGCAACGACGGCTCTTTAAATTGCAGTTGGAAGATAGTGAGTCAGCTGAACACACTGATTTAGTTCTTCACACGGACGTCAGGTGGTTGAGTCGCGGAAAATTCCTAGAAAGGTTTCAAGAATTATTGCCCGAAATAACAGCTTTTCTGGACGAAAGAGGTGATGATACTCAGATGCTGAAAAACGGAAAATGGCTGACTGATTTGGCATTTTTGACAGACATCACAATGCATTTAAACACCATTAATTTGGAGCTTCAAGGTAAAGGAAAAACTATTATTGAGATGATTAGCATAATAAACGGATTCAAAAGTAAATTACAACTTATGATAGATCAACTGAAAAGAAAGGATCTGAAAAATTTTCCGTCTTTGAAAGCAAGGATTCCTCAGTTGAATTATGATATTTATAAGGCAGAATTATCAAATATTTTGGGCCAATTCGAAATACGTTTTTATGATTTCAGTAAATTGGCAAATATCGCATCATTTATGAGTTATCCTTTTTCGTGTAAAAACATTGAGGAATTAGCTACTGAAATAGCAAGTCAGTTTAACATGGACCCATGTTCTGTTGAAAATGAGTTAGTACAGATTATATCAGATATACATCTCAAAGCCACAGCATTTGATACAAAATTCTGGTGTTTTATATCTGAAGATAAATATCCGAATCTAAGGCAAATCGCCCTTCAACTGACGGCAATGTTTGGGTCAACTTACTTGTGCGAGTCTGCATTTTCTGAAATGAAGATAATTAAGTCAAAATATCGCAATCGACTAAGTGACGAACATATGTCATCATGCTTGCGATTAGCACTCGGTAATTACGTACCATCTTATGAAAAGTATGCTGAGGACATGCAGTGCCACGCTTCAACATCCAAAGTCACTCTTTAGTTAAGTTTAGACACTAGAACTCGGTTTATTTTGTAAGAACCAATAAACTCGCAATTTTGATAATTATGAGTTTTTTCATTGACATTTTAGAGCAGACCTACACTTACCTTGACTAAAAAAATGCATATTGTGCGGAAAACTAATATCTATGCCACGATACACCCTACCTAGACGACAATCCTGCATCACACTTACTTGCAGCCTCTCAGAGTCGATCGATCGTAGTCTAGTTCAAGTTTGAGCACCCCTGGTATAGAGGTTTTCACGGAAGGTGGAATGTAATACATTAAAATTCCGGGTTTTCAATCCGTTCATCTAACAATGAATTTGCATGACGTTTCGCCAAAATCTCATTTGGCATTTTTAAGTGTTCTTGCTTCTGCTGCTGCTATTCGATACTGTGATTTTGCTGCTGCTGCCGCTCGTGGGTAATTAAGAAACCGAGGTCGGTAGATGTTAGATATCTTTAATAATAAACGAATTACAAATTACTCAGTCTGTTATGTTTTTGTTATTTCAATTTCATTATGTTTTACTAGTATTCACTAGTGTTTATTCACTCATATATAAAAGACTGTAAAAAAAAATTACTCTTATTAGTTTTAATTGTATATTCTGTAAGTTCCTATTATTTTACAAAGATAAAGAAGTTTAAAAGAAACAAATTTGATTGAATATTGTATTTTTTTTCATATACCGATTTCGCATTTTGACGTTCGAGACCACTGCTCTCTATTGTTAAGTTTATAGTTATAGCTCCGCGTTATATTTAGTTTAAGTCGATCGTAAATCAGTTAGTCGATTTATTCTTGGGTAACAAAAGCCAATTTGTTTTT
This sequence comes from Pachyrhynchus sulphureomaculatus, assembly GCA_019049505.1. Lineage (NCBI taxonomy): Eukaryota > Metazoa > Arthropoda > Insecta > Coleoptera > Curculionidae > Pachyrhynchus > Pachyrhynchus sulphureomaculatus. The sequence continues at coordinate 132,153,062 of CM032448.1, read as the reverse complement.
ATTTTATTCTGGCATTTCGTTTTAATCTAGTTCCTCACGATTCTCTGGTGGTCTTGCTTGTTGTTTTATTGTTTCTGCAATCGGTTTGTTCGATTGATATGCATATGAAATAACCGGTCAAGTGCAAGTTGAACTTGCACAATTAATGTTCCGTACGTTGATTGCTTTTAAAATAAAAAATGTTGTTACAGTTAAAATAATCATTGACTTCATAAAACACACCCCAAATGAGTTTTCAACAACATTTGTTCGTAATCTTTACTGAAAACTGATGACCTTGAAATTTTTGTTTTTTTTTTATATACCAGATAATTTGGAAGGTAATGAATGCACTCGTGATAATTTTCGTTCAATCTACACCCCGTGGAGAATATTCCAGAATTTTTTCAAAATTTTTTGATCAGTACTTTTCGAGATAAGGTGGGGGGACAGCGATTTTTCGCGATTTTTTTAAAATAATACAAAGAAAAGTGTGCGCAAGTATTACATTACACATATATTTTTTACTCGTGTTTTCACAAGCCTTCATTTGACACCACACTCGATGATCTACTAAAAAAATTTTTTTTCACTTTCCATTTCACCCCCCAAAATTAACCCCTTAAGTCAAAATTTGACTTTCAAAGCTACATGGCTCTGATGAGGCCATCAATTCCTATATTATAACTAAATTTCAACTTTCTATGACAAATAGTTTCGGAGAAAATCGGGTGTAATAGACAGACACCGAAGTCATCTAATAAGTGTTCCGTACGGAACACTAAAAACAACAAATAGGTATGGTGTTTTGGTTTTTACCTAGATTATGTTTTTTCTTGATAAATAATATTGTTTTTGAATATTTAAAATCTGTATTAGTTGAAGATTGGCATGGATGGGTTTTTACATCTTCCTATTAAACAATCAATTGCGTTACATTCCTCATTGGCCTTATTATAACTTTCATAACCAGTTAAAAAATGCTCTAATAAAAAATATACACAAAAAGGGTAACCGTGATGTTGAAAAGAATTATAGATCAATTTCTTCTTCTTCCTAATATCAGTAAACATACATTTTTTGAAGCGACCCTCGCTTATTGCTGATAATCAAAGTGGCTTTAGGAAGGGTAAATCCACCATAAGAGCACTATATCGGGCTTCATCCCGTGTATTTAATTCATTAAACAACAAAAGTTAACGATTGATAGGTGTATAGACCTGTCAAAGGCATCTGACAGGGTCAATCGCAATATTCTCCTTTTTAAACTTGAAAACTGTGGTATTAGGGGTAATGCCCCGACTTGCACTTGGCTGGTTTTATCTATAATATATATAAAATGCAACGTCTCTCTGTCTGCCTGTCTGTCTGACTGTCTGTCCGTCTGTCTGTCCGTTAGTGCGCTTATCACTGGAGAACCACTTATCCGATTTACGTACTTTTTTTTTTGAAACATACATATGTTCTCTGCTCAGGTTATAGGCTATATTTTATTACGATAGGTAGCATAAGGAATGAGCAGTGACGATAAAAGTGAATGAAGTCGGAAAAAAGTTTGCCGCGAACGCGTTCCCTTGCAGTACACAGCCTAAACCATTAAATATGGAACAATATTATGTAGCAGAGAATATCTATAATCTTTAATATATATATAAAATGCAATGTCTCTCTATCTGTCTATCTGTCCATTAGTGCGTTTATCACACGAGAACCACTTATCCGATTTACGTGTCTTTTTTTTAAATTCATACATATATTCTTTGGCCAGGTTATATAATAATAATAATAATAATCTATATCTATAATATATATAAAATGCAACGTCTCTCTGTCTGTCTGTCTGTCTGTCCGTTAGTACGTTTATCCCTCGAGAACCACTTATCAGATTTACGTGATTTTTTAAATTCATACAAATGTTTTCTGACCAGGTTATAGATATATATTTTATTACATCTATAATATATATAAAATGCAACGTATCTCTGTCTGTCTGTCCGTTAGTGCGCTTATCACTAGAGAACCACTTCTCCGATTTACGTACTTTTTTTTAAACATACATATGTTCTACGGCCAGGATATAGGCTATATTTTATTACGATAGGTAGCATAAGGAATGAGCAGTGACGATAATAGTGAATGAAATCGAAAAAAAGTTTGCCACTAGCGCGTTCTCTTGCAATACACAGCCTAAACCATTAAATATGGAACAATATTATGTAGCAGAGAATATCTATAATCTATAATATCTATACGTGTTTTTATAAATTTAAACATATGTTCTATATAATTCGATATAAGCCTAGATAATGGAAGATAAGGTGAGATAATGGGAGATAAGAAGAAATAATGGGAGATAAGCCTCGATAATGGGAGATAAGGTGAGATAATGAGAGATAAGTATAAATAATAGGAAATAAGGAGAAATAATGGGAGATAAGGAGAAATAATGGGAGATAAGTAGAGATAAGTCTAGATAATGAGAGTTATGGTGAGATAATGGGAGATAAGGAGAAATAATGGGAGATAACGAGAAATATTGCGAGATAAGCCTAGATAATGGGAGATAAAAGGTGAGATAATGGGAGATAAGGAGAAATAATGGGAGATAAGGAGAAATAATGAAAGATGAGTAGAGATAAGCCTAGATAATGGAAATTATGTAGAGATAATGGGAGATAAGGAGAAATAATGGGAGATAAGGGGAAATAATGGAAGATATTTTATTACTTTGGGTAACATAAGGAATAAGCAGTGACGATAGTAGTGAATCAAGTCCACGCGAGCGGAGCTGCGGGCCCGGCTAGTTTTATTATATATCCTTCCTTCTAGATAAAAAGATTATTACCTAATGATTTACTGTAAAAGTTATAACATGAAGAAAACACTAACCTTTCAAATGGAGGCACAATATTAAGAAAATAATAAGCCAATCTCCTTCAATCAGAACATAAATCAGTTCGAGTCAAATACTTACAATTAAGAATGAAGACTTAAAACCCTGAACACTTACTTGCCTCAATAGCTTCCACTTAGAATATTTACTCAACATATTACCACTTCTCTTAGTTTTTAAGATTACAATGTTTTTTTTTAATTAAACGAATAATACATAATTATAAGAAAAATAATCATTGATAATCACAAGGACCCGTGAATGTAACCAGTACCACAGCTAGAACTTAATCAAATACAATTGAATTAATAAATAATAATCATTTTCTTTACGTAGGTAAGCCGTATTTAGAATTGAAATTACGCATAAGTACCGCATATAATGACAAATAGTCGGTGGGACAGGAACCACCAAATTTAAATCGTACCGAGCATAAATTGTTTTCCGGAGTTTTAAACTGCGTATTTTATGCAATCGAGCTGGTATAAGCCGCAAAAATTATTATTTATTAGAAAAAAAAAATTAAATAAAAAACAAGAGATTATGAAACATAACAACAAATAATATTTTATGTTACCAAGCAGATAATGATGCAGATACAGACTGTTTCCCGATAATCAAATACGCATCTAATTGACGTACGGTCGATAACAGATTACCATATTATTTATATATATATATTGTAACATTCATTTTTTCCTGGATTTTAAGACCATGCAATGTTACTGATTTTTCACTTCAAATTGTATTTATTTTTATTTTAAAACATCGACCGGTATATTAAACAAAAGTTTCAGGACATTCAGTATATACTGTGTGGTGCGGGTTGCTGATCGAACCTACCGCCAGGCCGCGATTGGCGAAATGTTTGACCCGGAGTTTTGATTGGAGCGTCCGGATATTACCGGCAAAAATCGCACGATTATTTAAGGGCCTGAGAAACTACCAGCAAGGCTTTTTTCGATCGAGCCGCAGACCAGGCAGTACCCTCTAGCCAAGAGGCTATTTTCCATCTAGCCGAAGTAGGCTAACTTTCTTCAGAAGCCGCTAAGTAAAAGTACCAGTTTCGACAATAAAAGCTGTAGTGAGCTTTCTAAGTGTTAAGAAAAAGTGTGAAATCGGGCGAAGTCCATCACAGCAGGACTGAAAAACAGTAAGTCAACAAAACTCCCTCCAATAGACTTATTTGAGAGTAGTGCATTAACAGCAACGTATAACAGACAAAAAAGTGAAGTGTAAAACACGATGTCTCGCCTTCGGGGGTTGTAAAGGTTTAAAATTTAAATGTAACAACTACTATTTAGGCTAGAATTTTTTGGTATAACTGTAAAGGTTAGAACTTTTTATTTTCATTTTAAAAACATGAATAAATTCTTTTTTTGTTGATTAAAGCTAGTGTCTCACTGAATATTTATTTTTTCTTTTCAGGATCAGTTGTGCTAGACTAATTTCTTTTTAGTAATATCCATAAAACACTGCAGTTTTTTCTCATTTTTCTTAGCTGAAGTTAAACCGTTTCTATTTTAAAATGAGTGGTGCCCAAAAAAAAAAAGTCGTACAACTGAGGTTTCTTTAAAAATAGAATTAAATTCCAAAAAGACGTACAAAAATTATCTCTTACCCATATCTCTCTACCAAGGAAAACTGAGCTAGTATTTCTTTAATTTCTTTAGTTCTTTTAAAATCAGGTCTCACTCAATTCATTATCAGAAATTAAAGCGGGGCTGCAAGAAAATTGTGCTCAAGCTTGGGGCGTCCAGTATTTAAAAATGTTACAAAATGACGCAGTCTACATGGGGCGAAAAATAAAGCAAAATTAGCACCCCTTACAAAATTGCGCTCAAGCGTGGGACAAACAACTTCTCACAGGGTACGGAAAAAGATGCCTCAAACTGAGGACAGTTTAGCATGTCATAAAAAGACGGCACAAAAAATAGCGCTGTCAACGCGGGGCTTTTGGAATTTTATTTTTTAAAAAAGGGTTCAGTGTACTAGCTTGCGAACAAAATAAAAGCTCTAACTTTGCAGATAATTTTATTTCATAATATTTATTAAACGAAACTACACTATAGCAGTAAGACAAAAGCAGGAAATTTGTAGAATTTTTTTATTTCAATTTATCTGATATAGATATTTGAATTTAGTTGTTGACTCTAAGATAAGAGATTCCTACTTTTTTCTTAAAAGCTACCTTTATAGTTCAGACTTAGAAGATGTGCTGGTTTACTTTAATTTTTTGCAGTGTTAGATTTTGCGGTTAACCGAACAAAAAACTGTTTTTTTCTCACCGATGTTTTGCATGAATATTAAAAATACTTTGCTGATATACGAAACGATATCTAGAGATTTTTTTATAGGAAATTCTTAAGATATCTTAATAAAAGGAATGTTAATACAAGGCGATACTTAGAAATTTTTTTGAAATTGTCGAAGATTTTTTTTAATGTTTGGTAAAGAAGTTTACATATTTTAAGTGCCTTCACGTATTTTTTATTTAGACTATTGGGAGCACAGGAGAAATATTTTTTATGATTTTTTTAAACAATTCTTTTAAATTGTATTCATTTATCATGGAAGCTTTAAATTTTAAAGTCAATCACTTACTGGAAAATGAATTCGACTATGAACTGAAAATCCGTCGTACTTTCTCAGAACGTCCGGTCGCGGATAAAAGAAAGATTCTAACTAGGATCTTAAGTAAAGAAATACTCCAATAAATCAGATTGGACTGAATAGTTACAAAAAGTTTCTGATTTTTAAAAGTCTAATAAAAATTCTCCTTCTCAAATTAAAACTCCTGCTTCTCCAAATGGTCACATGTCTCCTTTATTCGTGCATAAATATTTAGATAATGGACCGCATATAAAGATTATTAGGTGCCCATTTCTCGGCTTTATTTGACTCTGGTGCAAATGCCTCCGTTTTAGGTCAGAATGGTATAAAATTTTTAAGTCGTTTAAATATAAAAATATGCCATGTCAAAAATAGAAGTGTTACCACTGCAGATGGCAGCCGTCTAAAAGTTTTAGGTACGGTTGAGTTGCCGCTAGTCTGCAATGGTCATTATTTAGTAATTTCTGCTTTAGTAGTACCTTCTCTATCACATACTTTGGTTTTAGGATGTGATTTTGCACAAAAATTCGGAATTTTTGTAAATTTTTAAAGATAATTCGTGGTATCCACAGTCCCTAGAAGACAATTCTCAAACAAGTTTTAAAGATTGTTATTCAGAAAGTTCTTTAGAAAACCTTTTCTCGCGTCTATGTACCCTAGACGATCTCTCGCGGACGGAACGCTTAAAAGCAGAAAAAGTAATAAGCTCTTTCAAAGAAATAAGTAGTAAAGATAGGTTAGGCCGAACGAATAAAATCACTATGTCTATAGATACGGCTGATGCCAGTCCTGTAAAGACAAGGCCCTTCGCCATGTCTCCTTATATGTCAAAAGTATTAAATAAAGAGTTAGACGAAATGTTGAAACTCGGAGTGATTGAAGAATCAAACAGTCCTTGGTGTTCTCCAATCTTATTGGTGAAAAAGGCCGATGGACAGTATCGTTTGTGCTTTGACGGAAGAAAGCTCAACGAGGTCAGCAAATTTGATAACTACCCATTACCGAACATCGACAGAATTTTGACATCACTCAGGAATGCTAAGTATGTATCTTCAATAGACCTTAGAAAGGCTTTCTGGCAAATTCCTTTAGACAAATCCTCTAAAGAAAAGACCGCTTTTTGCAGTAGTAGGCCGAGGTCTATTTCAGTTCGTCACGATGCCATTTGGTCTTAAGAACGCTGCTCAAACTCAGCAACGTTTAGTGGACGCCATATTTGGTCCGAAATATGAGCCACATATTTTTACCTATCTTGATGATATTTTAGTAACATCGGAAGACTTCGAATCGCATATTCGCTTACTTAAGGAAGTAAAAGATAAATTGAAAGAGGCCGGACTGACGATAAATTTGAGCAAATGTGATTTTTTCAAAACTTCTCTAAAGTTTTTAGGCTATATTGTAGGCTCAAATTCCTTGCGTACCGATCCGGATAAAGTAGCTAGCATGGTTAATTATGCGAGACCTACTGATACTACGGAAGTCAAGCGTTTCGTAGGAATGTGTTCATGGTACAGACGTTTCATTGAGAATTTTTCTACCTTGTTGTCGCCTATTAATGATCTTTTGAAAGGACAAAAAAAAAAGGACAATCGATAGATTGGACAAAGGCAGCCGAAGAATCTTTTATAGAGATTAAAGAGCTATTGGTTTCAGCTCCCATTTTATCCCAACCAGATTTTTCACAACAGTTTTATATTTCTAGTGATGCTTCTAATACCGGTTTAGGGGGCGTCCTAACACAGAAAATCGATGGTGAGGAAAGAGTGATAGCGTATGCCAGTAGAACTTTATCAAAGGCTGAACGTAACTATTCGGTTGTTGAAAAAGAATGTTTAGCAGTACTCTTTAACATCGAAAAGTTTCGACCTTACATAGAAGGTGTTCCTTTCACGGTCATAACAGATCATTATAGCTTATTGTGGCTTAATTCTATTAAAAACCCTAGTGGCAAACTAGCGCGTTGGGCGATTAGGCTGAGACAACACACGTTTACTTTAATTCATAGAAAAGGAGTCCACAATGTTATTCCTGACGCTTTGTCAAGAATCCCAGATCATACAGCGGACGAAAACAGTCTTAATGCACAGTTTGGCGTAAGAATTGATACAGTAGATGTAGATCGCATTGACCCATGGTACGACAATTTACGGCAGCAAATTAAAGAATCTCCTCAAAATTTTCCACAGTGGAAGGTGGAAAATGATTTCGTGTACAAATTTATCCCAAACCAGTTGCCTTTAAAAATTAATGTACCCGAGTGGAAAATACTAGTTCCTAAACCACAGAGAGAGGAAGTTATAGACATGTGTCACACTCCTCCTACTTCTGGTCATTTTGGCTTTTATAAAACTCTTCACAGGGTTCAGGAACAGTATTATTGGCCAAAAATGCGTTTTGATATCGTAAAGTTTGTGAGGACTTGTGAAGTATGTGGAGCGCAGAAATCTCCAAATACACTACCTATGGGACTGATGGGAAAAGAGAAAACGGTTAATTGCCCTTTTCAAGTCATAGCAGCTGATCTAGTAGGCCCATTCCCACGTTCAAAAAAGGGAAATAAATGGCTTCTCGTGGTTTCTTGCTGGTTTACAAAGTATACCATGCTATTTCCTTTGAAAAGCTCTAAAGCCGAATGCTTTTTGAAATTTTAGAAAATGATATTTTTCTAATCCACGGAGTTTCATCGCTTTCGATATGCGATAACGGTACTCAGTTTACTTCTGAGTGTCTTAAGAGCTTAAGTGAGACATATAGTTTTAACATACGTTTCAATCCCGTGTGCCCTCTACAATATAATTTCGTTCAAAATAATATTCGTTGATTCACGTGATAATTCGGGATAAAGGAATTTCAAAGATTCAAACACGAAGTAACCGGGTTTACACCGTCTTTCTTAGTTTACGGCAGACAGATACCTCTATCTGGATCGTATTATAAAAATTTAGATTTGGATGTCAATGTTGACAGCGAAATAATTCCGAGTAACAGGGGCGCGTACGCCGAAAATTTAAAGGGTTTAAAAGATATTTTCACCGACGTACGTAGTAGGATACATAAGGCTTATGAGCGGAACAGTAAGTCTTACAACCTTAGAAAAAGGGATTTTTCCTTTAAGATAGGTGATCACGTTTGGCGAAAAAATAAAATTCTTTCCAGTGCAGCTGATAAATTCACATCTAAGTTGGTACCTAAGTATGTGCATTGCGTGATTAGAGAAAAGATTTCGGATTTAGTTTATGGTTTAGTTAATTTAGATGGGACTAAAATAGGACGATGGCATATTAAAGACTTAAAACCATTCAATGAACCTAACCCTAATGAAAGTTTGTCAGAAGAAGAATAATTTATATTTACATTATCTTAATTGCTTTACTTTATTTTTTTTGATGTTGCTCTGTAGAGGTGACGACCTCGTTTTTTTTTGACTGTTATAAAAGTTGAGCAGAGAATAGCTTACTTTTATTGTTTAATGCTAAGGTTTTGGGTATTGGCCATATCCCAAACTTAGGTTGATTGTGGTTGATGTTTAGCATCGACTCAGTTTTAGCGAGCTTGCGAAGGAGTCACACTCAGGATTTATCATAAGACTGGTATGTCGGTGGTCGCGGGATTTGATTTGCTTATGACCCCATATAATATCCAGTTCTTGACACTTGGAAGCGAAATTTTGATTAGAGGCAATCCAAGGGGATCTTGAGTTAGGACAAGCGCAAGATGTAGCTCGTGTAGTATGATGTTGAGTCAAAAATTTTTTTTATGAGCAATTTCAAAGTTTGTTACCCGAGTGGGTGTATTTTTATTACCTTAATGGTATATGTTGGGTGCAATTAAGAGTAAATTGATTTTGGTTTATCCAGTAAGTCTAAGACTTGGATTATTTTGGTTTAGATCTTCTTCTGAATTGACTAACTGAGGGTATTTTCTATTTTTTTCAGAGCCGTTTAAACGTTACCTTTGAGTCACTAATTTTTAAAAAAAAAATTTTTTTTTGCATGGACTCATAGGCGTATGTTGAGTTTTTACGGTATACTATCAGATTGATAGGAAATTGAAGTCCTGCAGGAGAACTAAAGGCTGATCATTTACAGGAGATGAGAGCAGAGTAAGACAGTCGTTTCACAAAGAAATGATCAAAATCTGATACCGAGATGAGAACCTTGTCAAGAGAGGCTAAGCGCAGTGAAGGAAGATTCCTAACCGAATTTTTAGATTTCCAAGAGGTAATCTAGAAGTTTGGGCTGACAGAAAACGGTTATGCCTGATACCTGTAGCAGTTTCTTCTAGAGGCTATTGTCTAGGGAGACGATTAACACCATGATCGAATATTTTAGCTGTCAACGATGTTTTCTTCTTGTTTCTGATTAAGCTGGAAAAGCTCTTGTCGTCTTCAAAAGTTTTGTTGCGTTGCTACCGAAAATTTGAGAAATTTTTTTGCTTCATGTAGCCTTTTAAGCTCATTTTCGTTTTTTGGAAATTTCCGTTAGAAGCTTGGTTAAGTCAACCTTGTAAACCTTTTAGGTTGTATCCCATGAGTTATCTGTTTTTACAGGCTGTGATGCACCGGGTGCTAACAGATGCCGTTACGACGTTTGGCAGGGAGTTAGTCTTCCTGAGGAACAGACTGATTGGAAGGGTAGTCTATGGGGGGTGAACGTTTGACCTTTGGGACCTTTAAAGGTTTTGTTACCCAATGGTTATTTCTATTTGAACCAAAGGAGAGCCTAACTACTGTAGTCGACCTCAGCTCCAATTAGCCTATTAGTGGTGACAGGCTGTTGGCAGTAGTGTGTTTCGGGACACCCTAATGATTAATTTTTTTGACTTATGGTGGTGTGGTAGACACCGTTTCAGTTTAGTGGATGCTATAATCTACTCCCTTTTGTTGGTGGACACCAGGGTCACCAACTCTGTATTTTATTGTCTCCACCATTCAGTATATCGTGGTGAGGTGTTTGTCTCTTGTTATGTGGGATGGATTGAATGTTTTTTGTTGTTGTTCTAGGGCGAGACCAGTACACGAGGGTTCTTCATGCAACTTGAAGAGGCGCAATGCTGGTTAAGTTTTATATTTCAGTGTAGCCACCCTGAAGAATGACGGAGGGCGTTTCTTCTGGCTCATGTTTCTAGGCAGATTTGTCGCTTTGGTGCGATGTGCCGAAGATTTGATTAGCTTTTGCTAAGAGCTTTCACCAAGCTCAGTATGGAGTTATCATAACCAAGAGTTTGGGATTTGAACTCCTGTATGTATTTCTGTATAAATTTCTGTATATATTTCTGTACATATTTCTGTATATATTTCAGTGTATGTTGGTTGCCTGAGGGCATGTGCTCAAAATGCGAGATTTTGAGTCGTTTTGCTTATGGACTCCTACATATAGGATTATGACTTTAGGGAGGTCCTATTTAGAGGCTAGCTGTCTCATATAGTTATGTTAGGAATGTTTCCTTGAATGTTAGTTGCGCGCGGACTAATCATTCTGTTCTTAGTGAACATTGCTTTTTGAAGCAGGATCATTCAGTTTAGTGAATTTTAGCTTTTATAGCTATTCACGGTGTTTAGAGTGAATTTTAGCTTTTATAGCTATTCACTGTGTTAAGAGTGAATTTTAGCTTTTGTAGCTATTCACTGCGCTTATAGTGATTTAGTTAGCTTTTATAGCTGCTCACTATGTTCATGGCGAGTTTGTTCTTTTAGAACGCAGACTTTGTGTAGTCGAGGACTATTTACAGAGTGTTTTCTTGGCGAGGAGCCGAGTTTTTTCTGGCGATACCAGAGTGTTTTGTTGGCGATGAGCTGACGTGTTTTTCTGGCGAACAACCAGAGCGTTTTCCCTAGCGACTTTAGCATGTCTAGATGTCTTAGGACGTCGACATTGCGATATAGAGTGCGATTATTTTCTGAGTGCGACTAGTAGTGATACTAGATTTAGAATGTCCTCTTAGCGATGAGCTAGAGCATGGATGGCGATTTTTCCCGAGCGTTTGTCTGGATATCTATCCAGATATATTATTTTTTTTTGGCCTTGTGCTAAATGGTCTGACAAGACTTTTTCTTTTTAGTGTAAGTGTTTGCACTAGAATCATTTTTTTATTTTTTTTCTTTATTTAAGAATTTTTATAAATTTCTTTTGCTGAAATAAAAAATTTTCAGACAATCCTTAAAAGATTTTAAGGGGGGTGTTCATATTTTATTTCAGTTCACTTTTTTTTTTTTTGATTTAGACAAGAGTCTAGACAGTTATTTTTTTGTTTTGGCAACAATAACAGAGCTGATTCTTTTATATAAGAAGACCGCGATTGTTACTTTGAACAGGTATTTCTTATGTTCATGCAAGGATTTTTATTTGCTTTTTGAAGTACTTAACCTTAGTGCTTAATTAAGTTAAGTCTAGTTATAAGATTCTTGTGTACATGCAAAAATTTTCATTTGGTTTTCATGGTACTTAATATTAGTGCTTAATAGAATTAAGTCTAGTAGTAAGGACCGAAGTTTGTAATTTTGTTTTAAGTTCTGACCTTAGTATTAAGTGATAGTGTACCACTTTGTACCTTTTCATCAGTAGCCTTAGTTTAATAGACTAGTGTAGTCTATTTCTTTTTGGAAGGGGGTAAATGTAACATTCATTTTTTCCTGGATTTTAAGACCATGCAATGTTACTGATTTTTCACTTCAAATTGTATTTATTTTTATTTTAAAACATCGACCGGTATATTAAACAAAAGTTTCAGGACATTCAGTATATACTGTGTGGTGCGGGTTGCTGATCGAACCTACCGCCAGGCCGCGATTGGCGAAATGTTTGACCCGGAGTTTTGATTGGAGCGTCCGGATATTACCGGCAAAAATCGCACGATTATTTAAGGGCCTGAGAAACTACCAGCAAGGCTTTTTTCGATCGAGCCGCAGACCAGGCAGTACTCTCTAGCCAAGAGGCTATTTTCCATCTAGCCGAAGTAGGCTAACTTTCTTCAGAAGCCGCTAAGTAAAAGTACCAGTTTCGACAATAAAAGCTGTAGTGAGCTTTCTAAGTGTTAAGAAAAAGTGTGAAATCGGGCGAAGTCCATCACAGCAGGACTGAAAAACAGTAAGTCAACAAAACTCCCTCCAATAGACTTATTTGAGAGTAGTGCATTAACAGCAACGTATAACAGACAAAAAAGTGAAGTGTAAAACACGATGTCTCGCCTTCGGGGGTTGTAAAGGTTTAAAATTTAAATGTAACAACTACTATTTAGGCTAGAATTTTTTGGTATAACTGTAAAGGTTAGAACTTTTTATTTTCATTTTAAAAACATGAATAAATTCTTTTTTTGTTGATTAAAGCTAGTGTCTCACTGAATATTTATTTTTTCTTTTCAGGATCAGTTGTGCTAGACTAATTTCTTTTTAGTAATATCCATAAAACACTGCAGTTTTTTCTCATTTTTCTTAGCTGAAGTTAAACCGTTTCTATTTTAAAATGAGTGGTGCCCAAAAAAAAGTCGTACAACTGAGGTTTCTTTAAAAATAGAATTAAATTCCAAAAAGACGTACAAAAATTATCTCTTACCCATATCTCTCTACCAAGGAAAACTGAGCTAGTATTTCTTTAATTTCTTTAGTTCTTTTAAAATCAGGTCTCACTCAATTCATTATCAGAAATTAAAGCGGGGCTGCAAGAAAATTGTGCTCAAGCTTGGGGCGTCCAGTATTTAAAAATGTTACAAAATGACGCAGTCTACATGGGGCGAAAAATAAAGCAAAATTAGCACCCCTTACAAAATTGCGCTCAAGCGTGGGACAAACAACTTCTCACAGGGTACGGGAAAAAGATGCCTCAAACTGAGGACAGTTTAGCATGTCATAAAAAGACGTAACAATATATATATATATATATATATATATATATATATATATATATATATATATATATATATATATATATATATATATATATATATATGTCGATGTCCCGTCTTGATAGGATTATTAAAAAGAGCATTCTTTACCACGTACAGTTCCCCGTAGGGGGGCGGGACAGAATATCTCCCCCGGTATGTTCTGCCTGTCGTAGGAGGCGACTTAAAGAACAACCTAGATGGTAGATGCCCAGATCCCACCAGCATCGCCCGGTGTGATACCATCGCATCGGCTTAGGCTGCGTGAAGTTGCTTAACGTTTCGTGGCTGTGCCGATGTCCCGGACTGTGGGAACAAATAGCGTGATGAGGCACCTGGATACAAAAAATTCCGGAGGTAAAATAGCCCCCCGTTCGGATCTCCGGGTGGGGGCTGGTTCAGGGGCGTCGACATGCAGAGAATAGAATTTCAAAATGGATTTTTGCAACATATGAGGTTTATATTCGAACATAAATTCAGTGCACCAACACCTGCAATCAAATAAACCTCATGTACTCGCTCTCTGTGAAACTAAGGTCAGTTCATCGACCAGTACAGTAAACTATCTTTATCCTGGGTACGATTTCTATTCCCGATTTAGGCGTAACTTTGGAATCTGTCTTTATGTCAGAAGCGACCTCTCTTGCCAACGAGAAGAGGCTCTGGAGCCCCCCAACTTTGATGTTATGTGGTTAAAAATAACGACTCGACCAACCACAAGGTTCATCTGTATCCTCTATCGACCACCAAGTGATACTAACTTTAGAACACTTTTCGCTTCTCTTGCAGACACCATCGATCATTTACAAATTAACTATCCAAATGCCGAAATTGCCATCCTGGGCGACTTTAATGTCCACAACATCAACTGGCTTAAATATTCAAATACTACCGATGAACAAGGTCGTGAAGCCGAATCATTTTCAATCAGTTGTGGCTTGACTCAGCTTATTGATGAACCAACACGGATCCCTGATCGAGACGGAGAGTTCGCCAGTATTCTTGATCTGTTTTTAACCACTAATCCGGAGATTTACACGATCAGCGTAAATCCGCCGTTAGGTTCTTCCGACCATAGCGTACTTTCGACATCGAGTATTCTACCAATCAGTGATAGAGAGGCGCCCAAACCGCGCAAGATTTGGCACTACAAATCTGCTAAATGGGAAGATCTCATGGAATATTTTCGAACTTTCCCTTGGTTGGACGTTTGTTTTCGATCCGACGACCCATCTGACTGCGCCAGGGAGGTTTCCGATGTTATTTTGGCCGGTATGGAGGCTTACATCCCTTTTTCAAAGAAATGCCCTTCCAATGGCAAGCCTTGGTTTGACCTAAAATGCAAAGAAGCTGTTGCTTCTAAACATCTTGCATACCGACAGTGGCGTGAAGATCCTAACACCATAAATCGTAACATCTTTGTTTGTGCCAGGAACAGATGCAAAGAAATTATCGACGAAACCAAGGAGGTACACAATCAACGGATTAGAAACAAACTTCTCGCTTGTCCCGGCAATTCCAGGTCCTTTTGGTCAGTCGCTAAGGCAGTTAGTCAAAATTTCACCAAATCCACCATACCACCACTCACACGGCCAGATAATTCTATTGCAACGACACCTGTTGAGAAAGCGAACTTGTTTGCTGAACTCTTTGCTTCACATTCTACTGTCGATTTCCAAGGAAAAACACCACCTACTATTCCCATAGTGCAATCAAGGATCCCCGATATTGTCTTCAGACAGCGTATCATAAAACGTATTTTGATGAAGCTAGACACCAAAAAGGCTTCTGGCGCTGACGGAATACCTGCCATAGTTCTCAAGAACTGTGCAAGGGAACTAACACCAGTTTTCTGTAGACTTTTCAACCTATCCTACAGAAAGGGAATATTTCCTTCCTGCTGGAAATGTGCCACAGTTCAGCCGATACCTAAAAAAGGCAAGAAGACCTTGCCAAATAACTACCGACCAATCGCACTACTCTCAATAATATCGAAAGTCATGGAAAAGGCTATCAATCAGCATCTTCTAAAATATCTTGAAGGATTCAACATTATTAGTGATCACCAATATGGTTTTCGTAAAAATAGATCAACAGGAGATCTTCTGACTTATGTAACACATGTTTGGAACAACGCAATTGAACACTTTGGAGAATCTCGAGCGGTTGCTCTTGACATATCCAAGGCATTTGACCGTGTTTGGCACGATGGGCTGTTGGCTAAGTTACGTTCTTATGGTATGTCTGAAAAGTTCTGTTTGTGGCTCTCATGTTTCCTCAGAGAGCGTTCTTTACGAGTGGCAGTCGACGGATTTCTTTCTAACACCTTCACTATCAACGCCGGTGTGCCCCAAGATTCCATACTATCTCCTACTCTCTTCCTTACTTATATTAACGATCTGCTGGAAAAGACCGAGAATCAATCTACAGCTTTGCAGATGACAGTACACTTATCTCTTCATTCACTTTGAATGCTCGGACATCGACTACTCAGACGAATATCCGCAGACAGCAGGAAGTCATTCAACTTAACAAAGACCTGGAAGAAATTCTATCTTGGGGTGACAGTAACCAAGTAGAATTTAACGCTACAAAAACCCAGGCGGTAGTTTTTGTAGCGTTAAATTTTAGTTAACGTTGCAGAACCCGACATAGTTATGTCAGGGCACTCCATCCCTCTAACATCGTCACTCAATCTGTTAGGCGTTAATTTGGGAGCAAATATGTCCTAGTATGAA
The DNA here is from genome assembly GCA_019049505.1 of Pachyrhynchus sulphureomaculatus. Classification (NCBI taxonomy): domain Eukaryota; kingdom Metazoa; phylum Arthropoda; class Insecta; order Coleoptera; family Curculionidae; genus Pachyrhynchus; species Pachyrhynchus sulphureomaculatus. The sequence continues at coordinate 132,136,958 of CM032448.1, read as the reverse complement.
CATGTTGCAGGCATAGCAAGGAGAGCTTCTCAAAAGTTGGGAATATTGTTTCGAACCAGAAAGCTTTACACTCCACAACAACTGTTAATTCTTTACAAAGCTCAAATTCGACCAACTATGGAATACTGCTCCCATGTTTGGAGCTCTGCTCCCAAACATACACTGCATTTGTTGGATTCTATCCAGAGAAGAGCTGTTCGTCTGATTGGACACCCGGAACTGACCGACGGCCTTGATTCGCTGGAACATCGAAGAACGGTTGGCGACTTGAGCCTATTCTACAAGTACTTTCATGGAAAGTGTTCGAAGGATGTGGCCCGCTTAATTCCTCCCAGAGCGGTGCATGTTAGGAGTACACGTCGCGCTAATACTTCACATTCGTATGAGGTTCAGCTTGTTACTCCTCGTACAACGCTTTTCAAGCAGTCTTTTATATGGAGAACATCATACCTTTGGAATAGTTTGCCCAGGACTGTGTTTCCCATCGAGTACAATCTACAGCGATTCAAGAACAACGTGGATCGCTTTCTCCGCACACGTGTCGCTCCTGTAGCGCTTTAGGGATTTCCCTGTAGCACGTGTGCTAGACCCATAAAAAAAAATTAAATATATATATATATATATATATATATATATATATATATATATATATATATATAGAGTGTTATGAAAATTGTTTATTATATTTAAACAGGTAATTCCTTGGGTCAAGTATTATTCACTACTTTTTTCTCTTATTTCGGACATTTTAAAAATTTTGTAAAACTCTATTCACCAGCCTTTACCAGACGCCTATGAACATTGTTGCCAAAAGTCCATCTTGATTTATTAACATGATAATTTGTTGAAAGATAAATTAATCGAATTTTTAAGTAAAAAAAAACAACAAAAAAAACTGTTGCTAAATAAGACCATTGTGATAAACTATTTTTAATGAGATCACTTTGGTGTCTGTCAGTCTGTCTGTCTGTTTTTCACACCCGATTTTCTCCGAAACTATTTGACATGGAAAGTTGGAATTTGGCACTAATATAGGAATGTAGTTTTGAAAGTTAAATTTTGACCCTTTTGGGGGTGAAATCGGAAGTGAAATTTTTTTTTTTACCAGGTCATCGAGAGAGGTCAAATGAAAGCTTGTGAAAACACGGGTTCAAAAATATGTATGATGACTTGCGTACGCTTTTCCTTATATAAATTGCCAAAAATCGATGTTTCCTCCTTATCTCGAAAACTACTGATCTGAAAATTCTGGAATAGTCTCTAGAAAGTCTAGATTGAACGAAAATTGTCACAAGTACATCTGATAACTTATTTGGCATAAAAAAAACTATTAAAAAATTATTAAAACTATGTTTTACGACCGAAAGGTGGAAGTTTTGTTAATATAGTTTTCAGTTACTACTGCCGCGTCGCACATCGCTCTACACCGAGAAAATAGCTTTATTTTATTTGTTTATTATTAAATAAATATTTAGGTAGTAAATATTTGTTTTACACTTTTATTTCTAGATTGAGCTAGATTGATTTGTTGGCTACTAGGTAGCCAATATACTATAGCTATTATACATTATTAACTAGGAAAAAACGTGAAAATACATATTGGATCTCAAGATATATACATGTCAGGGACCTAATTAACTTAGCCTAGCTAAGGATTTTATTTTATTTTAAAGGCAATCACGGTACGGAACATTAATTGCGCAAATCTATCTTGTATTTGACAGGTCTTTTCTTATAGAAATTGTAAATTTTTATCATAAAAAAGGTAAACTTAGAGCGAAATCTAAATGAGGCGTAAAATATGGTTACCAGGTGTACAAGTACGAAATGCGGATTTCAGACAACAGATGGTGCACCAATGCAGTTTGTGCTATAAGGATTTGACACTGCGCCATTTTGTTGTGTCATCAACAAGTGTCAGACGCGCACGAGTGATAAATTGGAAAAGTGTGTGCATAGTGTTGTGTTGTTGTGTTCAATATGTCGAAATTTATACCGAACAAAGAGCATTTGCGGACAGCATTAATTTTTTGTTTTCATTTGAAGAAAATTCCTGTTGAATCATACCGATTACTTCGAGAAGCTTATGTGAACATTCTCCATCACAAGATATGTGTGAACGATGATTTCGGCGTTTCAAAAGTGGTGACTTCGGTGTTGCAGACAAGAAACGTGGAAAACCGCCAAGAAAATACGAAGATGTGGAATTGCAAGCATTGTTGGACGAAGATGATTCGCAAACACAAAAACAACTCGCCGAGCAATTGGGCGTTAGTCAACAAGCTGTTTCCAATCGGCTACGAGAGATGCGAAAGATTCAGAAGATCGGTAGATGGTTATCACATGAGTTGAACGACAGCCAATGAAAAAGCGCAAAAAACACGTGTGACATTGTGCTCGCTCGGTACAAAAGGAAGTCGTTTTTTGCATCGTATAGTTACAGGGGATGAAAAGTGGATTTATTTTGAGAATCTCAAGCGCAAAAAATCATGGGTAGACCCAGGCGCACCACCCACGTCGCAAGACCGAATCGCTTTGGCAGAAAGACGATGCTTTGTGTTTAGTGGGACCAGAGGGGCGTGGTCTATTATGAGCTGTTGAAAACCTGGGGAAACGGTTAATACTAAACGTTACCAACGAAATCCACAGTAAACTCTATGTACACGGAATACTGGGTAATCCGGATAAAAACTTATTTGGGTGAGATTCTCTATTAGAACAAGCTGTTCTGACAACATCTTTAAGAACTATGGAATTATGAATATTTCAGTGATTTGAAATACGTTATATAGACCAAATCGAATAAATTGGAATACTTATGGTTCCCTGTTTGACACTCCATAACAGCTAAGGACTTGCAGAGTTAAATATTATAGTTTTTTATACCTGTTAGAATCTATCGATTCAGTTCAAATAGTAAGGATAATTTTTGTTCCTTGGTATATTATGAGCCGGGCCGACAAGTAGGACAGTCTAATAAGCATAGGCTTTCCAGAGGAGTATGGTGCCTATCCGGTTTTCCTAAGAATCATTACCTTGAGACGATGCTCAAATATTATTACAGAAAAAAACCTTCTTTTAGAAGCCTCCCACCTCATCATAATCAATTTTAGAAAATAGTAAAATTTGACCGATTTGAACCGTTCGCTGCTTGAAAAAAAGGCCAGAATACCGAAAGAGGCAACACAAAGTCATTTTTCTTCATGACAATGCTCCATCACATACGGCAAAACCAGTTCGCGACACGTTGGAAGCACTCAGCTGGGAAGTTCTACCACATGCGGCTTACTCACCAGACTTGGCTCCTTCCGATTACCACTTGTTTGCATCGATGGGTCACGCACTTGCTGAGCAGCGCTTTGGTTCGTACGAAGATGTGAAAAAATGGCTCAATGAATGGTTCGCAGCAAAAGGGGAAGATTTTTACTGGCGTGGTATTCACAAATTAACCGAAAGATAGAAAAAATGTATAAACAAGCGGTGGAGCATACTTTGAATAAAGCACTTTTTATCATTCTTCCGAATTTAACATGTTTTTTTAGAAAAAAAATCCGCATTTCATACTTGTACGAGGCTGGTTTGAAAAGTCCGTGCAAAGTCCGAGAGATGGCACCACCGGCGCGTATCGAGGTCATGTTTAGTTAGTAGCATCTCTTGAATGAACGCACACCAAGTTTCAGCCATATTGGTCTATTTCTTTGTGTTTGGCATTCGTATGAATCAAGGAAGTCGAGTGGTTTTCAAGAAATGGACGAAAAAGAATGTCGTGTGGTGATTAAACATTACTTTATGAAAGGCAAAACGCCTCAGGAGACTAAAGAGAAGCTTGATAAACATTATGGTGACTCTGCACCTTCGATTAGAACAGTTTATAAGTGGTTTCAAAATTTTCGGACTGGCCAAATGGGCACAAGTGACGCTGATCGTTCTGGACGGCCTGTGGAGGTTACGACTCCAGAAATCATTGATCAAATCCATGATATGGTGATGGATGACAGAAGAGTTAAGGTGCGTGAGATTGCTAGTGCTGTGGGCATCTCGACTGAACGGGTACATAATATTTTGCATAAACATTTGGACATGAGAAAGCTATCCGCAAGATGGGTGCCGCGATTGCTCACGCTTGACCAAAAACGGAATCGTGTGAAGTGTTGCAAGGATGGTTTGCAGCTGTTCCAGAAGAATCCGGAGGACCTTAAGCGTCGTTTCGTCACTGTGGATGAAATATGGATACATTACTATACTCCTGAGACCAAACAACAATCTAAACAATGGGTTACCAAGGGGGGAATTTGCACCAAAAAAAGGCGAAGACCGTTCCTTCGGCCGGAAAGGTTATGGCGACTGTCTTTTGGGATTCGCAAGGGATAATCCTCATCGACTATCTGGAAAAGGGTAAAAACTATTACAGGTGAATATTATTCATCGTTAGTGGACCGTTTGAAAACCGAGCTGCAAGAAAAACGCCCGCGATTGGCCCACAAGAAAGTCCTTTTCCATCACGACAACGCACCAGCACACACCTCAGCAGTTGTGGTCGCAAAATTAATGGAAATAGGATTCCAACTCGTTTCACATCCCCTCTATTCTCCAGACTTGGCTCCCTCGGACTACTATTTGTTCCCCAATTTGAAGAAATGGCTGGCGGGACAAAGATTTTATTCAAACGAGAAGGTGATTGCAGACACTAATGGATATTTTGCAGACTTGGACAAATCCTATTATTCGGAAGGGATCAACAAAACTAGAACATCGTTGGACGAAGTGTATAAGCCCAAAAGGAGACTATGTCGAAAAATAAAAAAGGTTTACCCCAAACACATTAATTTTTATTTTTGCACGGACTTTTCAAACCAGCCTCGTACATCTGGTACTTTGTACGATTATTTTAATCCCACCTATACAACTTATCTTTGTATTATTTAAATTTGATACTCGTTGCGCTCATATAAAAGATAATTTACATAATTGCAAGTATTTACTTGAAAAAGAATTAAAAAGCCTAAAATTATTTGAACATTAATTCGCCATTAAGAAGCCTAATCTTGACATTCACGACCGCTAATATAATTAACAACAGTACAAACAAATAAATAAAGTAATTAAGTGCTGGAAATTAATTTTTCGTCGTTTTGTGCGATAAAACGGTTTTGTTTTAATGGACATGTACAGTTTAAAAGACCTTGTACCAATTAACGCTGTATAATTTACTTGAAATTATTATTCTTATTAATGATTTAATATGCTGTTATGGTGTCATGTGACATATTTGGCGTATATGCTGGCATTATATTTATTATTTTAAATATAGTAATAATAGAGGCAGTTACGCGATCATAGTAGAGAGATCTTGCACCGCTTATTTTGGTACATCTTTGTCGTTATCTTTATTTTCATCATCATCAGCTATGCAGTCTATCGTCGGACATAAGCCTCTCCTAAGTACGTCCATCTTCTTCGGTTTTGGGTCTTGTTTATCGAATTGTATCCCACTAGTCTTTTAATGTCGTCAGACCATCGGGTTTGTGGGCGTCCTTTACTTGTTTTGTCATTCCAGGGTCTCCAGTTGATTACCTTATGGGTCAATCGATTATCAGAGAGTCTTGCGATATGACCCGCCGATCTCCACTTTAACCTGCTTACCCTCTCAGCTACATCAGTTATCTTGGACCTTCCTCGAATTTCTTCATTAGTCAGCCTCAACGATATTCCCAACATCCTCGTTGAGCTACTTGTAGGCGATTTATAATTTCTTGATTCAAAGCCCACGTTTCTGTTCCGTATGTCAATACTGGCAACACGCATTGATCAAATGTGTTCGCTTTTAGTGTGTTTGAGACAATGGAAAGGAAAATGTTCCGCAATCTGCCAAATGCCGACCAAGCCAATGATATTCTCCTTGATAGATCCGCTTTCCGCCTTGGATATTACTATCTTTATTTTAAGCATGCGTAAAATTAAAGTGAAATAACCGGTCAAGTGCAAGTTGAACGTGCGCAATTAGTGTTCCGTATGTTAATTCCTTTAAAATAAAAAATGTTGTAACGGAAGTATAAAATGATCAGTGACTTCACAAAACACACCCCAAATGAGTTTTCAACAAAGTTTATTTCCAATCTTTACTGAAAATTGATGACCTTGAAATTTCTGTTTTTTTATATCTATAATATATATAAAATGCCACGTCTTTCTGTCTGTCTGTCCGTTAGTGCGCCTATCACTGAAAAACCACTTATCCGATTTACGTACTTTTTTTTTTAAACATACATATGTTCTCTGGCCAGGTTATAGGCTATATTTTATTACGATAGGTAGCATAAGGAATGAGCAGTGACGTAAAATAGTGAATGATGTCGGAAATAAGTTTGCCGCTAACGCGTGCCTTTGCAATACACAGCCTAAATCATTAAATGCAATGTCTCTCTGTCTGTCTGTCTGTCCATTAGTGCGTTTATCACGCGAGAACCACTTATCCAATTTACCTGTCTTTTTTTAAATTCATGCATATATTCTTTGGCCAGGTTATATAATAATAATAATAATCTGTATCTATAATATATATAAAATGCAATGTTTGTCTGTCTGTCTGTCTGTCTGTCCGTTAATGCGCTTATCCCTAGAGAACCACTTATCCGATTTACGTGATTTTTTAAATTCATACATATGTTCTCTGACCAGGTTATAGGTATATATTTTATTACATCTATAATATATATAAAATGCAACGTATTCTGTCTGTCTGTCTGTCCGTTAGTGCGCTTATCACTGGAGAACCACTTATCCGATTTTCGTACTTTTTTTTTTTTAAACATACATATGTTCTCCGGCCAGGTTATAGGCTATATTTATTATATATATATATATATATATATATATATATATATATATATATATATATATATATATATATATATTACGATAGGTAGCATAAGGAATGAGCAGTGACAATAATAGTAAATGAAGTCGGACAAAGTTTGCCGCTTGCGCGTTCTCTTGCAATACACAGACCAAACCATTAAATATGGAACAATGTTATGTAGCAGAGAATATCTATAATATATATAAAATGCAACGTCTCTCTGTCCGTCTGCCTGTCTGTCTGTCTGTCCGTCCGTTAGTGTGCTTATCACAGGAGAACTACTTATCCGATTTACGTGCTTTTTTTTTAACCATACGTTTGTTCTCTGGCCAGGTTATAGGATATATTTTATTAGGTGACATAAGGAATAAGCAGTGACGATAATAGTGAATTAAGTCGGAGAAAAGTTTGCCGCTAGCGCGTTCTCTTGCAATACGCTCCCTAAAGAATTAAATATGGAACAATATCATGTAGCAAAGAATACAATATATATAAAATGCAACGTCTCTCTGTCTGTCTGTCTGTCCGTTAGTGCGCTTTTCACTCGAGAACCACTTATCCGATTTAGGTGTTTTTATAAATTTATACATATGTTCTATATAATTCGATATAAGCCTAGAAAATGGGAGATAAATTTAAAAAATGATATGGATAACATTAACAAATGGTTAAAAATGAATAAGTTAAAATTAAATGAAAATAAGACAAAATTAATGGAAATTGATATGAACACTGACAGAGCATTCAAAATAAATAATGTAATAATAGAAAAAGTAAGTAATATAAAATACCTGGGTTTCCTCATAGACAGGGATTTGAACTTTAAAGAACATGTCGAATATATATGTAAAAAATAGGGAGAAAAATCGGGTTTTTTTCAAACGTTTAAGAAGTAAAGTAACAATATTAATTGCAATAAATATATACAACACCATGATAAAACCTCATTTTGAATATGGATCAACTGTGTTATTCACATGCTGTTCAGACCAACAACAGGCAAGGCTACAAAAACTCCAGAACAAGGCTATGCGCTCTATTTTGAAATGCAATCGTTTCACATCAATAAGATATATGCTAGATGCACTGAAATGGCTAAATGTAAAGCAAAGACTGCAGCTAAATATAATATGCTTTATCCAGAAAATGAAAATGGGAAATGCACCGGAATACTTGATTGAACAAATAAGATATGTTGGGGATGTTCAACCGTACAGCCTGAGGAACGCATTAGAATTTAGACCGCAACGTGCAGATACCAGTGCAATGCAAAAATCTTTATTTTCAAAAGGCCTGACCTTATACAATATGATGCCGAACAACATAAAGAGTGAAACAAATATAAATATGTTTAGAAAAGGAACAATAAATTATGTAAAAAATATTAGTTTTTAATCAGAATATGAAATTGTTTGTTAAATTTATTTTAAATGTAAATTAAAAAGTATTGTGAATACTACTATTAAATTAATAAATAATAATAATGAAAAATAAGGTGAGATAATGGGAGATAAGGAGAAATAATGGGAGATAAGTCGAGATAAGCCTCGATAATGGGAGATAAGGTGAGATAATGGGAGATAAGTATAAATAATGGGAGAAAAGGAGAGATAATGGGAGATAAGCAGAGATAAGTCTAGATAATGGGAGTTATGGTGAGATAATGGGAGATAAGGAGAAATAATGGGAGATAAGGAGAAATAATGGGAGATAAGGAGAAATAATGGGAGATAAGTCGAGATTACGTTGGGTAATATAAGGAATAAGCAGTGACGATAGTAGTGAATCAAGTCCACGCGAGCGGAGCCGCGGGCCCGACTAGTACCAGATAAATTATTACAGGTAATACACTCGTGATAATTTTCGTTCAATCTACACTCCGTGGAGAATATTCCAGAATTTTTTCAAAATTTTTTGATAAATACTTTTCGAGATAAGGCGGGTGGACAGCGATTTTTCGCGATTTTTTAAAAATAATTCAAAGAAAAGTGCGCGCAAGTATTACATTATATATATATATTTTTTACTCGTGTTTTCATAAGCTTTCATTTGACACCACACTCGATTACCTAGTAAAAAATTTTTTTTTTCACTTTCGATTTCACCCCCCTAAACTAACCTCTTAAGTCAAAATTTAACTTTCAAAACTACATGGCTCTGATGAGGCCATCAATTCCTATATTATTACCAAATTTCAACTTTCTATGACAAATAGTTTCGGAGAAAAATCGGGTGTGACAGACGGACAGACACCGAAGTGATTTATAAGTGTTCCGTACGGAACACTAAAAATGAAATATAAAGACAATGTTGTTATCGTTATTTGAAAGATGCGCAGTCGTAAAATGGAAGTGAAATTGCTCCTCTACTTACTACTAGAGATGCTGTAATTTGAAAGATAACAATGAAAAGTAATTGGAACCCACCGTTTGAAGCTTGCGCAGTATTAAATCAAAATAACAATTCCTTTATTAAAGATAACAATCTCACTTATTAGAGAGATTTTGCAAAGCTTATTTGTCACGTGCCTTTGTCCTTATCGTTTATATCAAGCATGCGCAGTAGTAACTACGACGGAATTGCAATAAAATAAAGTAAAAGTAAGGTTAGATTGGTATTCATCTTCTATAAACATAATTTTTTTTCATTTACCGCACGACCCGTTGATGTCTGCTATATACCTCCTTCTTCTTCTTCTTCTTCTTCCGACTTAGTTAGGTACTGCCTGTTTTCTTTGTTTCCTGCTCTATAGATCTCCGCTCCATTTCTTTCTTGGACGTTCCATTGATCTTCTTCCATTCGGTGACTTGCATCTTGCTATCCGTACTATCCTGTTGTTTGCCATTCTTCCTATGTGTTGATCCCATTTCACTTTTCTTTCTCTTATTCACTGGTTAATATTCTCTTTATTACATGTGCGTCTTATGTCTTCACCCCTTTCTTTATCCCTCAGTGTCTTGTTTGTACATCTACACGTACTAAGTATTCTCATTTCAGTTGATTCCAGTATCCCTTATGTTATACTTGTACCGGGTCTTAGTTCAAATGTGTACCTAAGTCATTACTGGTCGTATTATGCTCTTGTACGAGTATATTCTTGTTTTGGTCTCAACGGAGAAGAAGTTATTCCTAAATATGGTATCATTGAGGCATCTTGCTATCCTATTAGCCTTGTTGACTTGATGTTTTATTTCTTCCTTGATTTTTCCCATATCAGATATTTTGATGCCCACGTAATTGACTTCCATCACCTGTTCTATTGGTTTATCTTCCACCACCAGCCTGCATCTGATCGGCTCTTTTGCTATTACTTTTGTCTTGGTTTTTTCAGTTGAGATTACCATATTATATTGTTTCGCTGCCATGTAGAATTCGTATAGTAGCCTTTGCAGATCGTTCTCTGTCTCAGCCATTATCGCATCATCTGCATAACATGTAATTTTAAGTTCTCTGTTACCCATTCTATATCCCTTCTTACTTTTGACATTCTTTATAATTTCATCCATGTCAATATTAAATAGAAGAGGACTTACAAGAGTCTTCCTGCCTGATTCCAGATTCATCGTTGATTGGTTCTGTCAATCCTTCTGTTAATCTTGCGACTTCTTTATTGTCTTTATATGTATATATCCTCGATAGTTTAGTCTAATGCAGGGGTGCTCAAACGGTCGATCGCGATCGACAAGTCGATCGCGAGTGCTTTTTGAGTCGATCTCGAGAAAAAAATTCCGATATAGAACTATTCACAGATTTTGTTTTAGGGAACTAAAACAAAATGTAATGAATAAACTACTAAAATTTATTCGATCCACAATTAGGCCAGAATAACCCCCACATCACTTTCTTTTATCGTAATAACCCCCTGCTAGCGGCAAAAGGCGGCTTTATCAAAGGAACGCGCGGTACTTGTCAAAGAAAAGCCGCGTTTTTGATTCCCGCCGATTTTTCTAGAAACTTCGGGCGGCGTGTTTGACGGGAACATTCGAGACTTCGTTCGAACAGATATAAATATTGCGCCTGCAGGAATAGGAGTCAGTCTGAGTTGTAACTTGAAGGCGATACATCGATACAAAGTTTATTAATAAATAGTCCATAGTGCGGCGAAGAAAAGTAAAACTTATCATTTTAATAACGATTGGGAGGAAGAATTTTTCTTTTGTATGGTAAAGGATAAGTGCATTTGTCTCATTTGCCGTGCGTCAGTTGCAATACCTAAGCGTGGGAATTTAGAGACGCATTATAAAACGGTTCATAAAAACTATGAAAAGGATTTTCCGTCACAGAGTGAATTAAGAAAACGAAAAGTACGTGATTTGATAACTTGTTTGAAAAAAGAACAAACCATATTCACAAGACCAGCCAAACAATCAAAAGCTGCAACGATCGCGTCATTTAAAATATCTCATATATTGGCGAAACACAAGAAACCATTTGATGATGGATTGGTTGTGAAGGAAGCATTTATTGAAGCGGGTGAGACTTTATTTGGAGATTTTAAAAATAAAACAGAGATTATGTCTGCTATTAGAGAACTTCAGTTATCTCGTCCGCCTGTCACAAGGCGTGTTGAAGTCATGAGTGAGGACATGGCAGATAAACTAAAACATGATATCATGGAATGTACATACTTTTCTTTACAGTTCGACGAATCCACCGATATGACAGACACTGCCCAGCTGTGTATTTTTATTCGAATGGTATTCAATGACATGTGGGCTAAGGAAGAGTTTTTGAAAATGATTCCTCTGATAGGAAAGACCCGTGGCGAAGATATATATGACGTTTTCTTCAATTTTGTAACAAACTACAAGCTACCAATACATAAACTAGTGTGCATTACAACCGATGGAGCACCAGCAATGACTGGAAACAAAAACGGTTTTGTGGCATTGTGTCGAGCTAATGATGATTTCCCTTCATTTTTCTCCTTCCATTGCATTATACATCAACAAGTTTTGTGTTCAAAAGTTCTAAACATGGAGGAGATTATGGGCACTGCAATAAAAATTGTGAATTCTATCCGTGCACGTAGCTTGCAACGACGGCTCTTTAAATTGCAGTTGGAAGATAGTGAGTCAGCTGAATACACTGATTTAGTTTTTCACACGGACGTCAGGTTGAGTCGCGGAAAATTCCTAGGAAGGTTTTCAAGAATTATTGCCCGAAATAACAGCTTTTCTGGACGAAAGAGGTAATGACACTCAGATGCTGAAAAAACGGAAAATGGCTGACTGATTTGACATTTTTGACAGACATAACAATGCATTTAAACACCATTAATTTGGACCTTCAAGGTAAAGGAAAAATATTATTGAGATGATTAGCGCAATAAACGCATTCAAATGTAAATTGCAACTTATGATAGATCAACTGAAAAGAAAGGGTCTGAAAATTTTTCCGTCTTTGAAAGCAAGGATTCCTCAGTTGAATTATGATATTTATGAGGCAGAATTATCAAATATTTTGGGCCAATTCGAAATACGTTTTTATGATTTCAGTAAATTGGCAAATATCGCATCATTTATGAGTTATCCTTTTTCGTGTAAAAACATTGAGGAATTAGCTACTGAAATAGCAAGTCAGTTTAACATGGACTCATGTTCTGTTGAAAATGAGTTAGTGCAGATTATATCAGATATACATCTCAAAGCTACAGCATCTGATACAAAATTCTGGTGTTTTATATCTGAAGATAAATATCCGAATCTAAGGCAAATCGCCCTTCAACTGACGGCAATGTTTGGGTCAACTTACTTGTGCGAGTCTGCATTTTCTGAAATGAAGATAATTAAGTCAAAATATCGCAATCGACTAACTGACGAACATATGTCATCATGCTTGCGATTAGCACTCGGTAATTACGTACCATCTTATGAAAAGTATGCTGAGAACATGCAGTGCCACGCTTCAACATCCAAAGTCACTCTTTAGTTAAGTTTAGACACTAGAACTCGTTTGTTTTGTAAGAACCAATAAACTCGCAATTTTGAATAATTATGAGTTTTTCCATTGACATTTTAGAGCAGACCTACATTTACCTTGACTAAAAAAATGCATATTGTGCGGAAAACTAATATCTATGCCACGATATACCCTACCTAGACGACAATCCTGCATCACACTTACTTGCAGCCTCTCAGAGTCGATCGATCGTAGTCTAACAATATTGAGGTAGATCGCCAGCAGTTCAAGTTTGAGCACCCTAATGGGATGTTCCTGTTATATAATAGACGAATAACGCCTTCTATGTACACATTGTCGAGAGCTTTTTTTTTAAGTCTGTCAGGCACAAGTATGCTGGAATGTTGTACTCTATGGATTTTTCTTTTACCTGTCTCACAATGAATACGGCATTGGTACATGAGCGCCCACTTCTGAATCCTTGCTGTTCTTCTTCCAGTTGTATTCTCGCGTTTATTTTTGTTGTAGTAATCTTTGTTGTTAATTTCAGTGTACAGTTTATTAGATTTATGCCTCTTGGATCTTCTTATTCTCCCTTCTTGTGCATTAATATAACTGTCCTTGTTCTCCATTCATCTTGGTTTCTATTTGATCTTATAATGTCTGGAGTTGTTTAACCAGAGAGCGTCTCCCATATTTTAGTCGTTCATTAGCTATTTGGTCTTCGCCGGGAGATTTACGGTTTTTTAATTTTCCCAATGCTTCTATAACTAAGTAGAAAAAAAAAACAAGCCCTACCGTAATATGGCAATCTCCTGCATCAGGACAAATGCGCCGGACCACAGTTCGCTCTGTATGCAACAGTTTTAGGCGAAGAATTCGATGACTGTAACCTGATTAGGCACCCTGTGACTTGAAGATATTCCCCCATATAAAGAATTGAATTGAAATATTTATTTTAAAGAAATTAAGACTTTACAATTTTATAACGTAAACCAGTAATTGACTGTACCTTAAAATGCAGTATTAAAATCCACGTTTTAGGAATGTTAATTTACAAACTGTACTCGTGCTGGTGCTGCGGTACAGTTAGAAACTAAACTGTAAATATTTTTTGAATGCTTAATTTATTTAATTTTATTTAAATTGTAATTGTTTAATAATTCGTTCGAGTACCTATCGTTCTTAGAAAGTAGTTTTATACTTTCTATAAAAACTATTTAAATGAAAATTATTAATTTACTATTTACTGTTATAATGTCGACTAGCACAGTATTAAAAAACCAAAAATCCACTCTGACTCGACTGCACTCTGTGTTAATACCAATGTCCTTTACAACAAGGCGCAGTTTTATCATTATATTATAACGACTGTATTATATCAGTACATGATAATCTTTTCAAAATAATACACGCATGTGCGAAAACAGCGATTCTCGTTGGTTTTGAATCGCTGTAAATTGTACTCGGGAGGAAATACAGTTCTGATCATATTATAAAATACTTGAAGAGTAGACTCAAGTCACCAACCAGTGTTCTAAAGAATCAAGGTTCCTGGTCAGCTCTGGGTCTCGAATCAGCTTTCTTTTTTTATATCCTAAGGATATCGGCGAGGAAAGTCGTCCTGAATCTGCTTGGGAGCAATATTCCATAGTGACGAGCGTAACGCTTTCTAGTAAGTAATACTTAAAATTGGAATAGAACCTATAGTTTTTGAACAATATCTCAAGAGTATTATTGGGTCTGGGAAAAAATTCGTAGCGTTTTGCCCGATAGATGGCGTCAATTGCAAATAACTCAAGAAACACAGATCGCAGCGACACCACTAAACGCTCGTTGGAAAGGTGACACTTCGAGCGTTACTTTGAGTGTATAAACATCGAAATTCGTGCAGTGGTTGGAAAGTTGTTTGCGTTTGAAAATGGAGAAAAGTAATGAATAATTGCGATGTATTTTGCAATATTATTACGACAAAGGGAAGAACCCTGCGCCGGCTTGTGAAAAAATTTGTGCTGTATACGGTGAAGGTACTTTATCAAAATCTGCTGCGCGGAAATGGTTTGCTCGCTTTCGTTCTGGTAATTTTGATGTGAAAGATGAGTCACGCTCTGGCTGATGAAATTCTTGAAAAAGTCCAGCAAGATAAGCATATCAGCAGTATCGATATTGGTATGGAGCTAGGCATTGACCACAAAACGGTTTTGAACCATTTACACAAAGCTGGCTACAAAAAGAAGGTGGATGTATGGGTTCCTCATGACTTGAGCGCGAAAAACATGATAGACCGAATTAACATTTGCGATGCGCTGCTGAAACGCAATTAAATCGAACCATTTCTGAAAGGTGTGATAACCGGTGATGAAAAATGGATCACGTACGACAATCGCAAGCGTAAAAGATCGTGGACAAGGGATGGTGAGCCGACACAAGCGTTCGCGAAGCCAGGATTGACGCCGAAAAAGGTGATGCTGTGTGTGTGGTGGGACTGGAAGGGAATCGTCCACCATGAGCTACTTCCAGTTGGTCAGACGATTGATTCTCAACTCTACTGTGGACAACTAGAGAGATTACGCCAGGCAATTGAAAGAAAACGGCCCGAATTGATTAATACGAAAGGTGTTGTCTTCCATCATGACAACGCCCGACCACACACTTCTTTGATGACCCGTCAAAAATTGCGAGAGCTTGGTTGGGAAGTTTTGATGCATCCACCGTATAGTCCAGGCATAACACCCTCTGACTATCACTTGTTTCGATCTCTGCAGAAGTCTCTCAATGGAATTAAGCTGCTTTCAAAAGAAGCCTGTGAAAACCACTTGATTCAATTTTTCAACCAGAAACCACAGAAGTTCTTTACCAATGGCATCATGGCTCTACCCGAAAAATGGCGAAACATTGCCGATAATAATGGAGCATATTTGGTTTAAATAAATTCATTTTCACACTATAAGAACACCAGTTGAATTTTACTAAAAAAACGTCACGAACTTTTTCCTAGACCTGATATAAGAATTCTTTCGGTTGTCCAGTTGAGATAATAAAGATGGCCCCTGAAACCCGTAACAGATTTTAAAAAATCGAATTGACAAGGGTAAGTTGTTGTAGAGTCTGGGCCAGCGGAATTTTCTAACACTACTAACTAAAAAAAATAATTCTTCATTCTTCTCCCAGTTACGACATCAAGAAATGAACCATTACAAACAAATTTAGCAGCATAACACCGTGAACAATTGTATTTGTCATTTAGTTCACATTCCAGTACAATCGTGGCTAATTCTTTGATTTATCTACGGGTCGTCCGATGATACGCTTCCCTTGTTTAGGTGACGCAATTAAAAAAGGAAAGCACACAATCGTGTTGCTGAAAAAAATAAATAAAAGAACGCTCATTTTGCAATACATTGAAAAATGACTCGACGTGCGAAAACTTTCATTTTTTTTTTATGGTTCGGTTAATTGCTTGAACAATGATCTAAATAAAAATTTTTTTTAGTTATTTGACATTGCACATTTCCGATTTCGTTTAATCATTATTTTACAAGCGTAACTATTGTTGCTCCTTTTAAATTTTATGTCCTCTTTGCACGTGATCATCAATTTATTACAATGCGACAATATTTTCGCGAAAGCGTGTCTATTAAGTACCGATTATAGACTGCTGTGCACCTCCATTACCGACACCATAAGGTAGTCAAAATCAATTTAACGAGAGGATTATGTACGGCATCACAACGACACCAAATTGTTTTAGAATAATTTTAAAAATTGCTATTAGATTTTATATATATATATATATATATATATATATATATATATATATATATATATATATATATATATATATATATATATACATATATATATATATATATATATATATATATATATATATATATATATATATACATATATACAGTCGACACTGTTTATAGTGAAACTCTATAAAGTGAAAAACTCTTTATAGTGCAATTTTTTCAAGACCTAGAATATTTTAATGAAATTTCATGTAAAAAGCCCTGCATATAGTGAATCTGTAAAATAGTAACACTCTATATAATAAAATTTTTACCGGAATTTTATGTATAAATTTTTATGCATTTATTGAGATCTTGGCCATTTCGGGTTTCCCATTTTTATCTAACATTAGCACGAATTCCATTTTTATGACGCATTCTTTTGAAAAGGTTCTTAACGCGTTTATAACGCCTAATGGTTGGCAATAAATCAGGTAGATTTCTGTGAGAAACCCGGGGAATAACCCATTTTATAGAAACCCGGGGAAAAACCCATTTTATAGTCTAGGCCTAGTAATTCGCAAATTCAGGTTCAGTTTCTTTTTGTTTAAGAATCAAGTAAGATGTCCAAGCGAGTGTGTTTAAGTTTAGCTGAGAAAATTAAAGTTTTGAAGGAAGTTGATAAAAGCTGCAAAAAAAAATTGATGTTGCTGCAAAATTTGGTGTTTCTCCAAGTTGCGTCTCTCTGATAATAAAAAGTCGCGACAGTATCATCAAGAAACCTAGTGTTCCAAGAAGTCGAAAACGAGTACGTGTGAGTACTTACAAGGATGTAAATGAAGGAATTTTACGATGGTTTCAAGTGGCCCGTACGCATCAAAACGTACCAATATCGGGAAATTTAATAAAGCAAAAGGCTCTACAATTTGCTAAAGAATTTAACTGCGTTAATTTTCAAGCTAGTGAAGGGTGGTTTGAGTGCCTGGAAGACTCGCAATTCAATTGTTTTCAAGACGGTGTCTGGCGAGAGAGCAAGCGTTAGTCAGGAGGACTGTGACATTTGGACTGAAACTGTTTTAAAAAAGTGCATTGAAAAAGTACGAGCCAAAAAACGTTTTCAATTGTGATGAAACCGGTTTGTTTTTTAAATGTTTGCCAAATAAAACTTTTGCTTTTAAAAGTGATAAATGTTTTGGTGTTAAAACAATCAAAGAACTGGACACGAAAATGAAAAGCCAAAAGCGAAAGATTGTGATGTTTATAGACAATTGTCCTGCACATCTAGTTACAGTAAGTAAAAAATTAAGGAATATTGAATTGATCTTTTTTCCACCAAACATGACCTTCAAATTGCAACCTATGGACCAGGGTATTATAAAAAACATAAAACATCATTACCGAAATAAAATTGTTCACCTAATTATTAATGCGATTGATAACAACCTTCCAGTCCAAAAATTGATTACCCTTAAAGAGTGTATAACCGAAGTCGCTAAAGTATGGAGTGAAAATGTTTCTCAGAAAACTATCAAAAACTGCTTTTCTAAAGCAGGTTTTACTGAAAAAATTGACGAATGGGAAGAAGAAGACGAAATGAATCTCGCTACCTTAAAAATGCAATGGGGTATTTTACAAAAAACTGCTACCGTCGACGCAGATTTTTTACTTGAAGATTTCTTAGAAATCGACAATGATGTTGGCACGACAGATCTCCCAACTGACCAAGACATAATTGACGATATAAAAAGTATAGAAGATCATGAAGAAGAAACTGAAACCGGGGAATGTCCTGCTAAATTTAGTGAAAATGAAATAAGAAATGCATTTGACATTGTGCGAATTACTCTCAGGGGCCAGGAAAGTGTACCTGATCAAATCTTTATGCATTTGAATAAATGCGAGAATTGTGTTGAGCAACAATTATTTTTCAAAAGTAATGTTCAAAAGAAAATAACTGATTATTTTTCCTAGTACGTATGTACGTAGTATGTACATATGTAACAGATTTTGTATTATTCTTTTTATTGCGTAAGTAGTACATACATACATAAAGTCCGTACGTTATATCTTTACACGTGCGTCATAGTTTTCAGGCAATATCCCAGACGACTATTATATTTTTTGTCTCTTTTTACCAATACCTACGATTTATTGGTGAAAAGAGACAAATAATATAATAGTGGTCTGTTATATGGCCTGAAAACTATGACGCACGGGTAAAGATATAACGTACGGACTTTATGTATGTATTTAGCTCTGTACATGCTATGTACTATTTAAACTTTCAAATGTTTAATAAAATCTTTTCTAATAATTCAATTTTGCAATTTTTTTTGTTGCTTGTACCTTATAAAAATACAAGTAAATGATTACCAATATAAAATACATACATTGCAATATATACGGATTTTTTCTTTATATAGTCAAAAACTTTCTATAGTGAAATTTCGGTCCACATTTTGGTCTTTTACTATATAGAGTGTCGACTGTATATATATATATATATATATATATATATATATATATATATATATATATATATATATATATATATATATATATATATATATGTATATATATATATATATATATATATATATATATATATATATATATATATATATATATATATATATAACCGTGCTGTTCGCTCTTATTTTAAGAATACAGGCGTCCGGAGCTATGGACTACCTGGGTGTACTATCTGTGAATCACCAAAGTAGGACACGCACTGAGGTGAAGAGGCAAGTCGCGAACACCCAGCATTAGCAGGTGAGATTTAAATAGCATGCACCCAAAAGTGTCAGTAGCCAACAAAACTCGAGCGCCATTCGATGTGAAACCACCAAAACTAGTGTTCTAGTAGTTATTTTTACAGTATTAACAACTAATTGCTAAGAAATTTTATGAAGCAAGAAGTTTTCAAAAAAATAGATTATTTTTTGGTTAGATTTATTATTTAAACTTTTAAGATTATTTAATCGCAGATTGAAGGTAATATAAAAAAAATTATACACTTTTAAGACGCGGGCGCGGTACTTGTTTCTTTTGCGTTTTTCTCGAAACTACTTTTTTCAAACTTGTGGACAAAATATCTTGAGATGTACTAAACTGATTTTGACAATATTTATATCACATATTCTTTATAATATTATCTTGAAAGGTTTTTTCGATTGAATGTATCGTTCATTTTTTATAAATTTTTAAAGCTCAAAATTTTTGTGAAAAATCCGAGTTTATTTTCATTTCTACAAAAAAAAATTTAAAATTTTTTCCATACGTAGCCACTTAGTTATGACCTTTCTTAACAATAAAAAATGATTTATTCAGTTTTTGGACGATTCTTGACAGAGAACAAAAATTCCACTGGTGGCAAGGATTTTCAAAAGAGGGTCCTACAAGGAGGTTCATATCTCAGCCATTTAAAATTTTTTTTTAATATATATTTGTTTAATTTGTTAAAACTATAATGTATTTGTGAAAAATAAAAATTATATTTATATAGGGTGGCGCATAAGTAACGTTATGATTTAATAAGTGAATAAATTTTTTGTTAACGTCTTTTTTTTTATTTTTTTTTCAGAATTAACTTTGAAAATCTTGGGAAATTTATGATGGAAAGACTCAGCACAGAACAAAGAACCAAAGTTGTTCAATTTTATTATGAAAGTCAGCATTCGATTATTCAGACACAAAGATCATATGGAAATTTCTTTCATGTTCGAAATGCACCTAGCGCTCCAACAATTTACCGATTGGTTCAGCGTTTTCGGCAACAAGTGTGTGTGTGTGATCTTCCGCGTGCTGGAAGACCTCGTGCAGTTCGAAATGATGTGAACATTGCTCGGGTGCAAGCAAGTATTGAGGAAAACCCCGAAACTTCCACCAGGCGACGTTCTCAGCAGTTGGTGATGTCTTTGCAAAGAATTTTACATAATTTACACCTTTTCCCATATAAGATTCAATTGGTTCATGAGTTAAAACCAAATGATGCACAAAGACGCATTTAATATAGTCGCCGTTTGCAAGAATTGTGCCTAGAAAACAACGAGTTTATTTACAAACTCATAATGAGCGATGAGGCCCATTTCCATCTCAATGGTCACGTGAATAAACAAAATTGCAGAATATGGGGCACCCAAAATCCAAGAATAATTGTTGAACATCAAATGCACCCACTTAAATGCACAGTATGGTGTGGAATAACTTCAGAAAAGACCATTGGACCATATTTTTTCGAAAACGACGAATAAGTTGCGGTTAATGTGAATGGCATTCAATACCGGGCAATGATTGAAATTTTTTTAAGGCCCGAGGTAGAGAACAATCCAGAATTGTGGTTCCAATAAGATGGAGCCACAGCTCACACAGCTCGTCCAACTATGGCTCTCCTGCGCGAAATTTTTGCCGATCGAATAATATCGCGTTTTTCTGATTTTAACTGGCCACCGCGTTCGCCCGATTTAACGGCTCCCGATTTTTTTCTTTGGAGTTACCTAAAGAGTAAGGTATATGCCAATAAGCCAAGAACCATCCAACAGCTTAAGGCGAATATCCGAGAAGAAGTGAGGGCGCTGGGATCTGAAATTCTAAGAAAAGTTATGGGAAATGCTCTGGAAAGAGCACGTCAGGTCGAAGCAAACAATGGGCACCATTTGAAAGATATTATCTTCAAAACATAATGTGAACATATTTCCAAACTATATTCTAAATTTTAATAAACGCCAACGTTAAATAAAATCAGAAAGAAAAAAGTTATTCATTAAATAAATCATAGCGTTACTTATGCGCCACCCGATATATACAATAGTTGCGTCAAAAAAAAAAATATATATTTTATGCCTATTTTTCCGAGCGTCAAGGTGGCGTAACCCCTCAATATAAAAATAATTTCTTCGCACTGAAATTTTAAATTTAACAGTAACAAATCTACATAGTTTGTCCTTAAACTAAAGATAAAAATAGCTTAGAATGCATTTACATGAAAATAACAAATAAAGAAAAATGTATAGATAAAATAAAATAGGACACATGTGTATAGGTTGTTTGTGTAGAGTTTTATTGTTTGGGTATCTTAAATCAATTTGCATACACTAGCATTTGTAAATCCATGAGTGTTTTAGTTCGATAAAATACGCTAATGATTGCTACTCGAAATAAACAAGTAAACTATCGATAAAATTAGCTACTATCATAGAGATATTAAAATGACTATATTTTTATCATAGTAATGATAATAAAGAACTTTATTTCGTTGATCTGGATCATAGACGTGGAGCATGGACTGCGCATTAGCCTCACAAAATTGAGCACTCTCTAGAGAGAGACATAGCGACTGTGCGGCAAATACCTGTCCCTTTTCTGTAGGCCTGTAAATAACCAAGGCGACTGTACCCGTACATTCGCTTTATCTCTCTCACACTTTTGCGTCCGTATTTACTTCACAGGGGGAATAAGGAAAGCTCAGTCCACCCCTTATGTCTATGATCTGGATGGAGTCATGTGGATGACGATATTCCCCACCTTCTCGACATACGACGAGCACCTATACCTGGATTCTCTTTTAGCATTTCTATCACCTCCTCTTTTCTGGTGCCACAAATATCTACCGAACAAATAGGCTTCATTCCAGGAAAAGGGACTAGAGAACAAATTCTCAACATACGCCATATAGGGTGTTATGAAAAATGGTTTAATCCATTTGCATCAAAAGCAAGTGCACAAAATAACCATAACATTGCAGAGTATTGACATCCCATCAAAAATGCAATCAGTTTACAGAAATTGCACAGCATGTTCTAATAAGAAAAATTGAGATAGGACTCTACTAAAAGGACTTAAATTAGGCCTTTGACAAGGTAAGACTAAGGACGATCTGCAACTCTGACTTGGGTTCCAGTTCTTTACTTGTCGAAAATTAAATTATCAGAGATTTATCATTTTTTCTTAAAATTACGGATTTTTATTCATAAAGAACAGTAAAAATTTCCTAGTAAAATCAAGAGACACGCATATATATATATATATATATATATATATATATATATATATATATATATATATATATATATATTATATATATATATATATATATATATATATATATATATACAGTCGACACTCTATATAGTGAAAGACCAAAATGTTGACCGAAATTTCACTATAGAAAGTTTTTCACTATATAAAGAAAAAATCCGTATATATTGCTATGTATGTATTTTATATTGGTAATCATTTACTTGTATTTTATAAGGTACAAGCAACAAAAAAATTGCAAAATTGAATTATTAGAAAAGATTTTATTAAACATTTGGAAAGTTTAAATAGTACATAGCATGTACAGGGCTAAATACATACATAAAGTCCGTACGTTATATCTTTACCCGTGCGTCATAGTTTTCAGGCCATATAACAGACGACTATTATATTATTTGTCTCTTTTCACCAATAAATCGTAGGTATTGGTAAAAAGAGACAAAAAATATAATAGTCGTCTGGGATATTGCCTGAAAACTATGACGCACCTGTAAAGATATAACGTACGGACTTTATGTATGTATGTACTACATACGAAATAAAAAGAATAATACAAAATCTGTTAATACATATGTACATACTACGTACATGCGTACTAGAAAAAATAATCAGTTTTTTGAACATTACTTTTGAAAAATAATTGTTGCTCAACAAAATTCTCGCATTTATTCAAATGCATAAAGATTTGATCAGGTACACTTTCCAGGCCCCTGAGAGTAGTTCGCACAATGTCAAATGCATTTCTTATTTCATTTTCACTAAATTTAGCAGGGCATTCCCCGGTTTCAGTTTCTTCTTCATGATCTTCTATACTTTTTATATCGTCAATTATGTCTTGGTCAGTTGGGAGAACTGTCGTGCCAACATCATTGTCGATTTCTAAGAAATCTTCAAGTAAAAAATCTGCGTCGACGGTAGCAGTTTTTTGTAGAAAACCCCATTGACTTTTTAAGGTAGCGAGATCCAGTTTGTCTTCTTCTTCCCATTCGTCAATTTTTTCAGTAAAACCTGCTTTAGAAAAGCAGTTTTTGATAGTTTTCTGAGAAACATTTTCACTCCATACTTTAGCGACTTCGGTTATACACTCTTTAAAGGTAATCAATTTTTGGACTGGAAGGTTGTTATCAATTGCATTAACAATTTTGTGAACAATTCTGTTTCGGTAATGTTTTATGTTTTTTTATAATACCCTGGTCCATAGATTGCAATTTGGAGGTCATGTTTGGTGGAAAAAAGATCAATTCAATGTTCCTTAATTTTTTACTTACAGTAACTGGATGTGCAGGACAATTGTCTATAAACACCACAATCTTTGGCTTTTGGCTTTTCATTTTCGTGTCCAGTTCTTTGATCCATCTTTCGAAAATCTCAGAAGTCATCCATGCCTTTTTATTATTGGCGTAATCTAACTCCAGAGATTTAACTCCTTTTAAACAACGGGAATTTTTGCTTTTACCTATGAGCGGTAATATCAGTTTTTCTGAGCCATCCATGTTTGCTCCAACCATAAGTGTCACCCTTTCTTTACTTGTTTTAACACCAAAACATTTATCACTTTTAAAAGCAAAAGTTTTATTTGGCAAACATTTAAAAAACAAACCGGTTTCATCACAATTGAAAACGTTTTTGGTTCGTACTTTTTCAATGCACTTTTTAAAACAGTTTCAGTCCAAATGTCACAGTCCTCCTGACTAACGCTTGCACTCTCGCCAGACACCGTCTTGAAAACAAGTGAATTGTGAGTCTTCCAGGCACTCAACCACCCTTCACTAGCTTGAAAATTAACGCAGTTAAATTCTTTAGCATTATTAAATTTCCCGATATTGGTACGTTTTGATGCGTACGGGCCACTTGAAACCATCGTAAAACTGCTTCATTTACATCCTCGTAAGTACTCACCCGTACTCGTTTTCGACTGCTTGGAACACTAGGTTTCTTGATGATACTGTTGCGACTTTTTATTATCAGAGAGACGCAACTTGGAGAAACACCAAATTTTGCAGCAACATCAATTTTTTTGCAGCCTTTATCAACTTCCTCCAAAACTTTAATTTTCTCAGCCAAACTTAAACACACTCGCTTGGACATCTTTACTTGTTTCTTAAACAAAAAGAAACTGAACCTGAATTTGCGAATTACTAGCCTCGACTATAAAATAGGTTTTTCTCCGGGTTTCTATAAAATGGGTTATTCCCCGGGTTTCTCACAGAAATCTACCTGATTTATTGCTAACCATTAGGCGTTATAAACGCGTTAAGAACCTTTTCAAAAGAATGCTTCATAAAAATGGAATTCGTGCTAATGTTAGATAAAAATGGGGGAAACCCGAAATGGCCAAGATCTCAATAAATGCATAAAAATTTATACATAAAAATGAAATTTCATTAAAATATTCTAGGTCTTGAAAAAATTGCACTATAAAGAGTTTTTCACTATATAGAGTTTCACTATAAATAGTGTCGACTGTATATATATATATATATATATATATATATATATATATATATATATATATATATATATATATATATATATAAATATATAAATGTATATATTAGATTATCATGAAGGTGTAATGTTGAATTTTAATATTAGTTAAAAAAATAATTTATAAATGATAACGGTATACCAACAGATACCGAGTATATTTTTTTTATTTGATTATTCAACACCTCTAATTTTTAAACACGGTATTTTTAGTATCATGTGTCAATATTTGTTTATCGTAACTGTATGGCACTTTGCTGATATTAATAGTACTCTTATGTAATCTTTCTAGCCATAATACAACAAACAAAATTATTATTATAATAAAATATTTAGAATAATTATCTTCATTAATTAGTTATTAGGGGGGTCAAATTATTACATTTTTCGTGACCCATTATATTGAAAAATTAATAATTTAAATTATTTTTATTAGTTTTGAAACTGAAATAAATACGAGGTTTTTTTTTAAGTTGTCCACCTAACCTCGATAGGGACGTCATACAAGAAAATAGCTTGCCTTCATATTACTGTTGCTGTTCTAGTTCAAAATTTTTTAATTTGATCTCTTAAATTTCAAATACAGTAGAACCCCGATTAACCGAGTCGCGATTATCCGAGCTCCGGATTAACCGAGCTAATCTAAGAACTGATTATCAAAGGTACGCGGGTCTATGCTGCGTATTAACCGAGCTTCTAAAATATGTATGTACATATTTCAATTTAAAATCGTCGGGGCCTTCGGGGAATCACCGTGGCCCGTGTGAGGGGTTCCCCTATTTATGTTTTTGGACTCTTTCAGCAAGTAAATTTGCGTGAATGCAGTGCGTTATAGCGTTTACTACGAAGAAATACGAGTATACTCACATAATTTATTTGGTTGGAGTTCTGGTAGCTAAGTGTAATTAATAGAAGAGTGGTGTATAAATCAAGCCTCCTCGTCCTCAGGAAGAAAATCAATGAAAACCGGCGACTATGAAAAGGTTAACGACTTTATTCATGTGGTTTAACCAACAGAGATCAAAAGGTGTGCCTCTGTCGGTCCAATTTTACAACAGAAAGCAATAATGATTAGTAGGCAATTCCCAGAGATAGATCAGTTTACCGCCAGTTCTGGATGGCTTGACCGCTGGAAAAAACGGTACGGTGTACGACAACTGTCTGTATGTGGTGAAAAACTTTCTGCTGATGTGTCATCAATTGAGAAGTTTAAACAGAACTTTAAAAAGCAAATCGAAGATTGTGGATACACATGTGATCAAATTTACAACTGTGACGAAACTGGTCTGAATTATAAAAAGCTTCCATCAAAAAAATTGGCATCTCGACAGGAAAAATCAGCTCCTGGGCACAAACGAAGTAAGGAAAGATTAACTATAATGGTATGTTCCAATGCATCTAGCAAGCACAAAATCCCACTGATGGTGATTGGCAAGTCTGCACGTCCAAGAGCTTTAAAAGACATCTCACCCAAAGCCCTACCAGTCTATTACAAAAGTCAGAAGAGCGCATGGATGGATGCGACCTTATTTACTAACTGGTTTGAAGAAGAGTTCGTGCCATCTGTAACTAAATTTTTGAACAGAAACCGTCTTCCTATTAAAGCAATTTTGTTAATGGATAATGCCCCCTCTCACCCTGGAGAAGGACTTCATGTGGGCGAAATTGTTGTAAAATTTTTTCCTCCAAATGTAGCCAGCATAATGCAACCAATGGATCAAGGCATCCTCGAAAACATTAAAAAAAATTATAGGCGTTTATATCTTGAACATCTGTTAGAATACACAGAAAAGGAGGATATTATCAATGGGATGAGAAAGGTAACACTGAAAATGTTATTTACTGGGTAAGTCAAGCTTGGGATTCTGTGCGTACTACCACTATTCAAAAATCTTGGTCAAAAGTTATTGATTTTGAGGACTATAATGACAGTGAAGATGATACTCCATTAAATGAATTAGCTTTGAAATTGAGAAGCCATGGAGAAATGTCCTGTTCAAATTTCGACAGCGAGATAGAAGAAAAAGAAAAAAGTTTATTTGAATTAATGCCAAAATTAAAAGGTTGCGAAAATGTGACAAGAGAAAATGTTATTGAATGGATTACAGCAGATGATTTAGAGAAGAGAAGAAATAACGAATGCCTTTCAGGAAACCGAAAAATCAGATGACGATGACGAAGCGGCGGTGGATGAACAGTCTCCCACTAAGGTCTCTCATCAAGAAGGTTTTGCTTCTTTCAAAAAAGCTTTGAGGTGGATCGAACAACAACTAGAGGTAACTCCAGCGGATTTGCTTCTTCTTAATAGATGCAATATGAAACAGAAGCGCATAGATACCTATTTCACTGTTTTATAATGTATGAACCTATTTATAAGTTAAAAACGTTAATACATCGGTTTAAAGTATTGGTGTTTATTTTTTGAATGAATAAAAAACAAATCCGGATTATCCGAGTTTTCAGTTATCCAAGGAGGGTGCCCCCCCACGTTACCTCGGATAACCGGGGTTCTACTGTATCAATAATTCCAAAACAGTTCAATTTAGACATATGGTATGTTAGACAAATAATATCTAGAATTTTTAGTAGGACTCAAAAATAAAATTCTAAACAGGGCTTTCCATTTAAAAAAATCAAGGTGGCGTAATTTCTTCGAACTAACAGTTCAAAACATTTTACTGTCTACGTCAGCATGTGCGCCGTATAACACTCTATAACTTTTATTTTTTTGATACACTTATTAATAAATGCTGTGGAATTATTATTCCATATATTTGTGACACCCTGTATTTTTACAAGCACTAACCGCACAACAAAAACTTCCTCTTGATACCTTTTTTTATAATTATTTTCAATTATAACGTCAAACAAGTTATTTACTTATTGGAAAATTATTAATAATGAATTTCAGAGGATGTAACCACAACCTGCGATCGTGTTGACAACCATGTTGTTGGTATGCCTAATAAAAAAACAGGATCTAAAATTTCCTTGAGCGTCGCTAATGTGTTTTATGTTTACTATGCCTTCACTATATCAATTATCTTTCTTATTTTCACTTTGTGGTCATTCAGAACACGGTGAATTTTTTGTGTTTTTTTTTGGAGTGACTGCCTCATTTGGACGTGGTGCATCATTGATGCTCGTACAACTGCATTTAAGTTTCACAAAACGATCGACATATAGTTGCTTTCGATGGAGTAGATGTGCCATTACACTTCTCAAGCCATTCTTGGGTTCTAGCTGTATTTTTCCCATCAAAAAGCAATTCTTTTCGTTCCATCGTTTCGCAAAAATTAAAAGTAGCGTGTCTCAAACAGCTGTAACTCGCCAACCAATAGGCAATATGTCATGAAAATTTTACACGAATCTTCTGAGAGCTGACATTAACTGAAACTCTCGTTTTTTTGTTTGTGCCGCCATCGCTCGGAAAGTCTCGGGACTCTTCACCCCAT
Organism: Pachyrhynchus sulphureomaculatus; assembly: GCA_019049505.1. Classification (NCBI taxonomy): domain Eukaryota; kingdom Metazoa; phylum Arthropoda; class Insecta; order Coleoptera; family Curculionidae; genus Pachyrhynchus; species Pachyrhynchus sulphureomaculatus. Next base: position 132,108,486 of record CM032448.1, on the reverse strand, counting down.
GTTAGTATTAGGCCAAGGGTTGCATCTTGATACGAGTATACACTAACGACGTTTTCATTTACTAATTCCTTTTTGTACACATAAATACTTTAAAATTAATCTTATTTATGGGACACTTTGTACATTAAGGAACTAACAACACCTGGTATACTGTACGAGCTTACAACTGTACGACCTGATACAGGTTATTACAACATTTTTTTAGCAATAGTACGACTAAGTATAACACTTATTGCTTGGGTAATCTTGAGGAAAAATTGCTCGTCATAAACACACCGAGCTTTTTTAAACTCGGGCAGCAGTAATTAGTAATTAAGAGTCGTTTTAAGAAATTTATAATGATTGCATTGTCGTGAAACAAGTAGTAAACTTAATGTTCCTTAGTAAATGAAGCTGGTGTAAGAATAAAACTTTCTAATTTTTTACGCTGTCTTACAGTAAAATCTATTCGAAGGAAAAATAAAGTGGTTTTGGAAAAGGAAGTTTTTTCTTGGCCTGTGTTAGTATCACCTATAGATACGTGTCTGTCCTAAACTTTTCACTGAAGATAATCCAAGACCATACTATGAGTATGGATGACCACTTCCCATTGTCAAAAACAAATACGGTTGCTGTGGATAATAGTTTGACATGTAGTAGTAAATACGGTCTGTCAAGTAAGAACGTGTCCGCGATAATTCATTTTTGGTAGATGCGATTCTAGCGATTCAAAAAAAATCGGTAGAGGGAACCTTGATCTACGACATATTTTAATAAAAGTATCAGTCGATTCCAAATTTTCGTCGAAATCACGTAAAATCCAAAATGAGTCACGCAGTCAAGCAATTCTTTGTTCCCATTCAAAGAGGCCTAAAATGACATTCCGCGGCGGCTAAATACAGTGAAGTCTGCTTATAACGAACCCGTTTATAGCGAATTTCCGGTTAAAACGAACTATTTTATAATGCACGAAAAAACTTCCATAAGACAAATGCAAATTTTTATCGGTTATAACGAACCCGGTTATAATGAACTTTCGGAAAAAGCGAACCAAATTTGGATGTTTAGTGGCCGTTTATAATGAACTTGCCACTCGCCCCTGTCGCACGATTTGATCTAGGGAATTCACCGAAACTCGCTGTGAACTCCTATTCTACTTGTTTCCGCCGCGATGCTAGTTCGAGCAGTATTATTTTCAATTCCCTTGTTGTGTTATGTGGTTCTAATGCATATTTGATCCAAGTAGCAAAGTGAATGTTTAAGTTTTTATTTCAAAATGAGTACACAAATATGTAAAAACCGTTTACTTTAAAAGACAAACACGATATTATAAGGAAAATAGAAAATGGAGTTAAACAAAGTGATGTTTTCAAATGGCTGAATTTAACTAAATCTACGATTTCTACCATATGGAAGAAGAGGCAAATCTTATCAATCTATGATAAAAGAAACTTTAGTTCAGGTTAGGTAAAAAAGTAAGAAAATCTACACATGACCAAGACGATAAAGGACTTCTTAAATAGTTTAGTCAAAAACGACATGAACATGTTCCTATTACCGGCTATACTTTACAAGAACAAGCTAGTGAATTGGGAAGGAAAATAGAAAACATCGAGTTTAAAACTGTTTTAGAAGTTGGATTGAACGATTTAAAAAGCGACATAATATTAGTGGGGGTAAGATAGTAGGAGAAAACTGCAGAAGTGGATATGACTGTTGTTGATCAGTGGTTGGCCAATGTATGGCTGGAAATTCGAGAAAGTTATGAATATGTGGACATTTTTAATGCGAATGAAACGGGTTTGTTTTACAAGATGACGCCTGATAAGATATTAAAGTTTGTCGGAGAGAATTGTGCTGGTGGAAAATTATCGAAAGTAAGAATGACTGTGTTGGTAACTGCAAATATGCCAGTATATAAACCATATCAATTAATTCATTTTTAGGAAAATTCGTAACTATTACCTTTACACATCACTTACTACAACAAATTAAACTATTTTTACTTGGTTAATAGACATGTCAAAATTTGACAATGCTTACATTTTTGTTTTGTCTTGGCAACTATGATGTTATAGCGTAAGTGTATTAAAAACAAGGGTAAAAATTCAAAAAATTCAAAATAAATCGAAAACTACTAGAAATAGGTAAATGACATACTCAATAAAAGTTGGAGGGTTTTGTAAATCTATTAGAAAAAATAATAATATACAATGTGTGTCATTTAAGTTTTTTCAATTTAAAATAGTCGAAATGTATAAATTTATTTTGAAAACCCTGTAGCATCTAACTCAAATTTCTTTATATATACAGATATATATATATATATATATATATATATATATATATATATATATATATATATATATATATATATATATATATATCTGTATATATATAGATATATATATATATATATATATATATATATATATATATATATATATATATATATATATATATATATATATATATAGATATATATATATATAGATATATATATAGATATATATATATATATATATATATATATATATATATATATATATATATATATATATATATAGATATATATAGATATATATAGATATATATATAGATATATATATATATATATATATATATATATATATATATATATATATATATATATATATATATATATATATCTTAAAATCTGTAATGGAGATATATATATATATATATATATATATATATATATCTCCATTACAGATTTTAAGATAGGAGGATCTGTAGGGGCTCAAAATTGTCAAAACGTGTACTTTAAAATTCCGTTTGGTGATTTTTGAAATTCAATATGGCGGCGCGACATGGCGGCCATAATCAACCAAAGGTGACTTTTAACAAAAAAAGTTTCTTAAATTTATGATAAACATTTAGTTTAAAGTGTAAAATGGAAAAACCAGTTATTTTTTCATATTTTGGGTGTGCCGATTATAAAATTACAAAAATGCAATTTGACATCTGTCAACTGCCAAACCCACTGTCAAAACACCCAAAATAACATCAAACCCTAATTTTACGTTACATACGGAGTTTACCGAGAATTATTATATTTTCGGGTTACTAATTACAAATATGATCTGAGGATTACAAAATTGACAGCTACCAACTGCCAAATCCACTGTCAAAACTGACATAATAACTTGAAAACCGGGTTTTACGTTTAATACCGATTTTATTCACAATTATCATGTTTTTGAGGTCATTTATTATAAACTGATTGTAATTTGACAAAATAAAAAAATTGACAGTTACCTACTGCCAAGTCAACTGCCGAAACTGCGAAAGTAATAAAAGAAGCGAGGTCTAAGTTGAATACGAATTTTTTACTCCCAAATATCATGTTTTCGGGGGTCACCGTTTACGAATATGATGTCAAAATTACAAACTTGACAGCTAACAATTGCCAAATCAATGGTGAATACTAACAAAATCCCAATGGCAACGAGTTAAATATGGATTTTACTGTAAGTTATTACTATAACGTGGTAAAGCCAATATTGTGAGTATGACATAGGAATTACAAAACTGATAGCTGCCAACTGCCAAATGTACTGTCAAAACTGCCACAATAACATAAAAGCTGATGTTTTCATTAATTACGAATTTCACTGTCAATTAATTTTTTTTGCAAGGAGGCTGATTTCGAAGTACAGGATAAACTTGCTAAAATCCCCTCCAAACTAACTATTGGAAAATGAAGCTTAAACACTGCTAATTTTGATGTAAAGTTTCCTATCTAAGTATTTCAAATATGTCAGACTAAAATAATTCTACTTAAACTCTTTTAAATGTTCCAAAAAGTAAAGCCAGGTTTTTAAGTTATTATGTCAGTTTTGACAGTTGATTTGGCAGTTGGTAGCTGTCAATTTTTTTATTTTGTCAAATTACAGTCAATTTATAATAAATGACCTCAAAACATGATAATTGTGAATAAAATCGGTATTAAACGTAAAACCCGGTTTTCAAGTTATTATGTCAGTTTTGACAGTGGATTTGGCAGTTGGTAGTTATCAATTTTGTAATTCTCAGATCATATTCGTAATCAGTAACCCGAAAATATAATAATATCGGTAAATTCGGTATTTAACGTAAAACACGGGTTTGATGTTATTTTGGGTGTTTTGACAGTGGGTTTGGCAGTTTACAGATGTCAAATTGCATTTTTGTAATTGAATTTATAATCGGCACAGCCAAAATATGAAAAAACAACTGGTTTTTTCCATTTTACACTTTAAACTAAATGTAAATTTAAGCAACTTTTTTTTGTTAAAAGTCACCTTTTGGTTGATTATGGCCGCCATGTTGCGACGCCATATTGAATTTCAAAAATCGCCAAACGGAATTTTAAAGTACACGTCTTGACGAAAATTTTGAGCCCCTACAGAGCCTCCCATCTTAAAATCTGTGAAGGAGAGAAGGGTGTCCCGCTTGACAAATAATGCCTCATATATATATATATATATATATATATATATATATATATATATATATATATATATATATATATATATATATATATATATATTTCATCTTCAGAAGCAATGGCGCTACTAGTAATTTTTTTTACAAAACTGAAAACTAGTATTTTTTAAAAAAAAATTGAAATATTAGAAAAACTACTAGGTTTAGGAATATAACATTATTAACAAAAAAGTTTTTTTATGCAGAATTTAAAAATAAATTAGAAAATAGGATGTTCCATTTAAAAAAAAACGTATACTATATCGGCCACACTTTTTTGAAGTACCCGGTATACTCAAAAAATAATTTTTAAAGTGTGCACCTTAACATTCCCTAAAACTATTGTATTTAACATTTATTCGTCATTCCCCAAAACAAATGAGATCATGAACTTTCCTCTATCGTTGACTCACCCTGTACTGTGATATTTTAAATTTATTTTTTTGAGAGTTTGTTGTTTCATTTAAAACACTTTTTTGTTAAATATAGACTTACCTCTAATTCATTTAATAAATTAGGTGGTAATCTGCGTTCCACTTCACACATTTTTGCATTTTTGTCTTTTAAATATTCACACTGAAATTAGTCAGCTTTTTGCGTCAATTTTCAACACAGTATGCAAACGATACGATTAAGAAAAATAAGTATTTTTAACAATCCACTGTTATAATGCTTCTTTTCTATTATAATATAATAGGGTTAAGGTGACAGGTAACAGAAGGAGGCAGTTGTTAGATACAGAAATTAAGAATCATTTTAAAAAGCATAAATATACATGGCTTATAGGGGAGAAGTTTCATAAAACAACACACATTATGATCAGATAAATCCTGAGGAATACAGAATTGACACGGTTGACAGCCCAGAAAATGACAGGGGTATGCTTAGCGAAAGTAACATAGATCAAATGAGGCTATGAGCGCAATAGTGGCCTAACCCACAAAACTATTTTTCCTTATTATTCTATTGAAAATTTAATGTTTAAGTAGTCCAAAATTACAACAATAGCAATTATTTATGACAGAAAAACAAAATTGTTGATTATCAGAACTTATTACTGAGAAAAATTTGCAAAAAATATTACAAAGTTGCATTTATCTCCAATAGGGATGCTTGGGGGTTAGGCCACTATTGCGCTCATAGCCTCAATAATAAAGTATATGAAGAGGACTACCAATAATGAAGTAAAATATTAAGAGTGGCGTTCAACTAATCTGAAAAATGAAGGCTCAAAAGAACTTTACGGGGTTACACGTTACTATTCGTACGATTACTTACCTCCCTTCTGATTACAACTTTGTATGAAAGTATTTTAATTGTATTTACCAATCTTGGCGATAAACTTGACGAAGTAAAGAGGTTAGATACATATCACCACTGTAATTTTCAATGTGAAATCAAGATAATAGAAAATAAAAACTCAGTACTATTTCGAAAATTAAGAGAAAGAAAATAATACGAGTATATAGGAAAGAACGCAACGCGTTGTTACTCTTTAAAATTGTTATAAACAACTAAAAAATTATAGAAGCTCAAAAATACAAGAAGGTTTATATCTATGTTAATAAAACCACGTATATTTGGGTAAAAGTGATTTATAAACATCAAAATATGTTTACAGTCATGTTACTTTTTAATCTACAATATTGACCGCATAATTTATAATTTAAATAATGTAAGCCACCGCAGCTGAACTGACGAAGCATGTAGAAAGAACTGTTGGTAGTTTACTTCTTTAAAAATTTCCAGTAAAACTGTCTACGTGTTGCAGAAATCTATTTGGCTAATATTAAATTTGACATAAATTATTCGGACGCGTTACTGTTTTTTTTCTCCTTTACTTAGAGATCAAAATACAAGCACCAGTTGTGGTCACTTTAAGAAATTTCTATAATTTGCGATGATCTAGTAATTGCGGTAATAGGCGATAAACTTTTCTGAGATATGTGGGATAAGATAAACAATCCATGATCCTGATAAATAAGCATATTTTTTTGAGTTATTGTAAAGCAACTAAAAATAGACAGAAGTCCATATTCCAGCAGCTTATTAGCTGTTCTCTTGTCTGTCAAATCCATCCTGAGACGCGTTTCGCCGTATCACGGCTCGTCAGTCAGGCTAGGATTGACAGACAAGAGAACGTTCTCTGACTGACGAGCCGTGATACGGCGAAACGCGTCTCAGGATGGATTTGATAGACAAGAGAACAGCTAGTAAGCTACTTGGAATATGGACTTCTGTCTATTTTCAGTTGCTTTACAATAATTATATATACTTGAGGAAGGATTCCTCGAAAAAGCGTTACCTGCTTTTAAAGCGTTGACTGTGTCAACCACTCTGTCGCTGTGTCAGCTTTCGATGGAGTAATAGGTATGCGTACTTAATACAATTCGTTGTATCCTACCATATTTTTTGAGGATTTACCAGTGCTTGAAGTATATATTACTATTTTTCAACAACTGGCTCCTGTAAAAACTCCAGAACATATTAAATTTCTGTATGATATCTTAGGGACTTAGGGATATTCAAGAAATAAAAATCTCCTTGTCTCATAAAGTGACAAAATGCGATTTTTGTCCAAACGATCTAAAATTTTGCACACTACCACAAAATGCAATTCTAAACCCTTTTTTTAAATAACTGTTTTGAATATTTTAACGAACAGAGTTACTTTTGCACTTTAAACTTTAGAAAATTCAAATTTCCCGTCAAAAGACAAATGAAAATCTGCACTGCAAAACTGTTCCTGCTACTCGATACTGTGATCTCGCCGCTCGAAGCGGCAGCAGCAACAAGATCACAGTATCGAGTAGCAGCAACAGCAAGAGCACTTGAAAATGCCAGACGAGATTTTGACGAAACGTCGTGCAAATTAATTGTTAGACGAACGGATTGAAATCCAGAATTTTAATGTATTAAATTCCGCTATTCGTGAAAACCTCTATTGTAACATATATATAATTATACATTTTTTTCTTTCTTTCCCTTGAACATGTAAAAATCAAAAGACTTGCTTTATATCATAGTATGTATTTGTGCCAAAACGTTTCGACCATACATTCTGGTCTTCATCAGTTGGTTAATCCGTTATTTGTTTTAAAATACTGTACACATATAAATTAAAAATAAGCTAAACAATACATTTTTTTTTATGGATCTAGCACACGTGCCACAGGGAAGTCCCTAAAGCGTTTCAGGAGCGGCATGTGTGCGTAACGCAACTCATGCGTTGCTTTGGTTTTCCCGCCTTGGTGGGTGTCGGCTTACTCGCCGGCACAACACTTTTGGCAGGTCCATTTTCGGTTAAGACAACGTGCCATAATTGGAGATAAGGCGAAATAATGATAGATAAGGCGAAATAAGCCTAGATAATGGGGAGATAAGGCGAGATAATGGGAGATAACGTGCCATAATTGAAGATAAGGTGAAATAATGATGGTTAAGGCGATATAAGCCCAGATAATGGGAGATAGGCGAGATAATGGGAGATAAGGTACCATAATTGGAAATAAAGCGAAATAATGATAGATAAGGCGATATAAGCCTAGATAATGGGAGATAGGCGAGATAATGGGAGATAACGTGCCATAATTGGAGATAAGGCGAAATAATGCTTGATAAGGCGAAATAAGCCTAGATAAGGCGAGATATTTAGAGATAACATGCCATAATTTGAGGTAAGGCGAAATAATGATAGATAAGGCCTAGATAAAGGGAGATAGGCGAGATAATGGGAGATAACGTGCCATAATTGGAGATAAGGCGAAATAATAATAGATAAGGCGATATAAGCCTAGATAATGGGAGATAAGGCGAGATAATGGGAGATAACATGCCATAATTGGCGCGTTATCTCCCTTATGGCTTATAGCATAAGAACATAACATGAAACATTTTACATGGACAGTTACATTTGAATTTGGTATTAGCAATGGTATTAGAGTGCTAATACCAAATTCAAATGTAACTATCCATGTGAAATGTTCCATGTTTTGTTCTCATGTACTGTTTTTAGTTTATTTTTAATTTATATGCCACAGTATTTTAAAATAAATAACAGATTAAACAACTGCCGACGACCAGAATGTATGGTCGAAATGTTTTGGCACAAATACATATCATGATTCAAAACAAGTCTTTTAATTTCATGAACACTGATGCGAAGAAAATTATAAAAAGTATATATATATATATATATATATATATATAAATATATATATATATATATATATATATATATATACATACATACATACATACATACATATATATATATATACATACATACATACATATATATATATATATATATATATATATATATATATATATATATATATATATATATATATATATATATATATATATATATATGTATATAAGTCTCGAGAAATAGGTCTAAAAAATAAACTTCACCAAAACCAAATATTTGAACAACGAAAGTAAAGACAACAGCCAGGAACTGTTAACAGAGGGTGAAAGCAAAGGCACAAACATTCATATATTTAGAACAAAACCCTCCAAACCCAAAGAGCAATGGAGAGGAGAATGCTCAATATTAGACTCCAAGATCGTATTCATAACACTGAGGTAGGGAGAAAATCAAAAGTAACAGATGTAATACAACGGATATGTATATAAAGGTGGAATAGCGCGGGGCACGTCGCGAGGATGAACGATAACAGATGGACACGACGTATAGTTGAATGGAGGCCTAGAGAACACAAAAGATACAAAGGTAGACCACAGACAATATGGACGAACGACATAAAAAGATTCGCAGCACACGATTGGATGCAAAAAGCCTATTTTAAAAGCAAAAACAAATCCTTCTACAAGAAAGGTATAGAAATGTAAGAAAAGCATTGGGCTGATTGTATCGCTTTTGAAGGAGACTATGTTGATGAATAAAGTCGAATTTTGCAAAAAAAATGTGTTTTAAGTAGCTAGAATAAAAACTGAACTAACGAAAAACCAGGAAAAATTCTCATAATACAATTAAAACTGTAAGAACTTGACCGCACCTCAGCTTTTTTTTACTTTCTTCTTCCTAAACGAAATCGATCCAAAACTATAGGTTCCTTTTCTACTTGAAGTGTGTACTACATATGTGTACTAGATTTGGAACCGATATCTCCTTTCGCAAGTTATTGTTCTAATAAGTGAACAGACCGACAAAATTTTCGTAATCAAGGAATTCTGAAACGTGAGGAAACACAAAAATCTCGGTGGGTAATTTTTTCACAAATGCAACATTTTCATTAGCCAGGGAAGTAGCTAGTGTAAACACAAAAAATCTAAATATTCTTATTTTGACGAAACAAGCGCCTCATCAATTAAAAATTTTAATATTTTAGTTGTTTCAGTTACAATTTTTTATATGCTATAGGCCACTGTGTATAATTTATCTCAAATTTTACATTAGCGAAATAGATTAAGCAACTTACAGGTATTTTTATAATTAAAAAGGTTTGCGAAAAATTAATAATAAAAGGGGTTCTCCTATTATGTAGTATTGTTATTGAGTAGTCGGATAGGCCAAGTACGAAGAAGAAATAACAATTTTCATAAAAAAAAAAACTATTTTCACCGTTCAAAAAAACCAAAAAGTTTTCCATACACTTCCACGAGAATCCAATTTTTATCCCAAAAATACGTCGATGTCTTGAACTTTTCGACGCCGCGTAACACGAATCGACACCGACCTTAACCAAAACTCTAACACACACTAAATAAAATTGTTTACGTTTATTTCCGAATTGTTTATTTCCATTTACAGTTTAGTTTACATCAACCGGAGCGACTTATTGCATTATTTTCGAAGCGATTTAGTTATTACAAGTCAAACATGCGCGCCGACAACTGCAGCCTAAACACTTTTCCACCACCTCTCATTTACATCGAATTCAACTCGCCTGATTTTTCTACCTTACTCTTTCTCACACATATACATATCTCCGGCTTACATTCGCGCGACAATAACAACTATATACTCCGCACCGCTTCGACTGCTTGTTTCAAGTAAATTCATTTTATGCCCGCTCATGTTCTACTTGGTGTTTATTGATCTTGCGAGAGACTATGAGTTAGAACGAGACGGATCGGAGATTTAATCTGTTGGAAAGAGATAGAAATCGTTTAAGAGGACGTCAGATGTTTTAAAAGAACCGTACTGTATTAATTTGTTAACTGTTTTTATTATTAACGTTCAGGGAGATGTAGACAAATTAATTAGTACCAAGGGTATAAGGAGAGTGATCAAAAATGAAAGTAATAAAATGCTGCACGTATGCAAAGTCACGAGACTTTCCATATGATTTTTAGTTAGTGTCAACCCTCAGAAGATTCGTGTAAAATTTTTATGACATTTTGTCTATTAATTTGTAAGTTACGGTTGTTTGAGTGCGCTACTTTTGATTGTTACAAAACGATGGAACAAAAAGACTTTCGTGTGTTGATTAAACATTGCTTTTTGATCGGAAAAAATACAGTCAGAACCCAACAGTGGTTTGAGAAGTGATATATACACACATATATATATATATATATATATATATATATATATATATATATATATATATATATATATATATATATATATATGTTTTGACGGGTGTAATATGATAACTGTGTGTCTCGGGTTTCCCGTGTAGGCTGGATATCATGAGAAGGATTGTTTAACAGCTGACGTTTCAATGGGATCTCACCCATCTTTTTCAAAGCTTACGTGATGGAATCTTGAAGTAGACTGAGCTCTGCGGTTCGATTGCGTCTGGTTAAATGTGCAACAAGGGCGTTCTTATTGGTGGCTTGGGATTGGTCAATCGCGTGCGTCTGACTGCGTGTTATTCTGGCTGGTGCTTTTTGTATTGTTTATGCTTCAGGCTCTGTGTTGTTTTTTGGCTTAATTCTGTACTTGGTAAGAATATTTTTCCAAGCAGTTGGCAAACGTTGACTGTCATCTCGGTTGTTGAGATTGATGGGTCTTTTTCCATTTCTATAGCTTCTCTTACTATTCTTATGGACGGGTTGTTACTTCTTGCTAAAGTCCTCGTTTTAGCAAAATTAATTTTATGTCCTGTCTTGGCGAACGTCTTGAAAAAGCGATGATGTTATTATTTTTTGTCTAACTGCATTTATGTGTTCTTCTTTTCTTGTACTTATCCTGCAATTAGTCTGACCGACGTATGACAAATTACAGTCGCCGCATGGGATCTCATATACTCCTTGGTCTTCTAACGGGATTTTATCCTTGGCTGAAGGTAGGATATCCTTGATTTTTCGGTCTGTTTTGAAGACTGTTGTGATATTGTGTTTCTTAAGGAGTTTTCCGATTTTGTCTGTGGTCCCTTTTACATAGGGAAGGAAAACCTTTGCCTCCTCAGTTTTTCCCGTAAAGCTTTTTGTAGACTATTTTTCTTATAGCCTTTAATGTTAAGGCTTGTTGGAGCTGAACCATCTCTTTCTCCAAGTTTTCTTCGTCTATGTCGACGACACCTTGGTGAAAGCAAAATAGATGGGTCATTATCACATACAGTCTATCGCAAACCTACACATACAAATAGATATCACCATGCAGAATCACACCACCACCCAGCCCAACTCTCCGCTGTAGCCAAATCACTAGTGTTCCGCTCGCAGGCTTTAACGTACAAAGAAAATTTGGAAAAAGCGATGGTTCAGCTCCAACAAGCCTTAACATTAAACGGCTATAAGAAAAATAATCTACAAGCTTTACGAAAGTCAAAAAACGGGAAAAAAACTGAGGAGGCTAAGATTTTCCTTCCCTATGTAAAAGGTACCACAGACAAAATCGGAAAACTCCTTAAGAAACACAATATCACAACAGTCTTCAAAACAAACCGAAAAATAAAGGATATAATACCTTCAGCCAAGGATAAAATCCGTTAGAAGACCAAGGAGTAAATGAGATCCCATGCGGCGACAGTAATTTGTCATACGTCGGTCACACTAATCGCAGGATAAGTACAAGAAAAGAAGAACACATAAATGCAGTTATACAAAAAACAATAACATCACCGCTTTTTCAACACGTCGCCAAGATGTGGACTTTAGCAAGAAGTAACAACCTGTCCACAAGAATAGTAAGAGAAGCTATAGAAATAGAAAAAAGGCGCATCAATCTCAACAACCGAGACGACAGTCAACGTTTACCAACTGCTTGGAAAAATATTCTTACCAAGTACAGAATTAGGCCAAAAAACAACACAGAGTCTGAAGCAGAAACAATACAAAAAACACCAGCCAGAATAACACGTAGTCAGACGCACGCGATTGGCCAATCCCAACCAACCAATAAGAACGACCCTATTGAGCATATAACCAGACGCAATTGAACCGCAGAGCTCAGTCTACTTCGAGATTCCATGACGTAAGCTTTGAAAAAGATGGGTGAGATCCCATTGAAACGTCAGCTCGAGACACACACACACACACATATATATATATATATATATATATATATATATATATATATATATATATATATATATATATATATATATATATATATAAACTGATGGTTTAGTGAGCTTTAATGCAATGGTACAAGCACCAATGATGGACCGCGTTCCGGACGTCCCAATGAGACAGTCACTCCAAAGAATCGATTCGGAACAAGAGATGAAACATGGATCCACCACGTCTACACGCCTGAGTCCAACGGTCAGCCGATAGAAACGGCCACAAACACATCAGCTGGAAAGGTTTTGAGTATTTTTTAGGAGACACATGAAATAATACTGATCAACTATCTCGAGAACAATCACCGGAGACTATTACTTTGGATTATTAGGTCGTTTAAATTGGTAAAATCAAGAAAAAAGGCCGCATTTAGAGAAGAAAAAATAGTGTTGTTTCACCAAGATAATGCACCAGCTCTCAAGTCCATAAAATCGATAGTGAAATTGGACCAATCGGACTAAAAACTGCTTCCTCATCCGCTGTATTTACCAGATCTGGCCTCCATCGATTATTAGCAATTTTCAGATTTGAAAAGGTCGCTCTACGGAAAGAGATTTGGCTCAAATGAAGAACTCGAATGGGAAACTGAGGCCTGTTTTTGAGAGCTGAACAAATCGTATTATATGAGAGGTATACAAAGGTTGGAAGATCGCTGGAAGAGGTGTATCGCTCTTGAAGGAAGCGATGTTCAAGAAGAAAATCAATTTTTTGGCAAAAACATTGTTTTTTCTTTAAAAATCTAGGGACTTTTTACCCCATGAGTCTTCTTCTTCTCAACCTAAGTCTGTCCACTCCTGGACGTAAGTCTCTTCTAATTTCTGCCATGCTTGCCTCTCTTTTGCCACCTTTAATCATTGCTTGCCCGCTACTATTCTTATATCATCGACCCATCGTTTCTGTGGACGTTCAACGCTTCTTCCTGTTTCTCTGGGTCTCCATGCCGTGATCCTATACACCCATCTTTCTCCGGATGATTTAGCTACTTGACCTGCTCCTTGCATTTCATCTTTGCCGTCTCGAGGATTATGTCAGTGACTTTGGTTCGTCTCCTTATCTGCTCGTTATGAATTCTATCCCTAAGGGAGATACCAAGCATGCTCTCTGTGAGGTCACGAGCTTCTTAACAAATGCTTTAGTGAGACACATCGTTTCCAGTCCATATTTACTGACCAGTAGAACACAGCAATTTCGACTTTAGTTTTTAGGTTCATAGATATTGTAGTACGTTTTAAGATATGTCCTAGTTTCCCAAAAGCGGCTCATGCCAGTCTTATTCGCCTGGTAATTTCTGCATGTTGATTCTCCTTCACGATTAATTTAATTAATTCTTCTTAACGAGTATATATATGTAATTAATTTTTTTCTTGGACTTTCTGGCAGTTCGTAGATAACAAAAATATATTTATGTGCTCATAGTTTATTTATGTTTCGGCAATAAGTTGCCCTCGTTAGAAAAAAAGTGTGTACCTAAGGTCAAATGAGTTAATATATATAATAAATTACAAATATTTTTTCTTTTCTTGAACAAATTCTTAGGGAAACGTCAATTCAAAAGAGAAGATTACATTTTCATGATACACAGCTGAAGTGGCTCGGGTACTAAACACAACTGTTATCGTTTTGGATTTTTAGGAAATAATGAGCGAAGGTTTATTGGTTTTGGATTTTTTATTTATTTGGGGGGCTTATTTGGTATTATGTTTTAAGACATGTCCTAGTTCCCCAAAAGCTGCCCATGCCAGCCTTATTCGCCTGGTAATTTCTGCATGCTGGTTCTCCTTTCCGATCTTAATGAGTATATACATGTAATTAATTTTTTTTCTAGGACTTTCTGGCAGTTCGTAGATAACAAAAAATATATTTATGTGGTCATAGTTTATTTATGTTTCGGCAATAAGTTACCCTCGTCAGAAAAAAGGTGTATATCTAAGGTCAAATGGGTTCTTAATTAGTTAATAGATTATAAATATATATATATATATATATATATATATATATATATATATATATATATACATATATACATATATATACATATATATACATATATATACATATATATATACATATACATATATATATATATATATATATATATATATATATATATACATATATATACATATATACATATATATATATATATATATATATATATATATATATATATATATATATATATATATATATATATACATGGGACGTTCTTTGTCAAAACGGAACAAGGCTCTGCCCAAAATTCATGTTGATGAATTTTAGTGATTTTGGGCTTAAAATGTTCGTTATTGATCCCTCTTTATGGGCTAGTGTGACCTTTTGGAAAATTTCAAAATGGCGGCTCAATATGGCGGACCGAAATCAGAGAAAAATCAGGATTTTGGAGTAAAAAATTAGCCAAAAAAAAATTATGGCCGATTCGATTGGTTTTGGGTGCAAATTGTTTGTAATTGATAGCCCTAAAAAGTTAGATACGTAGGTTGGCGAAATCCAACATGGCAAATCCAAGATGGCGGCTGAAACCTCAAAATCGTCGAAAAATGAAAAAAAAATCAAGACTCTGACCAAGTTTTTTGGCCTCAAATGTTAAGTTTCAATCACTCATTACATATACAGGTTATTATGAATCTAAAATCCAAAATGGCGGGTCCGATTAACCTCAAAATGTAATAAAATCGGTAAAAAAAACGGTGAAATTTAGGTGGAAACAGTCCCGAACGAGTATATTAATGGCCACCTAGCGGTGAAATAGAAAATTTTTCACTTTCGCGACTACTTCTATAGCCCGCTTCAATAAATATGAATACAAAATTTATTGTAATAAAATTTTCGATGACGATAAGGTTTTCCCTTCTGACTCTTAAAGATATAGAATTCTGAATATTCTCCAAAAACAGTGAAAATCATGTAACGGCTCTTTAAAAATAAAATATTCTCCAATTGTTTGGTCTGAAAATACCTTTTCTGTACACATTATAGCATTTTTTCCTAATTAAAAATGAATTATTGAGATCAATATTTTAAGCAGATTTTAAATAAAGTTTTAGAGACTAAAATTCGGTTCAATAGACTTTTAGAGTAAACTTAATAGAGAGCACCATTAAATACTCTTTTTTTATTATTTGGGTCTTGATTTTTTATTTTTTCGACGATTTTGAAGTTTCAGCCGCCATCTTGGATTCGCCATGTTGGATTTCGCCGACCTACCTATCCAACTTTTTAGGGCTGTCAATTACAAACAATTTGCACCCAAAACCAATCGAATCGGCAGTAAAATTTTTATTTTTGCTAATTTTTTACTCCAAAATCTTGATTTTTCTCTGACTTCGGTCCGCTATATTGAGCCACCATTTTGAAATTTTCCAAAGGCCACACTAGCCCATAAAGGGGGATCAATAACGAACATTTTAAGCCCAAGATCACTAAAATCCATCAACATGAATTTTGGGCAGAGCCTTGTTCCGTTTGACAAAGAAAGTCCCATATATATATATAACAAATTACAAATATTTTTTCTTTTCTTGAGCAAATTCTTAGGGAAACATCAATTCAAAAGAGAAGAATACATTTTTATGAGGTGATTTGGTACCCGAGCCGCTGAAGCGGCTCGGGTACCAAATCCAACTGTTGGCGTTTTAGATTTTTAGAAAAGAATAAGCGAAGGTTTTGATTTGGATTTTTTATTTATTCGAAGACCTTGTTCCTAAAGTTTTCGAGATTCGGAATGTGAAATATATAAAGTGTTGTTTTGTTTCGAAAAGATGTGAGTTTCTATTATAGGATGTTGTAACATATTTTTGTAGAGTTTTTTTGCATCAATTGTATTTTTGTTCTTTTTGAGTTTTTAATTAATCTTAGATTATCTAATGTTACAGTATGATCAGGTTCAAGGGCATGTTCGGCAATGCTAGACTTTTCTGTTCTACTGTGTTTTAAATGTACTAAATGTTCTTTAAATCGTGTTTTAACTGACCTTTTTGTTTGCCCAACATACTTTCTGTCGCAATCAATACAATTAATTCCATAAATTCCACTTTTCTCACAATTAGGAATCTTGTCTTTAGGATTTCGTAAGATATGCCTCAAATTGTCTAATGACTTATAAACTAAGGTGAGGCCTACCTTATTAATCCGACATATAGCAGGGGACTCAATAAGGTAGTTTAAATAAAGGCAGAGGACCTATTCCTTATAGTCTTCTGTACTGGTTACTTGACCAGAACTGATGGCTTCGTCTGAGTTCCGCCTGAGTAATTCACGTGTTAGGCTAAGTATAAATAGGGCAGATTTGTAGTTTAGCTCTAGCCAATCATTGCTCCTGATGAAGCTAACACAGCTAGCGAAACGCGCGTCGAGTTCAAAAATGAAGTATTTGGCGTGGTGGTGATATATAAGTTACTGAGTGGTAAAATAGTGTTGTTTTTTTTCGCGAGTTTCAGAGTAGTTTCTCGGGAGGTTGTTACCCTTATAGCTAACAGTTGTTATGTTTTTTTAAAACATTTTGAATTTTTCCGGAGAGCGTTGAGATATAAGGTAGTCACATTATAGTTTTTATTTTTGGTTTGGTTTATTTGATTATCGTTACGTGTTTGGTTAATGTTATAATTAAGGAAACCCAAATATGCAAGTAAAAAACTTTAAAATATGCGCATAAATATGCAAATAATTTTCTCAAAATATGCATGTTGTAAATATGCAGTAAAAAAAAATCGAAATAGACTTGAAAACTAGGTGCTTAGGGCAGGCAAAAATTAAAATTCTGCTTTGTAACGTTTTTATTAGATTACCTAGAAATACATACGTTTACGTATGTATTTCTATTTCGTGGTTTCGTTAAATAGAAATTTTGTTCATTAAATGAACAAAAAATAACTTAAATAACATTGAAAATAGCATCAACGGCAAAATCCTGACAAAAATTTCGTTATGTTTAAATATTAAACGAAAATGAAATACCCTGTATATTCAATAGGTATCCGAAAATTAAACTTACAATTTTAACACATGCAGAACAATAGATTTTTCCCATATCTATTCTTAATTCTTTGTATGGTTTAATCCACACTGACACACTACTGGCTTTGGGCATTTCACTGCAGTAAAATACGACTCACAAGATAAAAAGCACAAATCGACGTAACCACTTTAAAAGCACAACCAAAAATGAAATCTAATAAATTAATAATACAAGTAAGCTCTGATGGCCGTCTGGGGTTTACTGACTGGTTTTTACTGACCATAAAATAATAAAATTTATTTGGGGAAAACCACCGGCGCGGCGGCGGCGGCCTAAACATTGACCCTTATTCCGAAAAATGAATGAAAACGCCTGCCAAAGACCTACATTATTATAAATTCCTTCAAATATGCACATATATGCTATTTTTAAAGCATTTATGCAAATATTTAGAAAAATGCATAAAATATGCAAAATATGCAGTATATGCGCTTTGCATATTTGGGTGTCCTTACTTATAATATTAGTGAGTTCGTTTTTTGAAAAGGTTATTTATGAGATTGTCTAGCAATCCAGACAACATCTTTCTGTGACAATTTTGACGTAAATAAATATCGCGAAATACTTACAAAATAATTTAGAAAAAAATCATAATTTTAATTTGATTTCTTTCTTTTTCTTGAGCAGTCTTGGTAAAAAATACTACCACAATAAAAAAAATGATTTATAACACTCGGCCGTGGCTCTGGTGATGCGCTAAGTCTGATAAGATAACGGGAAGCGACATTAAACGTTATTGAGGCCCCATTTTTTGCAGTGACGTAGAACCCGCTTGTATATCATCACGATAAATTGAATAAACTAAAGGGGCAATAAAAAATTACGTTGATTATTAAAAGAACTCCCCACAATTGAATAAATATACGTAAAATTTGACCTCGTCGATGATAAAGAATTTTCGGAAGGATTTAATATTTTCGCGGCCACTTCGTATGGGGGGAATGAAACAAATCAGAAAAAGCTAAACTAAGTGTTTTAGTGTAGACGTTTTTCTTCGTGTTACTGCGCTGCCTACTCATGAAGGTTAGCGATCCAGATAGCGAAACGAACCTTAGAAACTGCTACTCGAAAAATGTCACCCGAAGTACATCGAAACCGCTTTCGCATGTCTTTCAGCTAGGAATTTTGTCGTCTTCCGATCTATCGCTTGCCCTTTATTTTATCTTCGATAATGAAACGTAGCAATTTGTATTTTGGACCCCTTATTATATGCCCGAAGTATTGAGTTTTTCTTATTTTAATGGTTGTTAGCAATTCTTTTGTTTTATTCATTCTTTCTAGTACTTCTGTGTTATATATTTTCGATCTTCCAGATGATGCGAAGAAGGCATCTATAACTACATTTTAAATGATTCCAGTCGTTTTTCTGAGTAAAGGTTAAGGGTCCAGCATTCACATCCATACAGTAGCCTGGATAATACATATTATCCAGTCAAAATAGACGAAAAAAGGTCGTAACTTCGCAATAATTCGCATATAGTTAAAAATTGGTACAGGTCTTAAATATACTATTACAAATAAAATATCAAAAGTCCCCACGGATCCTACGTGTGCTAAAAATTTTATTCAAGGTCAAAAATATTGGTTTTTCGTATTTTTCTCGTACAGGGTAAGTGTTATCGTAAAAATAGGTCAGACAAAAGTAGTAGATCATGCAATTCTCTACAAAAATTGTTCTTATACTTTTTGTTCTACGAATCACCATTCTTGAGATATCGCGATTTCAAACATTGAAAATTCTAATATGCACTCTTACGCGGCCTGTATACGTCATTAGACATTCAATATAAGTAAAAATATGGAAATATTGGTTTGTATGACCCACACACTAAAATACGTACAAATTAAATGATTTTGAATGAATATACACTCGGTCCTTAATTCCGTTCGCCTGTATAACCTTGAGCAACATCTGTCAGCTACTTAATTTTTCGAGTGGCGACGGTCGTATACCTGGCCTTTTTTTGAAGGAATTTATCATGTTGCTACACTTCCATTTAAAGAGTCTGTTCTGAAGGTAGCTCGGACTCATTCTGATGATGTAGCAAAAGCTGTTATTGGACACATTGAGTATGAATATGATTTAGTTGCTGCTGAGGCTAAATACCATAATGATTGTTATAATTCCTTTTTGAGACCCACCACGGGGGTAAAAATCGGTCGTCCTGAAGATGATTCTATTACCTCGGCAATGGAAGAAATATTTGCATACACTGAAAATAGTGATGATTGTCAGTTTTCATTGGAAGAATTTAAAAAATACTTGCATAAATCGCGCTATAGATAATAGAACAATTAAGATAAGATTAAAGTTAAAATATGGTAATAAAATTATTATAACTGAGAAACAAGGAAGTTTAACATTTATCTGTTTCAGTAGATTACTGTCTAATAAAACTTAATCACAATAGATCGTGGAGTATGCCTACTGGGGAAACTATGTTAAAAAAATGCGCCAAGTACACTACCTTATAGGTGGTGCGGAAATGTGTGCATATTACGTAGAATACGACTTCTCCAACTCTTGGAATCGCGATATCTTAGGAATGGTGATTCGTAGGAAAAAAAGTATAAGATCAATTTTTGTAGAGAATTGCATGAACTACTACTTTTGTCTGACCTATTTTTACGATAACACTTACCATTTGCGAGAAAAATGCGAAAAAAACCGATATTTTTTACCTTTGACCTTGAATAGAATTTTTGTTAGACGTAGGATCAGTGGGGACTTTTGATATTTTATTTGTAATAGTGTATTTCAGACCTATACCAATTTTCAGTTCTATGCGAATTTTTGCAAAGTTAAATGTCTATTTTGACTGGATAAATACGCCCTCACGATTCTCATTCGAAGTTCGAGAGTGAAACTTGTTAAGTGAAAAAAAATTATTCTTATTCATGTATGTCACTCGGGCTTGTTCAAAGTGTAGACGTTAGTTATGTAAAAAAATAATTTTTTAAGCTCGGCCAGTTTTCTTCATAACGAAGTAGAAAACTTAGTATTTCAATTCATTGATACGGCACTGTTTTTAGAGTCCCTAAAATCAAATGAAGCGGCACCAAAAAAATCTCCAAGCAAATAAAAATCTGGTTCCCAGTTTTTTTTAAAAGTCTGTTTCATAATAGATAAATTTAAGATAAGAATAAATAAACAGAGGGTTCACAATATATCAACACGCGGCGCCGATTTTGTAAAAATCAAATTTTTTAACACCTGCCTTGTCTTGTATATTTCAAAGTATACTAAGGTGATTTCGTGATTATATTAAGTAACAAATATTTACAGTTTAAAATGTAAAACGAAGGTGTTAAGTAAAGTTGTTTACTCTAAGCTTCTGGCGCCTATAAGTTCTAAGATAACATATTAGGTGCGTAGGTCTCATTCGGCAAGGACACTTTATTTCTTTTTTTTATCGGTCACTTCCCCGCTCTGATCATTCCTTGCTAAAATAAACTATTGTATTAGTGAAAAAAACACCTAGATATGCGGATGATACTGTTATACTTAGAACGTCAATACAAGACCAAGAATCACTTATGAAGCGTCTGGAAATCACTAGCAAAAACTAGTAAAAACAAAAACCAAACCCAAGTTATGATAGTTAGTCGTGATGAAGATCTGTCACACATAAATGAAATTGCTGGTTTGACTGTTGTAGACCATTTCAACTATTTGCGATCCCTCATAACTAACAATGGTGGCTGTGAAGCAGAAGTAAGAAGACGTTTAGCTATGACTAGAAAGTCGACGATGAAACTCACTAAGGTTTGAAAGGATTCAGCTGTTACAAGAAGCCCGAAGTTAAGATTGCTATCCAGTTTTACATTCCCATAGCAACTTAACGCATCAAAAACATGGATCAGTAAACAAGCTGACAAAAGACGAATAGATGCGTAGTATCGAGTATCATATACCGAACACCGTAGTAATGTATCTATTCTTGAAGAGCTTAGTATAAATGACCAACTTTCAAATAGACAGTACCTGAAATATTTTGGTCACATTATGAGGAAAGCTTCGAGTAACGGGGATGGTAGACGGTAGAAGATCAAGAGGACGGTCTCCAACAAAATGATCCGGCCAAGTAAAATCTCTTCTTGGTATGGGCGCGCACGAGTCAAGTCAGGTCGCGCAGGAACAAGATGCCTGGAGAGTGACTGTTGAGGCAGCAACTGAATAGTATTACCGATACTCCTATTGGGGTGAAAGGATTGAGAGAGAGTGAGAGATTTTTGCTTTTCTTCACGTTTTAAGGTTCCTAAATCACGAAAAACATAGTCAGTTGGGTTCTTCTGACCATAAACTACTTTCGACATCGAGTATCCTACCAATCAGTAACAGAGAGGCGCCTAAACCGCGCAAGATTTGACACTAAAAATATTTTCGAACTTTCCCTTGGTTGGACGTTTGTTTTCGATCCGACGATCCATCTGACTGCGCCAGGGCGGTTTCCGATGTTATTTTGGCCGGTATGGAGGCTTACATCCCTTTTTCGAAGAACTGCTCTTCCAACGGCAAGCCTTGGTTTGACCGAAAATGCAAAGAAGCTGTTGTTTCTAAACATCTTGCCTACCGACAAAGGCGTGAAAATCCTAACACCATAAACCATAGCACTTTTGTTCGTGCCAGAAACAGATGCAAGCAAATTATCGACGACACCAAGGAGGCACACAATCAACGAATTAGAAACAAACTTCTCGCTTGTCCCAACAATTCCAGGTCCTTTTGGTCAGTCGCTAAGGCAGTTAGTCAAAATTTCACCAAATCCACCATACCACCACTCACACGGCCAGATAATTCTATTGCAACGACACCTGTTGAGAAAGCGAATTTGTTGGCTGAACTCTTTGCTTCACATTCTACTGTTGATTTCCAAGGAAAAACACCACCTACTATTCCCATAGACCTTGCCAAATAATTACCGACCAATCGCACTGCTTTCAATAATATCGAAAGTCATGGAAAAGGCTACCAATGCATCTTCTAAAATATCTTGAAGAATTCAACATTATTAGTGATCACCAATATGGCTTTCGTAAAAATAGATCAACAGGAGATCTTCTGGCTTATGTAACAGACGTTTGGAACAACGCAATTGAACACTTTAGAGAATCTCGAGCGGTTGCTCTTGACATATCCAAGACATTCGACCGTGTTTGGCACGATGGGCTGTTGGCTGAGCTACGCTCTCATGGTATGTCTGAAAAGTTCTGTGTGTGGCTCTCATGTTTCCTCAGAGAGCGTTCTTTACGAGTGGCAGTCGACGGATTTCTTTCTAACACCTTCACTATCAACCCCGGTGTACCTTAAGGCTCCATACTGTCTCCTACTTTCTTTCTCATTTACATTAACGATCTGCTGGAAAAGACCGAGAATCCAATCAACAGCTTTGCAGATGCCAGTACGCTTATCTCTTCATTCAATTTGAACGCTCGGACATCGGCTACCCAGACGAATATCCGCAGACAGCAGGAAGTCATTCAACTTAACAAAGACCTGGAAGAAATTCTATCTTGGGAAGACAGTAACCAAATGGAATTTAACGCTACAAAAACCCAGGCGGCAGTTTTTTTTCTAAAAAAGTTAACGTTGCTGAACCCGACGTAGTTATGTCGGGGCACTCCATTCCTCTAACATCGTCACTCAATTTGTTGGGCGTTAATTTGGGAGCAAATATGTCCCGGCATGAACATTTGCACGCATAGCAAGGAGAGCTTCTCAAAAGTTGGGAATATTATTTAGAACCAGAAAGCTTTATACTCCACAACAACTGTTAATTCTTTACAATGCTCTAATTCGATCAACTATGGAATACTGCACACTGCATTTGTTCGATTTCATTCGGAGAAAAAGTTATTTCCGTCATTATGTCTGTCAGTCTGTCTCACGACACATAACACACGATAACTCTCGAACAAAATGAGATATCAACTTCGAACTTGGTACACAGATAATATTTAACAAGTAGATGAAGCTACTCAGTATATATCACCACTACACCAAACACTTTAGTTTTGCACTCGACGCGCGTTTCGCTAACCATGTTAGCTTCATCAGGAGCGATGGTGTAGTGGTGATATATACTGAGTAGTATCATTGTGCCAAAGATTCCACATTCCCAACTTAGTAAGTAGATGAAGCTTATAGTTTTTGAATGATATCGCTTCAGATCAAGAAGGTAAAATAGAAATTTTCCTGGTTAAATAATAAACACATTTTATGCATAAATATTTATAGTAAAACAGATAAGGGATGAAAGGGGTAAGGAAGGAGGTGGTTTCCTAGATATCGTGTTCATGGTTAAGTCTAAGGATCCAAAAATTAGTTTTTTTTTTCATTGCTTTCAAATTTTGAGACAGTTTGTGTTTTCTACATTATTGCGACGTCATGTGAATGTCAACATTTAGAACAAAAATTATTATTTCAAGTATTTTAACAGGAAATAGCCCTCCATCGACTGTGGGTAATATAGACTCTCCTATAGGGTGCTGTGAGAAGACCTTGCTGCCCCTGTGCTTTTAGATTGCACGGAGCAAAAATTAATTGACAATAAACCTATGTTTATTAATTTGGCGCTTTCCCTAATAAAAAATTCCGCATAAAAAGAACATATTTGTCTAGCACATTAAACACAACATAATAAATAATGTATCAGAGGTGTTCCATTTAAAAAGAGATATCGACATATACAGTAAGGTTATTAATTTAATTTAAATTGATTATTGTTAGTGCGAGATTATCATACTAATTGGCACTTAATAAAAAAAAACTTACAACAGTAGGTTGTTGCTCATAAACGTGCTAATAGCATGCGGTAAATTTGATATACATTTGTGCAATTAAATAGAAAATATAATAAGTTCTTTCTCTCTCTCTCTCTCGCTCCTTGTTTTATTAGCTACTACATGGAGTCAAAAATTCCTAAGACTTTCCGAGAGATGGCAACACAACCAAAAAACCATATGATTTTCAGTTAGTGTTAACTCTCAGAAGATTCCTGTAAATTTTTTATGACATTTTGTCTATTAGTTTACGAAATACAGCTATTTGAGTGACGATACTTTTGATTTTTGCAAAATGATGGAACAATAGGAATTTTGAGTGTTAATATTGCTTTTTGATCATCATCGGTGCTTATACGACCACATTTAAGCTCATTAAACTATCGACATATAGGTGCTTTCGGTGGAGCAAATGGGCCATAATATTTCTCATTCTGGCTGGGTTCTGGCTGTGTTTTTAATGTTCCGTACGGAACACTTATAAGATCACTTCGGTATCTGTCTGTCTGTTTGTCCGTCTGTCGCACCCGATTTGTTTCCGAAACTGTTTGACACAGAAAGCTGAAATTTGGCACTAACATAGGAATTGATTGCTCTATTAGAGCCGTGTAGTTTTGAAAGTTAAATTTTGACTTAAAGGGTTAGTTGTGGGGGGGGGAATCGGAAGTAATTTTCATCAGTGGGGTGTCAAATGAAAGCTTGTAAAAACACGAGTTCAATATATATATATATATATATATATATATATATATATATATATATATATATATATATATATAACATATATATATGCTGTCAGCATTTTCTATATGGAAAAACCCTCGTTCCAGGATAGGCCGAACGATGCAATATGAGAAGGAGAATATTAATTATTTATAATTGTTTTCAGGCAGGCTTGTTTACATTACATAGATTTAACTGAGTGCACTGAAGAACTGGTAAAGGAAATGCAGCAGTATGGGATTACCACTGAATGACGATACTACATTGTACACGCTATCATTCGCAGACGACCAGGTAGTAGTCGCTCAGGACATCGATGATATGGAATACATGACACGAAAACTTATAGAGGAATATGAAAAGTGGGGCCTAGAAGTAAATATTTAAAAAGACCGTGTACTTGTGCGTCGGAGGACAACAGCAGGACTTGAAACTGGCCACAGGACACACCATCAAACACTGTGCCAGTTATAAGTATTTGAGAACGAGAATATCTAGGGACGGAACACTGAAAGAAGCAATATTCGAGAGGAATATCCAAGGAGGAAAGGCGATTGCAATGCTTAATAGTATACTATGGGACCAAAACATAACCATTGAAAATAAAAAGAGAATTTACAACTCAATAGTGAAAAGTATAATAACTTACAGCTCCCAGGTGTGGCCATTGAAGGAAAGAACAGAAAAAATACTAAAAGCTACAGAAATGGATTTCTGGAGACGAGAAGCCAGAAAATCCAGAAAAGACCGCATACCAAATGGCATGATAAGACGAGTTTTAGAAATAAAGCACGATATAGTGGACGAAATCAGAACCCAACAGTTGGTATGGTACGGACATATACAGAGAATGTCACAAGACCGACTATCTAAAAAGATCTTAAATTGGAACCCTCGTGGAAGAAGAAAGCGAGAAAGACCACGTCAAAGCTGGAGAGCAGGAATCAACAAGGAAATACTAGAGAGAGATCTGGAGGAGAAGGGATGGAGAAACCGGGAGGAGTGGAAATGAGGCATCGGAAGACGGAAGACGTTATAAAACCGATTGATTGAGATATATATATATATATATATATATATATATATATATATATATATATATATATATATATATATATATATATATATATAGATTTAACTATACTGAAGTTACTGTTATTGATATGTCCTGAAACCATTAATTTATAGTTATTATGACGAATATGACCATAGCTTATAAAAAGTGTTTATGTAACCCTAATGAGATTTAGGTAACAGGGATATTTTGGTACGCACTATGAATTATAGTTTAGAGAGCCGAAGTAGTCGGCCAGCTTTGTTAGATGTCCGAATGCAATTGTTAATAAAAGTTATTGTTGTCGAAATTGCCCAAAAGTGTTTATTTTTTTTTTTTTTTAAATAAAAGCTAATATATATATATATATATATATATATATATATATATATATATAATGTAATACTTGCACGTACTTTTCTTTGTATTATTTTTAAAAAATTGTCACAAATCGCTTCTCGTTTTTATCTGGAAAAATACCGATCAAAAAATTTTGAAAAAATTCTAGAATATTCTCCACAAAGTGTAGATTGAGCAAAAATTATCTTTATTAATTTAACTGGT
Source organism: Pachyrhynchus sulphureomaculatus (assembly GCA_019049505.1). NCBI lineage: Eukaryota > Metazoa > Arthropoda > Insecta > Coleoptera > Curculionidae > Pachyrhynchus > Pachyrhynchus sulphureomaculatus. The sequence goes on along the minus strand of CM032448.1, from coordinate 132,081,397 downwards.
ATATATATCTATATATATATACAGGGTTACAGGGAAAGGTCGTTTCTGACCGATTTGACTCTATGACATGATGTCCTAAACTTAACCGTTTTCGAGATATTGAAGTTTAAAGATTTTCTACAAAAAACATGTTTTTTTTTTTGCTTTTATATCGATTTTTTTTTATTAGAGGCTCTCGAGTGCGATTTTTTGGTTATTTTTAGTTAGTCTGTATGTCAAGTATCAAAAATCATCAAAAAAATTTGAACTAGTTACTAACAGTTTCAAATGTTAATGTTTCCAAATTACGAATTTTTACCAAGTGTTTTCTACTTTAAATCAATAAAGAGAAAAAAAAATGTATGGAAGTTATTCTGCAAATTATTTTAAAAACTTTTACGTCTTTTTAGCTATCAAAAGAGGTATAATACTAGGAGTTTAATAGGAAAACTGTACACAGAATGACACCCAAAGCGGGCTCGGGTAGCAAAAGGTAAATTTTTAGTTCTAGGTGAAAATACGAAAAATACACAAACAAAACAAAAAACCTTGCAATTTAATATTTTTTATTAATTATAATTCATGTTCTATATGGTCGGCCCTATTTCTAACACAAATTCTCATTCTTTTTCTTAAATTACTTTTCACAACGCTGCGCTGGTTATGAGGTGCCGCCTCATTTTGTCAGCCGCATCAATTATTTTTTGTCTTAGGACATCCACGTTTTCAATAGGAGTCATCTGGACGTATACGAGACTTTTCATGTGACCCCACACATAAAAATCCATCGGTGTTAGGTCTGGGCTTCTCGCCGGCCAAGGTATGGGTCCGCCTCTTCCAATCCATTTGTTGGGATAATTGTCATTGAGCCATGCACGAACACTTCCTCTGTAGTAAGCTGGGCAGCCATCGTGTTGAAAGTACATGTTTTGTCTCAAACCAATAGGTAGGTCTTTCATCAAATTAGGTAAATCGTTCCGCAAAAAATTGTCGTATTCCTCGCCATTCAAATTATCTGGCAGGAAGAATGGCCCAACCAAATAATTTGAAATTATACCCATCCACACATTTAAGCTGAATCTTGTTTGTGATCCTTTCGTTCTTTTTTTGTTTGGGTTACCTTCCTCTTTAGAAGCCCAATAGTGGGCATTGTGGTAGTTTGTAAGACCGTCTTTGTCGAATTTCGACTAGTCAGTCCATAGTATTTTCTTAAAAAAAGATGCATCTTCGACATCGGTATTGAGCATAAATCTGGACGGATCCCCTTCTTCAATGACTTGCACGGGCGTATAGTGGTAAGGGTGTTGCCCAACAGTATGCATTATAAACCATACCTTCCACTGCGAAATATCAAGCTGTTGTGCGACAACATTTGTAGATGTGGTTGGATCAACCTCAAAAAGACGTCGTATTTCGTTTTCTTCGTCTTCGTCAAAGAAACGTGGTCGTCCCATGTCAGTCCGCCGTCTTTGTACGGAACCAGTTTCTCGTAGTCTTCGATAAGTTCCATCAAATACGCTAACATCAGGTATACGACGAGTAGGATATCGCAGTATGTATTCATCACGTGCACGCGACGACACTCCTTCGCAAAATCCGTAACACATTAGGATGTCAGCATATTCCTCGTTGGTATACGTTGCCATATTCACAAGCAGAGATCAAAATCCAGTTACGAGCCAATTCACATAGTCAGAAGATGAAACACAGATATTTTTGAAAAGCACGGTATAGCACATCTACCACGGACGAATCGCATGAGCAGACTAAAAATCATTCAATAATGTTTAGTGAACAGAAAATGTCACTCGCACAGAAAGTACCCCGACCGGAAAAAATGCTTACCCAACCCTTTTTATTGTTTGAAGGTGCAGATAGTAAACCGGTAATTGGTAGTATCTAAATTCTATTATTATGTTACTCTACATTTGGGCCTATTGAAATCTCATTTTCTTAGAATTTTCAATAGATCCAGTAGATATTATACCGTTTTAGATAGCTAAAAAGACGTAAAAGTTTTAAAAATTATTTGCAGAATAACATCCATACATTTTTTTTTCTCTTTATTGATTTAAAGTAGGAAACACTTGGTAAAAATTCGTAATTTAGAAACATTAACAAGCCGCCATTTGAAACTGTTAGTAACTAGTCCAAATTGTTTTGATGATTTTTGATACTTGACATACAGACTAACTAAAAATAACCAAAAAATCGCACTCGAGAACCTCTAATAAAAAAAATCGATATAAAAGCAAAAAAAAACATGTTTTTTTTAGAAAATCTTTAAACTTCAATATCTCGAAAACGGTTAAGTTTAGGACATCATGTCATAGAGTCAAATCGGTCAGAAACGACCTAAACTATAACGTCCTTAATTATCTAGGACGACTTTCCCTGTAACCCTGTATATCATCAGTTTTCGACAAAGATCGAAAACAAACTTTGTTGAAAACTGTTTGGGGTGCGTTTTGTGAAATCACTGATCAATTTTATACCTCCGTAACAAAAAATTTTATTTTAAAAGTAATCAACGTACGGAACACTAATTCTGACTTGCACTTGGCCGGTTATTTTTTCCATTAAAAAGCAATGTTTAATTAATACACGAAATTCTTATTATTTCATCATTTTGCAAAAATCAAAATTAGTGCCACTCAAACAGTTGCAACTCGCAAACTAATAGACAAAATTTCATGAAAATTTTACACGAATCTTTTGAGAGTTGACACTAATTGAAAATTAAATGATTTTTTTCGTTTGTACTGTTATCTATCGGAAATGCTTAGGACTTTTGGCACCATGTAGTACAGATAGCATCTTTAATCTAAAATAACTAAGAAAAAAAGGGCAAATTATAGATTTTCATAATATATAGGCTACTGTTATAATGTTACTGTTAAGGAGTTGGAGCGAGAGTTATATAAATGCAAATAAATACTCTTAAAAATTTGTATGACAACACCTAAACTGAAGGAATACCCCATTATCTTTAGTTATGCCTGAAAATATACCTATCGCTACAGAAAAACAAACTGGTGAAACAACACGTTGCGGCGAAACGAAGTCAGCTGGCTACCGCCGCCTCATTTAAACGTGTTTCGTCGAGTTTCTCAAAGATGCCGCGCAAATAGGAGTTCTGTTATATGTAACAAGCAATGAGAAATATGCGCGGAATCTCTTAGAAACTCAGCGAGGCACATTTTAGCGATCCGACAGTAGCCAGCCGGCTTTATTTCGCAGCTACGTTTTGCCCCACGTGTTTATCTTTCTGTAGCGATAGTTATATTTTCTATGGTTATGCGAATATTTTAAATAAAAATAACGCACACCAATCCAAACTGCAGCAATTTATATTGCACTTGAATGCAAACGTGCAAAAGTACTTTTCACTTTCGCCTTATCGACTGGTTATCATACACATGTCTTATTATTTTAATTGCTATAGACTTTTTAAAGTAATTGTTTAAACTTCCTTTCGTGATTGATTGCAATCGGCTTTTTTTCCTGTTCAACAATCCAAGAGTGAATCAGCATTAAAGAAAGTTCAACTGACAGATAATAATGTAATTATGTGTTACATAGGATGCAGTGGCGTAGTTGAATTCTAGAGGCAAGGAGGAGGAGACTCATGAATACAAATGACGTTTTATTCTTGAGGGGGGGAAGAGATCAATAATGGGTTGTAACAGAGTGGCATATGTCTCTTCTTTCCACTCTAGTTACTCCATTATATTATTTAGTACGGCGCACAGTGGGAAAAAATGAAAAAAAAATTCGAGCCACGCTGCAAATTTAATCCAATGACGGCAATCTTTTTTTAATCATCTTGGTATCACGTATATTATATGCTGGAAGTGCTAAAAATGTGAAATTTGTCAGGGCATTTTTTTGAAAAAGAAAAGAAGCTATAAGTGTCAGCACAGAAGTACTTTTTGAAATAAAATTCGTGTTTGAGTAACAAAAAAATAAATAAATTACGCACTTGATGTTGAAAAGTCAAAAAAACACAATACCACTATTATTAGAGTTAATAGTTCATGGTAAATGGATTATAACTGATTGGATTTCTGATTTTTAATTTAGCGAGCTACGAGGCTGGTTTGAAAAGTCCGTGCAAAGTCCGAGAGATGGTACCACCGGCGCGTATCGAGGTCATGTTTAGTTAGTAGCATCTCTTGAATGAACGCACACCAAGTTTCAGCCATATTGGTCTATTTCTTTGTGTTTGGCATTCGTGTGAATCAAGGAAGTCGAGTGATTTTCAAGAAATGGACGAAAAAGAATTTCGTGTGGTGATTAAACATTACTTTATGAAAGGCAAAACGCCTCAGGAGACTAAAGAGAAGCTTGAAAAACATTATGGTGACTGCACCTTCGATTAGAACAGTTTATAAGTGATTTCAAAATTTTCGGACTGGCCATATGGGCACAAGTGACGCTGAACGTTCTGGACGGCCTGTGGAGGTTACGACTCCAGAAATCATTGATCAAATCCATGATATGGTGATGGATGACAGAAGAGTTAAGGTGCGTGAGATTGCTAGTGCTGTGGGCATCTCGACTGAACGGGTACATAATATTTTGCATAAACATTTGGACATGAGAAAGCTATCCGCAAGATGGGTGCCGCGATTGCTCACGCTTGACCAAAAACGGAATCGTGTGAAGTGTTGCAAGGATGGTTTGCAGCTGTTCCAGAAGAATCCGGAGGACTTTAAGCGTCGTTTCGTCACTGTGGATGAAACATGGATACATTACTATACTCCTGAGACCAAACAACAATCTAAACAATGGGTTACCAAGGGGGAATCTGCACGAAAAATGGCGAAGACCGTTCCTTCGGCCGGAAAGGTTATGGCGACTGTCTTTTGGGATTCGCAAGGTATAATCCTCATCGACTATCTGGAAAAGGGTAAAACTATTACAGGTGAATATTATTCATCGTTATTGGACCGTTTAAAAACCGAGCTGCAAGAAAAACGCCCGCGATTGGCCCACAAGAAAGTCCTTTTCCATCACGACAACGCACCAGCACACACCTCAGCAGTTGTGGTCGCAAAATTAATGGAAATAGGATTCCAACTCGTTTCACATCCCCCCTATTCTCCAGACTTGGCTCCCTCGGACTACTATTAGTTCCCCAATGTGAAGAAAAGGCTGGCGGGACAAAGATTTTATTCAAACGAGGAGGTGATTGCAGACACTAATGGATATTTTGCAGACTTGGACAAATCCTATTATTCGGAAGGGATCAACAAACTAGAATATCGTTGGACGAAGTGTATAAGCCTAAAAGGAGACTATGTCGAAAAATAAAAAAGGTTTACCCCAAACACATAAGTAGTTTTTATTTTTGCACGGACTTTTCAAACCAGCCTCGTAATGTGATTTTTAATTGCATCGGAAAGCTGGCGTCGAGACCTAAATTTTGAAAAAAAGATCCATTTTGGATCAAAGGGCATAAAATGGCGGGGAATTTAAATTTTAAATAACAAATTCAATTGTGCCCACTGTATTCAACATTTTTGTATCAAAATTTGAGGGTATTTTTGCTATAAGAAAAAGCATATTTTCTGAAATTTTCAAGCCGATCGGTTAACTTAGTCGACCTGTACAATAAAAAGAAAAAAAACAGTTTCTTTCTGTTTTTTTCAATTTTGTAGGTTATGTAGGCACTTGAGCGACTTAAAACCAACGAGAATTTACTGAAAATTGTATTACAAAGAATTTGATTTATTTTTTGTCTCGATCCGACTTATATAATCGAAGTTATTGACATTTTAAGCGTTTTGAAAACTTGTTTTTAAACCAAAAACACAAGTTTTTCGAGGTTCAAATCTCAGAACAATACTCCTGGTGATACCCCAGAGAGGATAGAATAATAATATTGCTGTATCTAGACTGTGCAATTTCAAATGATTTGTTTACTGTACGTTTATATTTATATGCCTCGTGAACCTAGCTACGCCACTGATTACAGCACATTAGCAGCGAAATAGTTTGGTTCACAATAACCAAAAAATTAAATTAAAAATAAATGGCGAATGCGCGGATTTCAACTTTTTATGTCGAAGACTTTCAGAGAAAAACGGGTGTGACAGACGGACAGACAGACACCGAAGTAATCCTAAGAGTGTTCCGTACGAAACACTAAATAAAAAACTTTAAATTGAAAGCGGATGGGTTAAGAAGGAGGTAATATATATGTATATATATATATATATATATATATATATATATATATATATATATATATATATATATATATATATATATTATATATAATATAAATTTGACTGTAGTTCGCAATCAATCGAATACTAGTGCTACAGAAGGGGAAGTGAATAATGCAGTTAAATAAAAACGATAAATTGTCCGGAAAATAGAGTTACTGGTAACGCAAGAACGCACTTCGGCTGAGGCAGTCGGCTGCCTAGTATAGATGTGTCAGGAAAAGTAAATGGCATAGGAGCAAGAAATAAAACAGACGTTGCGAAAATAAAGAAAGTAAAAACAATATTTCAAGATTACAAGAAAAACTTTAAATTGAAAGCGGAAGGGTGAAAAAGAGGGCAATATGAGTTTGGAATCAGACGGATACTCGTCAGATAGATGACGAAATGAATCATGCAGTTAAATAAAAATGAAAACTGGTCTCCTAAATTAGAGTTGGCAGTAAAATTAATGAACCTGTAGACTGTAACACTAATAAACGACAGTAAAACAGAAACGATAGCTGGCAATGATGCAAGATAACACCATTGACGACGTACTAAGGTCTTAGTAATAGACGACAGTAGACGAACATATTTACTCTTAATCCTACTTAATCCGCGCATCTTTCGGCAGTACTTCATATGAACAAACATTTTTTATTATACATTTTAATCTGACGTTCACCATTTCGTCAACAAATATGTTAAGATCGTAATTTTTACTTTCCTTGCTAAAATATTGTATTCGAGATTTTTGCTTTTCGTCACGTTTTAGTGTTCCTAGAACACGAAAACTCAGTTCTGTCGATCTGTTGGTACGTATATAAGAGCTAACCACGAGGTTAAACTTATCGTTTTCGAGGGATGTCACTTAAAGCGTCTAGTTTTAATACCAATATGGTAATTTTCCTGTTTTTTTTTGTTGAGATAATTTATAGTAAAATATAAAAGGGATGAAAAGGATGGGGGAGGAGATTAGAGAGGCTGTTCTGTATATATAGCGTTATATGTCCTTTTCAAGGTTTCTGAAGTCGAGGAATTTAAAAAATAGGTTATTTTTTTCATTACTTTCAATTTTAATTCAAACAACATTTTGAGTATTTTTTTAGGTTTTTTGGTTAATGTAATTGACAAATGTTAAGTATATTATTAAATATATCGGGGGAAATTGGGTGGGATAAGGTGTTCAAGAGGTTACTTCATATACAACGACTTCCAGTTCCAAGGAAAAACACCACCTACTACTCCCATATTGCAGTCAAGGATGCCCGATGTTGCCTTCAGACAGCGTATCATAAAGCGTATTTTGGCGCTGACGGAATATCTGCCGTAGTTCTCAAAAACTGTGCGAGGGAACTAACATCAGTTTTCTGTAGACTTTTCAACCTATCCTACTGAAAGGGAATATTTCCTTCCTGCTGGAAATGTGCCACAGTTCAGCCGATACCTAAAAAAGGCAAGAAGACCTTGCCAAATAACTACCGACCAGTCGCACTGCTTTCAATAATATCGAAAGACATGGAAAAGGTTATCAATCAGCATCTTCTAAAATATCTTGAAGGATTCGACATTATTAGCGATCACCAATATGGCTTTCGTAAACATAGATCAATAGGAGATCTTCTGACTTATGTAACACATGTTTGGAACAACGCAATTGAACACTTTGGGGAATCTCGAGTGGTTGCTCTTGACATATTCAAGGCATTCGACCGTGTTTGGCACGATGAACTGTTGGCTAAGCTATGCTCTTATGATATGTCTGAAAAGTTCTGTTTGTGGCTCTCATGTTTCCTTAGAGAGCGTTTTTCACGAGTGGCGATTGACGGATTTCTTTCTAACACCTTCACTATCAACGCCGGTGTGCCCAAGGTTCCATACTGTTTCCTATTCTCTTTCTCATTTACATTAACGATCTACTGGAAAAGACCCGGAACCCAATCTACAGCTTTGCAGATGACAGTACGCTTATCTCTTCATCCACTTTGAACGCTCGGACATCGGCTACTCAGGCAGACAGCAGAAGGTCGTTCAACTTAACAAAGACCTGGAAGAAATTTTATCTTGGGGTGACAGTAACCAAGCGGAATTTAACGCTACAAAAACTCAGGCGGCTAAAAGAGTTAACGTTGCTGAACCCGACATATTTATGTCGGGGCATTCCATTTCTCTAACATCGTCACTCAATTTGTTGGGCGTTAATTTGGGAGCAAATATGTCCTGGCATGAACATGTTGCAGGCATAGCAAGGGGAGCTTCTCAAAAGTTGGGAATATTATTTCGACCCAGAAAGCTTTACACTCCACAACAACTGTTAATTCTTTACAAAGCTCAAATACCGCTCCCAAACACACACTGCATTTGTTGGATTCTGTTCAGAGAAAAGCTGTTCGTCTGACTAAGACCCGGAACGGACCGGCGGCATTGATTCGCTGGAACATCGAAGAACGGTTGGCGACTTGAGTCTGTTCTACAACTATTTTCATGGAAAGTGTTCGAAGGATGTAGTCCGCTTAATTCCTCCCAGAGCGGTGCATATTAAAAATATGAGGTTCAGCTTGTTATTCCCCGTACAATGCTTTTCAAACAGTCTTTTATATGGAGAATATCATCCCTTTGGAATAATTTGCCTAGGGCTGTGTTTCCCACCGAGTACAATTTACAGCGATTCGAAAACAACACGAATCGCCTTTTCCGCACACATACCGCTCTTGGAGCGCCTTAGGGACTTCCCTATAGCACGTATGCTAGACCCATAAAAAAAAACACATCCGTTTCATCTGCATTAAAAATGTCCACATATTCATAACTTTCTCGAATTTGTTCATGTCATTTTTGACTAAACCATTTAAGGAGCCCTTTATCGACTTGGTCACGTGTAGATATTCTTACTTTTTTACAACCAAAGTTTCTTTTATCATAGATTGATAAGATTTCTTGCCTCTTCTATAATATATATAAAATGCAACGTCTCTCTGTCTGTCTGTCTGTCTGTCCGTTAGTGCGCTTATCACTGGAGAACCACTTATCCGATTGACGTACTTTTTTTTTAAAAACATACATATTTTCTCTGGCCAGGTTATAAGCTATATTTTATTACGATAGGTAGCATAGGGAATGAGCAGTGACGATAATAGTGAATGAAGTCGGAAAATAGTTTGCCGGTAGCGCGTTCCCTGGCAGTACACAGCCTAAACCATTAAATTTGGAACAATATTATGTATCAGAGAATATCTATAATCTATAATATATATAAAATCCCCTGTCTCTCTGTCTGTCTGTCTGTCCATTAGTGCGTTTATCAGGCGAGAACCACTTATCCGATTTACGTGTCTTTTTTTAAATTCATACATATATTCTTTGGCCAAGTTATATAGTAATAATAATAATCTATATCTATAATATATGTAAAATACAACGTCTTTCTGTCTGCCTGTCTGTTCATTAGTGCGCTTAGCCCTCGAGAACCACTTATCCGATTTACGTGATTTTTTAAATTCATACATATGTTCTCTGACCAGGTTATATAATAATAATAATAATCTATATAATATATATAAAACGCAACGTCTCTCTGTCTGTCTGTCCATTAGTGTGCTTATCATTCGAGAACAACTCATCCGATTTACGTGATTTTTTTTTAATTCTTAATTTAATATATGTCAAATAAAATCTATAATATATATAAAACGTAACGTCTATCTGTCTGTCTGTCTATCCATTACTGCGCTTAGCACTCAAGAACCACTTATCCGATTTACGTGTTTTTTTTTATAAACTACAAGGGGAATAAATAGAGACAAAATGCTAATATATAGAAAAAAGATGGAAGTTTAGCAGTAAGCTTCGCAGAAAGACTGAATAGATGGGGGGAATACTTTAAAGAAACACTAAATGGAGTTGAAAATGAGTTGAATGAGAAATAAGAAGCAAAATTAACTGAAGGGCAGGAGGGCACAAATGAACCCTGCAAAGAAGAAATAAGAGAAATACTCAGAACCTAAAAAAATAAGGCCCCGGGTGGAAATTGTAGAACTGATAAAAGCTGGAGAAGTAGATCTGGAAAATGAAATATGCCGGTTGGTGCAAGAAATATGAGAAACAGAAAAGATGCCAGTGAACTGGAGAGAGTCGCTCATTTGTCCAATACACAAAAAAGGAGAAAAAACTATATGTGCTAATTATAGACCAATAGCCTTACTGGATGTCGTGTACAAGATAGTAGTGTTGACTATCAAAAACAGACTAGCAGAGAAAGCCGAGTCTATTCTGGGAGAGTACCATTGTGGATTCAGGAAAAATAGATCGGTTACAGACCAGATATTTTCGATTAAGCAAATCTAAGATAATAGCTTAGAACAAAATTTGGCACTACACTTGGTCTTTGTGGATTTCAGAGAAGCATATGACTCTGTAAATAGAAAAGGACTATGACTCTGTAAATAGAGAAGGACTCTACAAGATAATGGAAGAACTAAAAATTCCAAGTAAATTGATTCGCATGGTGAGAATGACCCTGAATGACACAGAAAATAGAGCGTTGGTTGAGGGCAAAGTATGAGACAAGTTTAAGGTGAAGAGAGGATTAAGACAAGGGGAACCAGTGTCGACATATCTATTTAATTTGGTACTAGAGAAGATAATCCGGGAGACAGAAATAAAAACAAATGGAACGATATATCAACAAACCTGCCAATGCTTGGTCTACGAGGATGATGTAGCAGTGATTTCAACAGCAAAAGAGAACCTCAAAAAAGCCATAAGTAGGATAGATGAAAGGGGAAGGATGAGAGGACTAAAGATAAATGAGGAAAAAACAAAATACATGGAAATTACAAAGAAGAAGGATAATAAAAACAACAAAAGTTTAAATATATTTAACAACTTAGGGAAAAGATATATGTTTGAAAAAGTAGACAAATTTAATTATCTGGGAGTAACAATAACAGAGAGTGGACAAGAAAGGACGGAGATACAAGAAAGAATAGCGAAAGGACAGAGAAGTTTGGGGGTAATGAATCCAATATTGAAATCAAAGAATGTATCAAGAAAAGCAAAAGAAAGAATATATACGACAGTTGTCAGACCCACGGTGACATATGGATGCGAAACGTGGAAAGTGAATGCAAGAGAAAAGGAGACGTTGGAGGTGTTCGAAAGGAAAGAATAGGGACTGTGGAGAAGAAAAACAAACTACGAATTAAAATGCCTATATACGAAACACCTTATAAGCCAAATCATAATAAGCCAGCGATTAAGATGGTTGGGACACTTGGCAAGGATGAAAGAAAGACAGGAAAAGCAAGCCCTAATAAGAGGAGTGGTTGGAAGAAGAGGCAAGGGTAGATCTCGATCTACATGGATTCAGGCAGTAAAGCAAGATGCGGAGTTGATGGGAATCCCGCACTGGGAAAAGCTAACAGGAGACAAAAAGAAGTGGAGACAAGTATGCAACCAAGCCATGAGCCTCTAAGGCCCCTTGAGCTATATAATAATACAAACATAACGAATAAGCAGTGACGATAAAGGTGAATCAAGTCCACGCGAGCGGAGCCGCGGGCACGGCTAGTCTTCCATATGGTAGAAACCGTAAATTTAATTAACATTTACAAACATCATTGTGTTTAACTCCATTTTCTATTTTCCTTATAATATCGTGTTTGTGTTTTAAAGTAAACGTTTTACGTTTTTGTGTACTCATTTTAAAATAAGAACTTCAACTTTGCTACTTTGATCAAATATGCATTAGAACCGCATAATATAACAAGTGAATTGAAAATAATACTGCTCGAATTAGCGACGCGGCAGAAACAAGTAGAATAGGGATTCCCAGCGAGTTTCGGTGAATTCCCTAGATCAATTCGCGCGATATTGAGTGCAGTGGGTGGCAAGTTCGTTATAAACGAAAACAAAACATCCAAATTTGGTTCGCTTTATCCGGAAATTCGTTATAACCGATAAAAATTTGCGCTGGTCTTATGGAAGTTTTGTCGTGCATTATAAAATAGTTCGTTTTAACCGGAAATAAACGGGTTCGTATAAGCAGACCACTGTATTTATTTAAAAATTTAGGTTCCAGTTTCAGTTTTCACCTTTTGGCCTTGCAGAGTCCCAACAAAGCGTTGTGCCTAAAATCTGATATGCTTATTCAATTCCCTGGAGAAAATGCTAAAACTTTTGTCTGCAACATTTTTTCTGAAAATACCTTCCTGTCAAGTTTTTCACTTGTATTCATCTCTTTTCTAACAATGCGCTCCATTTTTAGTGTTCCGTACGGAACACTTATAAGATCACTTCGGTGTCTGTCCGTCTGTCTGTCCGTCTGTCACACCCGATTTTCTCCGAAACTATTTGTCATAGAAAGTTGAAATTTGGTAGTAATATAGGAATTGATGGCCTCATCAGAGCCATGTAGTTTTGAAAGTTAAATTTTGACTTAAGGGGTTAGTTTTGGGGGGTGAAATCGGAAGTGAAAAAAAATTTTTTTTACTAGGTAATCGAGTGTGGTGTCAAATGAAAGCTTGTGAAAACACGAGTAAAAAAATATATATATAATGTAATACTTGCGCGCACTTTTCTTTGTATTATTTTTAAAAAATCGCGAAAAATCGCTGTCCACCCGCCTTATCTCGAAAAGTACTTATCAAAAAATTTTGAAAAAATTCTGGAATATTCTCCACGGGGTGTAGATTGAACGAAAATTATCACGAGTGCATTACCTGTAATAATTTATCTGATATATAAAAAAACAGAAATTTCAAGGTCATCAATTTTCAGTAAAGATTGGAAATAAACTTTGTTGAAACTTATTTGGGGTGTATTTTGTGATGTCACTGATCATTTTATATCACCGTAACATAAATTTTCAATTAAGGGATTCGTTTTGATGGGTGAAATCGGAAGTGAAAAAAAATTTTTTTTACTAGATCATCGAGTGTGGTGTCAAATGAAAGCTTGTGAAAACACGAGTAAAAAATATATATATAATGTAATACTTGCGCACACTTTTCTTCGTATTACTTTTAAAAAATCGTGAAAAATCGCTGTCCTCTATCTTATCTCGAAAAGTACTGACCAAAAAATTTTGAAAAAATCCTGAAATATTCTCCACGGGGTATAGATTGAACGAAAATTATCATTACCTTTAATAATTTATCTGGTATAGAAAAAAAAACAAAATTTCGAGGTCACCAGTTTTCAGTAAAGATTGGAAACAAACTTTGTTGAAAACTCATTTGGGGTCTGTTTTGTGAAGTCACTGATCATTTTATACCATCCTAACAAAATTTTTTATTTTAAAAACAATCAACGTACGGAACACTAATTGTGCAAGTTCAACTTGCACTTGACCGGTTTTTTTTTTTATATTACTCGTGCTGCATTGACTTGAAATTTTATAAAATGAAAACTTTTCAATAATATCTATGTTTTTGAATGATAAAATTTTGCACAGTAACATTATTTCTATTTAAAATCTCCCGCTGGTTCCCTTTTTAACATGGCGGACTGCCACGTGACCTCTTGAAAACTGAGACCTGATTTTCTTATAAGGTTACCCCCGAGTTTCACTACTATATTGGGTTTACTGTGGTTATGGCGTTCCGTTATTTTTTTTTTCTACAGCGATGGGATTAATTTAAGATATATAAAAATAAAAACTTATCTATAGTTAATAAATATTTCAATTGTAGTTACATCATCCGTTAAAAATATAGACCATTATTACTTTTTTTCTTTTAGTTCTTGTTATTTATAAAAGAGAGAAAGCAGTAATTAGTGATATTTCACCAAAACCTAGACGCTTATTTTTTTTACAATTACTTTTTTCAATTTTAGAATGTTATTTCTGGACATCTCTAATTACATAGTAATACCCAGTGAAGCGTGTAATGAATTTATTTATTCTTATTATTCTTTTTTTGGCCGTAATTGTTCATGCTTCGTACAGATCTGAACATTGCGCCGAACGACAAGCAGAACGAGTCGCTGGAAATTGGGTATCAGTGGCGCAGAACGGAAAAAGGTGGCAAGACCTGAGGGAGGCTTTCATCCAGTAGTGGGTACTATAAGCTGATAATGATGATCATGATGAATGGTTAATATTAAAGTTAATTTTTTACAGTGTTGATGATGATTTTTGTTTATTTTTACATGTTGTATGGTAACAAATGTTTTTCTTACATCAAAGTGTGCAAATTCATTTTATTTGATGTCTATACTTCCACGAGCGGTAGTGTATAGCTAATGTGACCATTTTTTCCCTCAAAACGGAACAATTGATTTTAGGTTTCAAAGCTTCGATAATTCCTGCATAGTCTTACATAGAAGGGAACCATTAAATCACTTAAGGTTCGCAGATGATATCACTCTGATTGCCAACCCAAAAGAAAAATTACAAGAAATGCTGATGGAATTAAACAACAAGTCTCTAGAAATAAATCTAAAAATAAACTTTACCAAAACCAAATATTTGAACAATGAAACTGAAGATAATAGTTAAGAACTATTAATAGAAGGTGAAAGAACAGGAAAGGTACAAACATTTAGGACAAAAAATCGTAATATCAAAAAATAACTTACAGGCTGACTTGGATAGAAGAATCTCGTTAGCTTGGTCTGCGTTCGGAAGGTTACAATCTAAATTTAAATTGGACATCCCAATTACAATAAAAGCCAGAGTAGTCGATCAATGCGTACAGGGTGAGTCAACAATAAAATAAAGTTCATTGTTTCATTTGTTTCGGGAATGACGAAAAAATATTAATACAATAATTTTAGGGAATGTTAAGATGCACAGTTTAAAATTATTTTTGAGTATACACGGTACTCCAAAAAAGTGTGGCCGATATAACATATGTTTTTTTAAATGGAACATCCTAATTTCTAATCTATTTTTAAATTCTGAGTAAAATTTTTATTAATAATGTTATATACCTAAATCTAGCAGTTTTTCTAATATTTCAATTTTTTTAGAAAAATACTAGTTTTCAGTTTTGTAAAAAATTGCCAGTAGTGCCATTGTTTCTCAAGGTGGAATACTCATAATTGATACGAGCGTTCTATAGAGATGAAAAAAAAGATATATGTAAATAAATTTGAGTTAGATGCTACAGGTTGTTCAAAATAAATTTAAACATTTCGACTATTTTAAATTGAAAAATCTCAATTTTTTTAAATGGCACACCCTGTATATTATTATTTTTTCTGATAGATTTTACAAAACCCTTCAACTTTTATTAAGTTTTTTTTTATGGGTCTAGCACACGTGCTACAGGGAAGTCCCTAAAGC
This sequence comes from Pachyrhynchus sulphureomaculatus, assembly GCA_019049505.1. NCBI lineage: Eukaryota > Metazoa > Arthropoda > Insecta > Coleoptera > Curculionidae > Pachyrhynchus > Pachyrhynchus sulphureomaculatus. Next base: position 132,065,914 of record CM032448.1, on the reverse strand, counting down.
GCTACAGGAGCAACACGTGTGCGGAGAAAGCGATTCACGTTGTTCTTGAATGGCTGTAGATTGTACTCGGTGGGAAACACAGTCCTGGGCAAATTATTCCAAATGGATGATGTTCTCCATATAAAAGACTGCTTGAAGAGCGTTGTACGAGGAGTAACAAGCTGAACCTCATACGGTTGTGAAGAATTAGCGCGAGGTGTACTTCTAACATACACCGCTCTGGGAGGAATTAAGTGGGCCACATCCTTCGAACACTTTCCATGAAAGTAATTGTAGAATAGGCTCAAGTCGCCAACCGTTCTTCGATGTTCCAGCGAATCAAGGCCGTCGGTCAGTTCCGGGTAGAGAATTCGATCCCGGTCGATTTTTGTCTTCCCGAGATTTCGGGATTATCTACAGTTAATCTCGGAATCCCCGGGATAGTTCCGGGATTGTATTGGTAATAGAAAGTGGTAACAAAAAGTCAGTAAAACATATCAAAATCAACTCTTTATTTTAAATCTTTAGTTAAATCTTCGAAAAACAAAACAAAATTATACTTTCTTCTGATAAAATAAACAACAAACTAGGCACTTCTGTAAATAATTTATGAAATAGTTTCATAATTGCCTAATTTGTTTTTATTTTATTTTACAATAAACTTAAAACAAATCAACTTCTTAAAATTTGTTTAGTTATATATACTATAAAAAAGACTATATGCTAAAGAGATCAATGTTCATAGGTACTCAAATTTTAAATTAAACAGACCAGAAACTTTATGAATTACTTATTTAAGCCACGAAAATAAAATCTAAGGAATAACAACGCATCCAACGTCTCATCCGAAAGCATACTTCTCAATTTGTTGCACAAATATGAAGAGACGGAAAAAGCGCGTTCAGGCTCGATGGAAGTTGGAGGAATCGTCAATAAATTTTTATAAGTCTTCTCCAAATTACAACCTCGTGAGGAACTATTCTCATAAAGATTCATTTCTTGTTTAATGATTTTAGAAAGATCAGTTTCTTTATATGCATCTGGATTTATAGTTTTCATGCTGTTTTCTATTTCGTTCTGAAGCTTTTCTTTCAATGTCAAATCAGTTTTACTAGTTGTATGCACAGGTTCAATTTTCATGTCATTTCCTTCATTATCATTGTTTTCCATCCTTGCAGTTAATGAAATAATCTATTTTTTTATTGCCATCTTGCTTGGACTTGAAAATAACCCCTTTACATCACAATCAGTATCCAAATTGTTACTCTCAGTAGTCTCAGTCTTCTCAGTATGAGGATTTTGTAGATAGTTTAATACTCCACTTAACTCATTTCGTCGACGATCTTTCATGCGGTTCAATAAATGTGTCTTCAATTTGGAAGCCAAAATTGAGTCATTTTCACGCAATTGTTGAAAAAGAAACCTGAGTGTCGCATCAGCCGTGCACAAATTGGCATCAGAACGACAAAGTGCTTCTACGGATAATTTAACTGGCGCCAAGACCTTGATTATCTCATTAATGAGTTGAAAATCTGATTCCTCAAATTGTACAGCATTATTTAGGTCAATAAGTGCCTTTTTTACGCTATTTTTTAAAAGATCAAATCGCTCCAGCATTGTAAAGAGACTATTCCAACGCGTTTTACAGTCGAGCAGTAAATTAAGCTCTCTTCCATGTTCTTTTTTAACATATTTTTGAAGTATTGTATCATTTTTCAAGGATGCTCTTTTGAAAATAAGAACTACTTTACGAACTTTCTTTATTACTTCATTAATATTTCGATCATTAGTCAAATCCCGTCCATTTCCAGTTTCAGTGGCTAATCCTGAGTCTAGTTCTTCATTATCATCATCCGAGTCATCAATATCATCAATGGTAGGCTCATTTGCAGGTGTGTTTTTATACAATAAATCACAAACGGCTAAATGAATACCATGTGCAAAACAAACTTGGTGTTCTGTATTAACAAGTTTTCCAACCTTCAGCATTACATTTGGACCATCGGTCACTATTGCCACAATATCGGTATCTAATGAGATATGGAACTCCAAAAGCCGCTTTTTTAGTGTATGAACACAAGTTTCGGCTGTCAGCGATTTATTAATTCGAATAAGTCCCAAATTCCAATTTTCTTTGCCTGAATGAATATTTAAATTCATATATCTCTTATTAGAGCTAGACGTCCATCAAAACTTAGACTAAATCGTTGTCCTCCTTTTTTTAATGTAGATAGTTCAGCTGTCATTTGTTTTTTTTATGTTTCGACTGTAGTCTACTACTCTGTTGCGGATTGTTAAAGCAGATTTAGGTAAGTCTGAGTAACCTTTTGCTAATAATAATGATCTTAAATCTTTTGATGTCACAAATACGTTAAAAGGAAAACCATCTAGCGCAGTCATACGGGCCAAAACATGGTCAAGGGTATCAGACTTCACAAAATAGTCGGCGACTGACGTAATTTTTTCTTTTCAAAGGTGGTCCTTCATTATTTTGGCCCGTTGAGGAAAATGCCTTAGCAGAATCTACTTTCACAGAATGTTTTGAAGATAGATGAGTATGTAGGCCTTTGGTTGATCCTCCTAAAGTCTTTAAAATAGCGAAACAACGCTTACATTGTGCTGAGCGCTACCCGCTTTATCGACTAAAAAATGACTCCACACTGACGAAACATCTTCATCTTTTTTATGTTTGACATAAAAACTTTCTTTGGATAGTGACATTGTTTACTTCTTAAACCTAAACAAAAAAGAAAAAAAAACATTTAAGTCTATGCACAACATAAACATAACCTCTTAGAGCTACAGAAAATAACACTCGTTGTTTTTCATCTATATTTATTCAGACACATTTATGCATTGTTGTTTTTTAATAAATTCATTGATTATCACCAATTAACAAGAAAAATATCAATACTTACACGACGAGAAGCGAATATTTTACACACTTTTACACATAACCCGGCACCGGTCGTTAGCAAAAACAAATGAAATCAGCTGTGTACACAAGATGGCCATCAAAACGTCAAATGAAATTAAGTGCGTTTCGTTTCACGCACATTTTTATTGACTTGTATACAAAAATATTTTAATCCCGAAAATCCCGGGATTCATTAAATTTAATCCCGAAAATTTCGGGACTAAAATACGACCGAGATCGAATCCTCTAGTTCCGGGTCTCCAATCAAACGAACAGCTCTTCTTTGAATAGAATCCAACAAATGCAGTGTATGTTTGGGAGCGGAGCTCCAAACATGGGAGCAGTATTCCATAGTTGGTCGAATTTAAGCTTTGTAGAGAATTAACAATTGTTGTGGAGTGTAAAGCTTTCTGGTTCGAAATAATATTCCCAACTTTTGAGAAGCTCTCCTTGCTATGCCTGCAACATGTTCATGCCAGGACATATTTGCTCCCAAATTAACGCCCAACAAATTGAGTGACGATGTTAGAGGGATGGAGTGCCTCGACATAACTATGTCGGGTTCAACAACGTTAACTTTTTTAGAGATAACTGCCGCCTGGGTTTTTATAGCGTTAAATTCCACTTGATTACTGTCACTCCAAGATAGAATTTCTTCCAGGTCTTTGTTAAGTTGAACGACCTCCTGCTGTCTTCGGATATTAGCCTGAGTAGCCGATGTCCGAGCGTTCAAAGTGAATGAAGAGATAAGCGTACTGTCATCTGCAGAGCTGTAGAGACCGGGAACCCAGGTCTTTTCCAGTAGATCGTTAATGTAAATGAGAAAGAGAATAGGAAACAGTATGAAACCTTGGGGCACACCGGCGTTGATAGTGAAGGTATTAGAAAGAAATCCGTCAATCGCCACTCGTGAGTACGTCATATACCTATTTCTAATAAGTGTCGATTTATTTTGAATATTCCAATTTTTATCCTTGTTTTTAATACACTTACGCTATTGTGAAAACATAAACAAATAGTTAATAATAATTTTAATATAATTTAATTTATCTAATGATTAATTATTATGACGTAATAAGTGTTCAAAAATATGCCCGCCTACTTGTATACATGTGTAGTTGTTGTAGTATATTTTCCTTCACTTTCCTTAGCATAAAGGACGTTATTGTCCTGCACGCATCCCGTATCCTATTTCACATAAACACGATCTTTAATATAGCCCCACAAAAAGAAGTCTAAAGGTGTTAAGTCACATGATCGAGGGGGTACTGAATGAATCCATCCCTACCGATCCATTTTTGTGGGTAACGATCGGTTAAAAATTCCTGAACTTCCCGGTGGTAACGAGCAGGAGCTTCGTCTTGTTGAATCCACATTTGTTCCCTTTCAAAGTTATCAACTTCTTCAAGAAGCTGAGGTAATTCGTTTTGCAGAAAAATTTAGCCCGTTAAGCGGTTCGCGGAAAAAATATAGACCAATAATTCGAAAATTTAATATTCCACAGCATATATTAAGCGACCAATGGTTTTGGTTTTGAACTTCCCGGACCGAAAATGGATTAACTGTTGAACAATAATGCATGTTATGGCTGTTAACTGCTCTATTACCGCGAAAAGTAGTTTCATCAGAAAATATTATTTTGGATAAAAAATTTGGATCCGCCTCTATTGCTCCATTCATGGTGGTACAAAAGTTTACTCGCCGTTCACAATTATGGCCTTGAAGTTCTTGGTGTAGTTCCATATGAAAGGGATGATACTTGTATTTTCTCGTAGTACGATTAGCCGTAGATTGGGATGTGTCAGATAAGTCAGCTAGTTGACGGCTGCTGACCTGGGGATTGTCTTCAACATGAAGTAAAATCTCCATTTCTTTTTCCTCATTGACGGCATTGCTTTACTACTTTCCGTTTCGTATACTCAACGCTACCATTACCATCAAAACGTTCCATTAAGCAATGAAAAGATTTTGTAGATGGTATACGTCTATTAGGGTACTTCGCTCCGTAAAGCCTTACTGCCAAAAGACAATTTTTTCCCGCTTCGCCCACAATATAAAACATACACAGGGCAACAAAAAAATATTTTTGTTTTGGTGCCTGGGATTTTAGAGCTGATTTTAACTATATTTGGGAGGCTAAATCTATACATGCAATCCGTTTTTCTCTATCAGCTCTACTTTTTTAGATACATCAACTTATCTACCAATGTGGTTTTTATTCAGTATATTCATTTATGAGAGTTCTAAAATTATTATATATTCATTAATGTAGGTACAATGGTTTTATTGTCAGTCTGTAATTGAGTAAATTTCAGGTAAATCTATAAATAGTGGAACCATTGCCTATCAGGTACCTGAACTGACCCTTTTAATCACCTAACTCGGGTAAGTCTCGTCAGTTTGTGCGTTCTTACTAATGAGAGTAGATCGAATTCGGCGTGTTATTTTATGTTAAGAAAAGAGTGTTTTTGTGTTATTGAATAGAATCAAAATGAATTCAGGTTCCAGTTCAAGAAGAAGTTGTGTAAATCAACCTGATGTATTTTGCTATATATGCGGAGAATACATGTTTCAACAAAACAGACAAACTATTACTGACTTTGTAAAGCGAGCGTATCTTGGATACTTTGGAGATAAGCTTGGTGATCAGGACAAAACGTGGGCCCCGCATCTCGTATGTAAAACTTGTACAGAGCATTTACGGCAGTGGACTACCGGGAAAAGAAAATGTCTAAAATTCCGCGTACCAATGGTTTGGAGAGAACCAAAAAAACCACTTCAATGATTGTTATTTCTGTTTAGTAAATACTAATGGAATCAATCGAAATAACCGCAGTAAGTGGACTTATCCCAATTTAGACTCGGCAATACGCCCTATCCCGCACTCAGATGAAATACCGATTCCAACATTTCATCAGCTACCACATATCTCTGATGACGAAGATTTTCCCTCTGATCGCTCTTCTGATGCTAATAAAAGTTCTGATGCTAATGAAACTAACAGTGACTATGAGGGGACGTCATCAGTTCCTCAACGCTTCAATCAAAATGAATTAAATGATCTCACCAGGGATCTCAATTTATCGAAAAAAGCTTTTGAAGTACTGGCTTCTAGGTTGAACGACAAAAATTTACTGGAACAAGGAACCAAAATTACCTTTTACCGTACAAGAGAAAAAGATCTGCTACCATTCTTTTCTCAAGAAGACAATTTTGTATTTTATCACGAAATTAGGGGACTCATGAAAGAAATGGGACTTTCTGAATATATTCCAGATGATTGGCGCCTATTTATTGACAATTCAAAGCGAAGTTTAAAATGTGTCCTTCTACATAATGGGAATAAATATGGTTCAATACCACTAGCTCACTCAACGCAACTGAAAGAAGAATATAATACCATAGCTTTGGTCTTGCAGAAGATAAAGTATTACGAACATCAATGGATGATTTGTGTAGACTTAAAAATGGTAAACTTTCTTCTTGGGCAGCAAAGTGGTTACACGAAATATCCGTGTTTCTTGTGCCTCTGGGATAGTAGGGACAAAACACACCACTGGGTTAGAAAAGATTGGCCTCAGAGAGAAAACATGGACGTTGGGGAAAAGAATGTCATTAACGACGCTTTGGTTGAAAGAGAAAAAATCATACTTCCTCCGTTACATATAAAGTTGGGCTTAATGAAGCAATTTGTGATAAGAATGGGTCTTGTTTTGCATATATAGGGGTAAAAATGCATCAGTTGAGCACAGAAAAACTCAAAGCAGGGATATTTGACGGCCCACAAATAAGACAATTAATTAAGGATCCTGTCTTCATAAATTCAATGAATCAAGTTGAACGAGAAGCTTGGACATCATTTGTTGCAGTTGTAGAAAATTTTCTAGGCAAACATAAAGCTCAAAACTATGTTGAAATGGTTAACAAGATGCTTAATAGTTTCAAATCCTTAGGGTGCAATATGAGTATTAAAATACACTATTTACACAGCCACTTAGACCGTTTTCCAGAAAATTTAGGAGTGAGGAACAAGGTGAAAGATTTCACCAAGATATTAAAGTTATGGAGGACCGCTACCAAGGAAGATGGGACATGCACATGATGGCAGATTACTGCTGGAGTTTAAAAAGGGACTGTTTAAAAAAACATTCAAGAATGTCGCGGGAAAAGAAGCTTTCCAAGTGTTGAGTGACTATTTCATTTCTTCAATGTTTTTTTTTTGTTTGTAAGTACGACATAATATTGTATTTTGTATAACTAAAATAAAAATTTCGTATCTACTTTTGTTTACTACACTTACGGATTTGAGTTACAATAATGTAACTTATATTTCTCTAAAATTGTATATCTTAAAAATTTGAGCTCCTAGGTACAAATGAATACGTTATTTGAATTCAGGACATCAAATTGATATAGAATCAGCTCAAAAAACCTCGACACCAAAACAGCTGTTCCCCTGTGATATCAATTAATTCATTTTTTCGGAAAATCCATAACTATTACCTTTATACGTCACTTATTACAACAAATTAAACTATTTTTACTTGCTTAATAGACATGTCAAAATTTGACAATACCTACATTTTTGTTTTGTCTTGGCAACTATGATGTTATAGCGTAAGTGTATCAAAAACAATTGTAAAAATTGAAAAATTCAAAATAAATCGAAAACTATTAGAAATAGGTATATGACATACTTAATAAGAGTTGGTGAGTTTTGTAAAATCTATCAGAAAAAATAATAATATACAGGGTGAGCCATTTAAAAAATTTGAGATTTTTCAATTTAAAATAGTCGAAATGCATAAATTTATTTTGAACACTCTGTACCATCTAACTGAAATTTCTTTACACATATCATGTCGAAATTGAATAATACCTTCATATTTTGGCCAGCTTTTCGAGACATTCTTCTTCTGTGCGGCAGCCCCCCTTCTCCTCTGTCCCTCTGCAGTATCTTTAATCGTCCCTTAACATCTCCTGATCTGCTGCCGCCTAGTAAAATCCCTTAAAAGTACTTTTTCTGGGCTAGTGCATATAAAACAATGTTCGGAGAGCAAAAATAAAAATAAAGATTATTTTATTTTATGGTGTCGAGATATTTAAATTATTGCATTTCCTATAAAAGAAGTAAAATTTTATAGGTTGTGTCATAGCGCGTTGAACCACATAGTTCGACGACCCATTAAGGGGATATCAACAAAAAAAATTACCATTGTAAAATAGCCATATCTTTATACCCGTGAACTGGTTTTATTGTTATTTATGTGCAATAGGTATCATAAATTAAGTCGAACAGCGAATTTTATGCGCTAAGGGTTCAGTGTATTATTAACGACCGTTTGGTCGTCACGCCGTCCAATTTCATTTTAGTTGTAACTAACAGATATACGCGATTCCACACAAGCCGGCTTTGTAATTTGCATTATTCAGTTATTGAAGAATATCTGAAAAAGTCATAGAAGTTCCATTACCTGCTACTAACCCGAACTTGATTGGGGGAATAGGAGAATATCCACAGACGAAGAACGGCTACACCATCTGCGTTTTGCAGATGATATCATATTGATCAGTGAAACCACTGAAAAGATGCAACAAATGCCGAACGAACTGAACGATCAATCAAAACAAATTGGTATGAATATCAACATTGCCAAAACCAAATATATGACCAACGTTACAGGAAATAATAACCTAAACCCCAATTTGAGAATCGAGCAACAACACATCGTTTGTATATCTAGGACCGCAAATTAAAACTGGTAAGAATAATTTAAAAGCAAATTTAAAAAGAAGGATTTCGCTAGCTTGGTCTAGATTCGGCAAATTGCAAAAAAAATTATTTAACTCACATCTACCTAACGCCATCAAGGTTAAAGTGGTCCATCAGCAAAATACTGCCGGTTCTGACATACAGTCAGTCCAAAAAGTCTCCATACACCACCTGCTTTCTATACTATTTTTCTAATTAATTAGAACTATGAGAAAACATGTAAATGTAAAAGTACCGTGGTACAAGACAATAAAACAAACAGGAAAAATAGATAAAGAAAACAGAAATATTAATGAGATAACAGAAAAAGCAGACAAAGAAATAAAATACAAAATACAGTTACTGTAAGACGAAACGATAGAGACCTATATAGACGACGATTAGATCAAAAATTAAATGAATTTAACTACGACAACCTCCAACAGATGTATGACCACATAAAAGAATGCATCAAACAGGCGGCCCTAGAAGCATTAGGTAAAGAAGACAACGAGAATAAGAAACATAAAATTAGAATCTGTGAAAAAACCAAAGAATCTATAAAGGAGAAAAAAAGATTATACGAAAAATGGGTGAATACAAAATCAGAAGAAGATCTACAGAAATATAAAGAGAAAAATGCAGAAACGAGGAGGATGATACACAAAGAAAAGAACGAGAGATGACACAAAGCGTGCGACCATGTAAAACAGTATATACGAGGAACTAGAAGCACAGAGTCATGGAGAATAATTAAAGCATTAAGGACCAACATAGAGAGAAGATGTCTATAGAGTATACCCCAGAAAGCGAGTGGGAAGAATATTATAAAAACTGCTAACAGAAGACAGACAAGAATTCCAAGAAGAAAACCCCGAAGAAGAACAGAATAAGGAAAAAAAAAGAGATAGAACTAAGCTATGAAGAAGTAAAGAAGACAATAAAAACACTCAAAAATAATAAATCTGCAGGGCCTGGAGGTGTGGTAAATGAAATGATTAAGTACGGGTCTAATAAATTACATCGAATGCTAAGAGACATGTTCCACAGAGCGATAAATGGAGAAAAAATACCAGAGGAATGATCAAAAGCCTATATAGTATCTATATTTAAAAAGGGGGATCGCAGAAAATGCACTAACTATAGAGGCCTAAGCATAATATCGAGTATGGGGCGTTTGTATGGAAAAATTATTAAAAATGTCATAGAGGAAAATATAAAAGGAAAAATTGGAGAAGACCAAGCAGGCTTTACGGCAGGAAAATCATGTATAGACCACATATACACTATAAAACAAACAATGGAAAAAAAAACTGATAAAGAATAGAGAAGTTCATCTAGCCTTCATATTGAACAATTTCTTTATCTAGGTGCTGTCATCCACTGTTCTGGGGACGGCGAGATGGAGATTCGACGGCGAATACAGTTGGGCCGTTCAGCAATGATCCAACTTAATCAACCTTTTAAAACAGTCCATAGTTTTACTCTCCTTATTTTCCTTATTTCTAGGTGGCTTGTCGCAGCCTGCAGATTCAATCCAAATGTTGGAATTCTTATTGCTTGTTTTGTGTTGTCTGTCAGCTGAAGTTCTTTTTTGCTTGGTTTCTTTTTTGGATATATATACTATACTCCCCTCCTTTTCTTCTCTTAAAATTCTGTAAACTGTGGCTTTACCAACTCCGGTCATTAAGGAATATTTTGTCACACAATCGTCCGCACTTAAATCACAATTTTGATCGTTTTTATCGTAGTCAAATACATTTTTAACTATACGTCTTTTATTAAGGGTTAGCTACTCGAACTTTTGGCGTTTCGCTGGAGAAGCCATTTTGTTAACACACTAACTGACTTGCCACTAACTGGCTTAACACTTGAGCATGCTGCTTTAAATATGTATATATTTATAGTTGGAGCAACCGGAAGGTATGTATATTAAAATGATTTGATCGGCAATAAAACTTCGTTACAAAAGAGCATCGTTACCTGAAAAAACCTAAAAATAGATAGCACGCCTCTGTTATAGGACGGCCGGTCGGTCCACTGGCATTTTTATTACTATCAGTGTCAAATAAATAGAGTATAATAAAAGAAATGTCATGAAATTTTAACACGAATCTTTTGAAAGTTGACACCATATGATTTTCAGCTAAACCATATGGTGTTTTTTTGTTTGTGCTGCCATCTCCTGGAAAATCTCGGGACTTTTCACCCCATGTTTGTACAACGCTCAAAGTCCGTCAACGGCCTCTATTGTCCTGATGACGTCCTTTTCATGATCTAGAACGATACCTAAGTGGTTTACCAACATGTATAGGTTTTTTTTCTTACGTAGTTACTATCAACTGTTTTCTTAGAATTATAAAACTGCCCAAGTTAAAAACAGAAAGTATACCAGAACGTGGAATTTACACTAACCACGCAACTTCTACGAATTTTAACACACATCATAGCATGTATCATCAGTCACCATAATTTATTGTGTGTTAAATGCTTATAAATAAATATTAACAAATAGATAAATACATTGGGCAATAGTGATTATTTATATAAATATATATATATATATATATATATATATATATATATATATATTATATATATACTCGTATATATATATATATATATATATATATTATATATATATATATATATATATATATATATATATATATATATATAATTGAGTATAAGGTTCTGTGATCTTGGTATATATATATATATATATATATATATATATATATATATATATATATATATATATATATATATATATATATATATATATACATATATATTTTTTTATTTTACGTGTTCTTGGAATTAGATTATTAAAACTATTCTTGGATTTGTTATATATTTCTTGACGTTTCGACCTTCAGAAGAGGTCTTCTTCAAAATTTGCTCTTAGAAAGTAGTTCATTGTATTGGACTATTAATTTTAAAATACTGTCAAAAACGTATGTAAAAATGTGTTTTTGACAGTATTTTAAAAATCCAATACAATGATCTACTTTCTAAGAGCAAATTTTGAAGAAGACTTCTTCTGAAGGTCGAAACGTCAATAAATATATATAGTATATATACAGTAATAATACCCCGCTTTACGCGAGGGATACGTTCCGAGAAAAATCGCGTTAACTGAAATTCGCGTATATCGAGGTTTATGATTAAACATAGTCAAAATTTAATACAAAAAAATACAAATCATTTTAATCAATCACTTTAATTCTAAGAACACTTTATGCAATACATACTCTTATTTTTTACGGAAAAAAATACATCTATTGTCTTTTGGGTAACGTTTTGTTTACGTTCTTGTAAAATACGTTCATAACACCCAACACTGTTTTTAATTGTTTGACACACGGTCAAGACACGGTCATCATTATTGTCTATACTCTGCAATATGTCCAAACCTGAATAAATTTTTGAAAGTGCATTTTGTATTTCCCCTGAAGATAAAACTTTCTCTTCAACTTGTTCTTCCTCATCGTAGATAGGATTATTCTGTAACTCGATCAGATCTTCATTGCTAATAGGATCGTCGTGCGTTGCTACAAGTTCTACGAGATCTTCTACCGTGACATCTTCAAGTTCAGACCCCTCAATCATTGCAGCAATGTCTTCAAGCACTTGTCTCTGCATCTGGACAATTCTTCTAGGTGCTTCCACTACATCTGGCCAAAGATTACGCCACACCCCATTCATACAACTCATTTTAACTTCCTTCCAAGCCTCTTCTATGTTGTGAATAGACTTCATAATGTTGTATGACTTCCACCACTCTCGCATAGACTGTCTTCCTTCCCCGTCAGTTTCATGAATTAGTTGGCTAAAAGTGCGGCGATGGTAATAAGCTTTGAAGTTTGCTATTGCTCCCTGGTCCATAGGTTGTAATATTGACGTAGTGTTTGGTGGAAGGAACTTTACGTACACTTTTAAGTCTCTGGGCGTATCAAGTGAGGTTGGATGTCCTGGGCATTGTCTAAGAGTAATATAACTTTAGGTTCAAGCCCATTTCTGTCACAGTATGATTTGACTGATGGGCAAAAACTATTAGAATACCATTCTTGAAAAATTTCCCGTGTAACCCACGCCTTTCTGTTTGATCGCCACACAACTGGTAGACTTGTCTTGTCTGTGCCTCGCATTGCACGGGGTGTTTTCTGAATGGTACACTAGTAAAGGTTTCAGTTTGAAATCACCAGTGGCATTACCACCCAGCAGAAGTGTTAGTCGATCTTTCGCAGCTTTGAAACCACTGGCTTGACGTTCTTCCTTAGAAATGAATGTTCGAGATGGCATTTTTTTTCCAGTAAAGTGCGGTCTCATCAACATTGAAGATGAGACAAGCAGGAATTTTCTCTCGTCTAACGAAGTCTTGAAACTTGTCTGGAAACTCAGCTGCAGCTTGAATGTCCGCGCTGGCCGCCTCGCCTGTTATGTGGATATTGTGAAGATTAGAACGCTGCTTGAACCGATGGAACCAGCCTCTGCTGGCAGCAAAAGTCGGAGTGGCACTCCCTTCTCCTTCTTTTGTTTTCAGCATCTCATACAAAGATTTTGCTTTTGTGCATATGAGATCTTGACTTAGTGGTGTGTTCTTCTTATTCAAATCTTCGATCCAGACTGACAGTAATTTCTCCATTCTTTCTAAGATAGATGATCTCGAACGAGAAAGTTTTGTTGCACTTATAGGTGTTGAACCTTCGCTGGAGATTTTAATTTTTTCCCGATTTTTATAAATCGTTCTCACAGTCGATTCTGAGAGTCCAAAATCTCTCCCAACAATTGTTGCTTTGCCTCCATTTTCCATTCTTCTTAACACTTTCATCTTCAATTCCAAAGTGACGCTTGTACGCTCTTTTTTCTTTACAGGCGGCATTTTTTTAACGTAGGGTTAAATTATGTATGTATGTATCTCCAATAAATATTAAAACAAAACTGCCAGCCGACCGAACTAACATTACGGAACAAATGAACACACGAAACGAACGAGGAAATCCCCATAGAACAAAGTCGAAGGACAGGGAATTCCCAATTCTTCAAAGAGAATATTCAGAGAAAGCGGGGATCCCCCCGCGACCATAGAGAAGTTAATGACTACATGAGCGCGAAATTTGAAATTCGCGTTATAGTGAAACCGCGCGTAACGGGGTCGCGCTAAGCGGGGTATTACTGTATATATATATATATATATATATATATATATATATATATATATATATAATATATATATATTATAATAGAGGTTTTCACGGATGGGTTTTAAGTTCGTCTAACAATGAATTGGCACGACGTTTCGCCAAGATCTCATTTAGCATTTTCAAGTGCTCTTGCTGCTGTTCTATACTGTGATCTTGCTGCTGCCGCTCAAAGCTAACGGTTAGTTTCGAGTGACAGCAGCAGTAAGAGCAAGTAAAAATGCCAAATGAGATTTTGGCGAAGCGTGTCGTGCAAATTCATTGTTAGACGGACGGATTGAAACCTTAAATTTTAATGTATTACATTCCATCGTCCGTGAAAACCCCTGCGTTCGTATTATATATATAAATATATATATATATATATATATATATATATATATATATATATATATATATATATATATATATATATATGGCAAACAACACGAGGACAAGGAAGACTGCCAACGAGATGAATAGAAAACATGCGCAGAATAGGAGGAAAATATTGGTGTCGGAGAGCTCAGGAGTGGACGAGAAGTGGCTAATGATTTTATATATATATTTTTATATATATATACATATATATATATATATATATATATATATATTATATATATATATGTATAAATTGATTTCTTGAGCCTTTATGTACATAGATCTGTTAATTTTTTAATCTTGGGTGTAGATTCGTTTAATTAACGCACTTGAGTTTTTTTGTTTCAAAAATTTTTTTTATTTGACGTTTCGCCCTAGGACTTGGACATTTTTAAAAATTTTTTTAACCAGAGAGACCGGAATGTATTAGTCTGGTTCGTTTATTTTCGAGGTACGAATAATATAAAATATGACAAATAAAATGACCAAAGAAAAATTTTTGAAAAAATGCCCAGATCCAGAGGTGAAACGTCAAATAAAAGAAAATTTTAAAAAAAAAAAAAAACTCAAGTGTGTTAATTACACGAACCTATACCCAAGACTAAAATTGAAAAGAAACATGTAGGCTGAAAAGTTTTTGGTCTGATACATAGATGTAGCCCTTTTCAAAAAATCCATATAATTTTTAGGAAGTACCAACCTTCAAACGATACGTATCAAAATTTCATGACATTTCGACGATTAGTTTACAAGTTACAGTGGTTTTAGTAACGCTACTTTTGATATTTTCAAAACAATGGAAAAAAATCGAATTTCGTGTGTTGATTAAAACTGTTTTTTGATGGAAAAAAAAATACCATTCAAGCAAAGCGATGGCTTGATAAGTGTTACGGGGACTCTGCCCCTGGAAAATCACTCATCATTTACTGGTATGCTGAATTTAAACGCGGTTGTACAGATACAAATGATGCTGAATGCTCTGGACGCCCAAATGAGTTGGTTACACCGGAAAACATCAAAAAAATTCCACAAAATTATTTTGGATGACCGTCAAGTGAAATTGCGTGCGACACCCTAATGATATCAAAAGAGAAGTGTTGGTCATATTTTACATGAACATTTGGGCATGAGAAAGCTCTGTTAGAAATGGGTATCGCGTTTGCTCACAGTGGACCAAAAACAACAACGTGTTGATGATTCTGAGCGCTGCTTAGACCTGTTTAAGGGCAATAAAAAGGATTTTTTCTTGTGATACGTAACAATAGATGAAACATGGATCGACCACTACACACCGGAATCAAATCGGGAGTCAGCTCACTAGACAGCAGCCGGTGTGAAAGCCGCCCGAAGCGACCAAAGCATAACAGTCGGCTGTGAAAATTTTGGCCTCTGTATTTTGGGGTGCACATAGAATAATTTTCATCGACTACGCTGAGAAGGGAAAAAATCATCAATAGCAAATATTATATAAAGTTATTGGTGCGTTTGAAGGCAGAGAAACGCAAGGAGACGGTCACAAGTCAATAGTTACGATGGTAAAATTGTATGAATTGAAGTTTGAATTGCTTCCTCATCCACCGAATTCTCTAGATTTGGCCCCCAGCGACTATTATCGATTCGCAGACCACAAAAAAATGCTCGCGAGAAAGAGATTTGGCTCCAATGAAGAAGTTATCGCCGAAATAGAGGCCTATTTTGAAGGCAAAACCAAATCCTTCTACAGGAAAGGTATAGAAATATTAGAAAAGCGTTTGACTGATTGTATCGCTCTTGAAGAAGTCTATGTTGATGAATAAAGTCGAATTTTTTTAAAAAAAATGCTTTTTAAGTAGCTAGACTAAAAACTTTTTTAGCCTATATATATATACGACAATTGATTTCTTGAACCTTTATGTATATAAAACTTTTATCTTAATCTTGGGCATAAGGTTCTTTTAAGTAAAAACACTTCAGTATTTGTTTGCTTCAAAAGTTGTTTTTTACTTGACGTTTCGCCCTATAGTTACGGGCATTCTCAAAAAAAATTTTTCTTTAGTATTGGTTATCACTTTTCGATAATAAGTAAACCACTCCAATACATCTCGGTCTAAGGCCAACGATGCGACGCTCATCGTTGGCCTTAGACCGAGATTATTTTCGAAAAATGAAAACCAAAACCAAAGGAAAAAAATTTTTGAGAATGCTCAGAACTATAGGGCGAAACGTCAAGTAAAAAATATCTTTTTAAAGAAACAAAGACTCATGTGTTTTACTTAAAAGAACCTTATGCCCAAGATTAAAATAAAAGACTTCAAAGAATCATACAAAACGGCCAAAAATGGCTTGCCTCTGGCTTTCCTTTTTAATTAGAATATTATGTAGTTAACAACAGTATATTGGGGAATGTCCTTTTGTGCTAATCATTGCTTGTTTCTTTGTTACAAAAAAAAAACACTTTGATGTCCTTAAGAAGAAATAAATATAATTTCGAAAGCTCGACTAACAAGACAGGTTGTTTCACTACCCAAGGCCATAAATATTTGAATAAAGACTGCAGCCCCACTAAATTGGGAGTATATTTGTCTTAACTAGTCAGTCGCGACTATTCCTGTGTTTGTTTATATATATATATATATATATATATATATATATATATATATATATATATATATATATATATATATATATATATATATATATTTCTATGTGTTTATATTTTCTTGATATTTGGTCTATTTATGGATGAAGGTTGATTAAAAAGTATTTATTTAAACGTTTCGACTTCCTACAAAGTCTTCATCAAGAAAAACATTCACACACGTAAATTTTTCAAACATTACACAATACATTGACACAATACAATCAAAATAGTAACCTTGTTTTGGTTCTTCACTACATATTTAAAAGCCGATCTTAGTTTATCTGCGGTGTTTACAATACTGTGTACAGTAACAGATAAACTAAGATCGGCTTTTAAATATGTAGTGAAGAAACAAAACAAGGTTACTATTTTGATTGTATTGTGTCAATGTATTGTGTAATGTTTGAAAAATTTACGTGTGTGAATGTTTTACTTGATGAAGACTTTGTAGGAAGTCGAAACGTTTAAATAAATACTTTTTAATCAACCTTCATCCATAAATAGATCAAATACCAAGAAAATATAAACCCATAGAAATATAAATTACTCAAAGGTCTAAGAAGAGCACATATTTTAAAGAAATTTGGAATATGTATATATGTTTATATATATATATATATATATATATATATATATATTATATATATATATATATATATATATATATATATATATAACAAAGACAGGAGTAATCGCGACTGACTAGGTAAGAAAAATATATTCTCAATTTAGTGGGGCTGCAGTCTATATATAAATTTTTATGGCCTTGGGTAGTGAAACAACCTTTTTTGTTAGTCAAGCTTTCGAAATTCTATTTATTTCTTCTTCAGGACATCTGGAAAGACAAAATTTTCTTTTTTCTTTATATTGTTAAGTGAAAAATTGCTTTTTTAAGTATATTCATATAGTTGAAAAGAACAAAAAAGAAAGATGGCATGAGAAAAAAGAAAAATGATTGACTTACCAAAGTGGTTTTTTCTATAACAAAACAAGCAATCATTTGTACAGAGGGACATTCCCTAATATATTATTGTTAACTACATAACACAATAATTGAACAGAAAAAATATAAAACGGCCAAAATGGCTGGCCTTGATACTCTCTGCTAATCCCGTAAACCAGTAAATTCACAAAAAATTATCAATTTTTTGGCGGCAAAGGTGGAGTGTGATAGACCGATATAACTTTTGTGTAGTGGAGAAGGATAGAAGGTTTCGATCTGAGATATGCTTTTAGTTTAAAACTTATTTACATAGCCAATAGTGTAGTGAATAAAGATAGAAATAGTAGTTGAGTGTGCAGATTTTTTTATTTTTAATAGCGCATGTGTCAGCCTGCATATGGGGGATAACAGAAAGGAAACAATGCATTACAGTCTTCGGAAAAAATAAAAATAAAAAATATATGTATAATCGATAATATAATGTAATAGAGTGATTGGAAGGAAAAAAAAAACATTTTGTCTATGTGTTATTCGTCTGGTGCAGGACGATCAATTAGTGAATGGTATTTTTCTAATTCTAATTTGAGGATGTAACTGTATATGGAACTGAGTCCCTGGGTGTCATTCTTTTTATTCATGGTGTAGGGTTCCCGGTTAATATGGACCATTTCTAAGAAAATTCATTTGTAGTAAGAATCAGAGGCCATAAAAATTTTAATATAGACTGCAGCCCCACTAAATTGAGAATATAAATATATATTTATATATATATATACATATATATATATATATATATATATATATATATATATATATATATATATATATATATATATATATATATATATATTCAAACATCTCAGCATCTGTCTTTGCTGGGCGTCAATATTGATGCTAGACTTGATTGGAGACAGCATGTGGAGAATGTTGCGGCTGGTATCTCCAAATAATGTTATGCACTGAGAATCGAATCTTACTAAATAATGTGGGTGTTGATGCTGCCTTGACGCCCTATTATGCTTACGTACAGTCCAGGTTCAGGTATGGTTTGATTTTTTGGGGAAATTCTCCCCAAGTAGACAAAATTTTTAAATTACAAAAAAAAATGTAACAGAGCTACTTTTAAGATGCATTATCGTGAAAGCTGTAGCAATGTCTTTGTCAGTAAATCCCTTTTAACTTTAACTAGTATGTATATATTGGATTCCTTTATGTTTGTTCGTATTAACAAGGATCTCTTTGAACATGCGCAAAACAGACATAATTATGAAACTAGATATAAAACAGTTCTTGTAATTGAGAAGTGTAATTTAGTTATATCCAAAGAGGTGTACAATATTCTTCCGTTAAAATATTTAATAGTTTTCCAGAGAGCGTTCGAAAATTACCGCATGTAAGAGCCAAAACAAAGATACGGAAGTTTTTATTATCAAAAGCTTATTATACTATAGACAGTTTCTTTAGTGATTCAGACAGACTTAACTTACGAATAAAAATGTTAATTTTATTGCTACTTGTTAAGGATGCTTTTCATCTTCCGTTGACTGTCTTAAATGATGTCTTCTGAGCCTTTTGTTTATGTCATAAACATATGTATGTGTTTTGTTAATATCCTTTTATCTTTTTGTTCTTTGTACAATGTTCCATACCATTTTGTGTTTATAACTATTGTTATTTTTGGAACTAATAAATGATTATTTATAATACATATATATATATATATATATATATATATATATATATATATATATACAGTCGACACTGTTTATAGTGAAACTTTATATAGTGAAAAACTCTTTATAGTGCAATTTTTTCAAGACCTAGAATATTTTAATGAAATTTCATGTAAAAAGCCCTGCATATAGGGAATCTGTAAAATAGTAACACTCTATATAATAAAATTTTTACCGGAATTTTATGTATAAATTTTCATGCATTTATTGAGATCTTGGCCGTTTCGGGTATCCCATTTTTATCTAACATTAGCACGAATTTCATTTTTATGACGCATTCTTTTGAAAAGGTTCTTAACGCGTTTATAACGCCTAATGGTTGGTAATAAATCAGGTAGATTTCTGTGAGAAACCCGGGGAATAACCCATTTTATAGAAACCCTGGAAAACCCATTTTATAGTCGAGGCCTAGTAATTCGCAAATTCAGGTTCAGTTTCTTTTTGTTTAAGAATCAAGTAAGATGTCCAAGCGAGTGTGTTTAAGTTTAGCTGAGAAAATTAAAGTTTTGGAGGAAGTTGATAAAGGCTGCAAAAAAATTGATGTTGCTGCAAAATTTGGTGTTTCTCCAAGTTGCGTCTCTCTGATAATAAAAAGTCGCGACAGTACCATCAAGAAACCTAGTGTTCCAAGCAGTCGAAAACGAGTACGGGTGAGTACTTACGAGGATGTAAATGAAGTAGTTTTACAATGGTTTCAAGTGGCCCGTACGCATCAAAACGTACCAATATCGGGAAATTTAATAAAGCAAAAGACTCTACAATTTGCTAAAGAATTTAACTGCGTTAATTTTCAAGCTAGTGAAGGGTGGTTGAGTGCCTGGAAAAACTCGCAATTCAATTGTTTTCAAGACGGTGTCTGGCGAGAGTGCAAGCGTTAGTCAGGAAGACTGTGACATTTGGACTGAAACTGTTTTAAAAAAGTGCATTAAAAAAGTACGAGCCAAAAAACGTTTTCAATTGTGATGAAACCGTTTTGTTTTTTTAAATGTTTGCCAAATAAAACTTTTGCTTTTAAAAGTGATAAATGTTTTGGTGTTAAAACAAGTAAAGAAAGGGTGATACTTATGGTTGGAGCAAACATGGATGGCTCAGAAAAACTAAAATTACTGCTCATAGGTAAAAGCAAAAATCCCCGTTGTTTAAAAGGAGTTAAATTTCTGGAGTTAGATTACGCCAATAATAAAAAGGCATGGATGACTTCTGAGATTTTCGAAAGATGGATCAAAGAACTGGACACGAAAATGAAAAGCCAAAAGCGAAAGATTGTGATATTTATAGACAATTCTACTGCACATCCAGTTACTGTAAGTAAAAAATTAAGGAATATTGAATTGATCTTTTTTCCACCAAACATGACTTCCAAATTGCAACCTATGGACCAGGGTATTATAAAAAAAACATAAAACATCATTACCGTAACAGAATTGTTCACAAAATTGTTAATGCGATTGATAACAACCTTCCAGTCCAAAAATTGATTACCCTTAAAGAGTGTATAACCGAAGTCGCTAAAATATGGAGTGAAAATGTTTCTCAGAAAACTATCAAAAAACTGCTTTTCTAAAGCAGGTTTTACTGAAAAAATTGACAAATGGGAAGAAGAAGACGAAATGGATCTCGCTATTTTAAAAAGGCAATGGGGTATTCTACAAAAAAACTGGTACCGTCGACGCAGATTTTTTTACTTGAAGATTTCTTAGAAATCGACAATGATGTTGGCACGACAGATCTCCCAACTGATCAAGACATAATTGACGATATAAAAAAGTATAGGAGATCATGAAGAAGAAACTGAAACCGGGGAATGTCCTGCTAAATTTAGTGAAAATGAAATAAGAAATGCATTTGACATTGTACGAACTACTCTCAGGGGCCAAGAAAAGTGTACCTGATCAAATCTTTATGCATTTGAATAAATGCGAGAATTTTGTTGAGCAACAATTATTTTTCAAAAGTAATGTTGAAAAGAAAATAACTGATTATTTTTCCTAGTACGTATGTACGTAGTATGTACATATGTATTAACAGATTTTGTATTATTCTTTTTATTTCGTATGTAGTACATACATACATAAAGTCCGTACGTTATATCTTTACACGTGCGTCATAGTTTTCAGACAATATCCCAGACGACTATTATATTTTTTGTCTCTTTTTACCAATACCTACGATTTATTGGTGAAAAGAGACAAATAATATAATAGTCGTCTGTTATATGGCCTGAAAACTATGAAGCACGGGTAAAGATATAACGTACGGACTTTGTGTATATATTTAGCCCTGTACATGCCATGTACTATTTAAACTTTCAAATGTTTAATAAAAATCTTTTCTAATAATTCAATTTTGCAATTTTTTTTGTTGCTTGTACCTTATAAAATACAAGTAAACGATTACCAATATAAAATACATATAGCAATATATACGGATTTTTTCTTTATATAGTGAAAAACTTTCTATAGTGAAATTTCGGTCAACATTTTGGTCTTTCACTATATAGAGTGTCGACTGTAATTTGTTTTATTTAAACACTTACAAAATATCCTGGACTACTCCTATTAAACATGGCAGCCTGATCATAGTTAAAGCTCTCTATAGTACCGCTAACCCCCTCGTAGTACTGTAGACAGTTGCTTTGAGGTGTTGCATATATAGTGAAATTTCGGTCAACATTTTGGTCTTTCACTATATAGAGTGTGTCGACTCTATATATATATATATATATATATATATATATATATATATATATATTATATATATATAATATATATATATATATATATATATATATATATAATTTATTAACGGACCAGCCATTTACAGATAAAGCAAATAAAAATAAGAAGAAAAACATAACATTTACATAATCCTAAAAACATAATAAGAGTTTTCTCATCCGAAGCACCATCACAAAGCCTGTCTTAGTTTTATTTTTTGTGGTTTGAATGTTATCATTAAATAAATCTATATTGGTGACCCTACTAATAGTATTAACCATAGCATACGATCTAGTCAATGCTGATGATAAACCGTAATTTGTTCGGTGAAATTGTAAATGAAACAAATTTGTTATAAGTAGGGTTCTTTGAGAAGTATTAAGTCCAATCCTCTCCAGAAGTTCTGGGCAGTCAATTTCAGAATTTAAGAAAAAAATATCGGGTTCTCCTTCCCTTTAACAAATTCATTATTTCCTCATATACAATATTTTCTACTGTTATTCCCATTTTATACCCTATAAATCTCAGGAACTTTTTTTGCACACGCTCAATTAAATCTACATATGTCTTGTAGCACGGTGACCATACTGGACAAGTATACTCTAGTACTGATCTGACAAACGAACAATACAAAACCTTAAAACAGTTAATATCGGTGAAGTCACACGACGATCTTTTAATAAAATTTAACATCTTCATAGCCTTATTTGTCATAAATTCAATGTGAAAATTAAAACTTACATTTTTATCGAAATACACCCCACGATCCTTCATAATATCACTCCTCCTCAGAATCAATTTTATAATTAAACATTAAAAAATTCTTCTTTCTATAAAATTGCATAATTTGATATTTCTCTATATTAAGAATCATATTATTTAATTGACACCAATTCTTTAAAGTTTCTAAATCTAGTTACAATTTATAACAATCTTCCATTGATTCCACTATTCTATTATATCTTTAAATCATCTGCATATAACAAAAATTTTCAATGTTTTAGAAAGTCTGAAATATCATTGACGAATATGTTAAAAAGGAGTGGGGATAGGTGAGAACCCTGTGGAACACCAGATGTGACTATGATTTCATCTTATATAAAACCCTTAATCTTTACAATCTGCTTACGATCAGAAAGATAACTTCTGAACCATCTCAATAAGCCACCGAAAATGCCCGAACGCTCAAATTTTTAAATTAGTAGATTATGGTTGACTTTATCAAATGCTTTTGAGAAATCTGTGTAGATTACATCTATTTGTTTAGTGGTTTCCAAAGCGTTCCTCAGCTCATTTTCGTAGTAGATTGGTAACAGTGGAACGTCCCAGTATAAACCCACGTTGACAATCGCTTAATATATGTTGGAAATGGGGCTTTACAAACATTATATATATATATATATATTATATATATATATATTATATATATATATATATATATATATATATATATATATATATATTGTTTGAAATACAATACTTTAATAAAAGTATTAACACAAACTACTTTATTGTTTATAATTAAAAACTCATACAATCTTTTAAGGTCACCCTCATTATTAACGTGGTTTTTTTTGTGAATAAACAAGTGAAAGGCAGTGCAATTATTACTTTGTCCGTATACTTGGTACGAACGTTGCTTTATTATTGTTTATAAATAATTACTAAGAGTCTAAAAAATAAAAAATTTAAAAAAAAACATTTTTTTAAATATTCCCGTAATTATTTTGTGTATTAAATATTTTACCTTTTCTTCCATGATATCCAAATTCTCTCCGCAATACTCTTCCATTAGATCGGCCATCCAAACCAATAAGTCACCCCTCAAATTATTTAAAATTGTATCCTCCTCAAAAACAATTTTTTCAGGCGCGACTTCAAAAATGTCCAACTCTTGTACGGTTTCCTCGTCGAACGAAGTGCTCACTCTAGACTCCTCCGCAAAACTTACGATCAAGTGTTCAGTTTTAGAGTCCTCAATGTTTGTGGAATCTCTGACGTCTGAGTTTGAAGAGGATTGATCTTTTTCGCAAGATAGAGAAATGTGTGTACTAATTTTTAGCGAAGGAATCGATTTTCTAATTAGAAACTCATCGGAATTATTCAAAACGTTGTCGTTATGAGGTTCTGAGCTCTTCTGAGGCTTGAAACCATCAATGTCTTTGGAGGAATTTAGTAATTCCCCTTTTAAATATTGCGCAAAGCTTTCAAAATCCTCAACATCAACACTATCAGGACCTGTACTTTGTAAACTTTGAGGCCTAACGACATCTAACCTATTTCTAAACTCCCTAAGATAATTTGGTACTGAAAAACGATTTTGAGAATCAAAACATCCAATCTTCCTCTTTGGTATAGGTATATCTTTGACTTCCTGAGGTAAACCCGGCTCAAGTTCTTCCCAAAAGGCACTAACCCTACTGTTTTTGGCAAATCTTTGGCTTAAATGTTGAGGTTCTACTTCAATACCGCCGTAGTTCGACGTTTTGAGCTCTTCATTGCTAACGTATTCCTCAAAACTACTAGAGCTTTCGGTACATTTTTCCTCATCAATATTTTGAGTGTCTTCCTCAATTCTAGAGTTTATGCTTGAATAATCTGACTCAAAAGTATCTAGAGAATTATTTTTGAGGGACGTTTCACGTACTTCAGATTCAGAGACGTCACTGAAAGTATCAACAGCATCTAGAACGTTCTCGAGATATTGAATTGTTGAACTAACAGCTTCCTCAAAGTTTGAGTCATTGTCACTCAAAGAACTGCAAGACTGAACACAGTTTTCAGGAAAATAACGGAAGATTTTCATATATTGGGGAGTTTTGGGTAGAATTTTGAGTCTCTTCTTGAATATCTACGCTACAATGTGCCAATATTTGAGGCCTCAGTGGAAGATTTTCGTAAATTGGTGTATCCTCCACAATTTCATCGTTATGATTCGGGTCATGATTCATTTGTTCATTATTTATATGAGAAAATGATAAAGTTTGAGTCCTCAACGGTAGGTTTTCATAAACAACTTCGGTTTTTTTAGGTTCTTTACTTTTTCTGGGAGTAACTTTTGGTTTTTTAGGTTTTCTGTTAACAATTTCTTGGTCAAGATCGGTAATCTCCTCTAAACCCGAGTTAGATGATTGAGTTTCAGCTAAGAAATACGATCCAACACTTAAATCAGTCGTAGAGTGAGTAGTTAAATTCAGGCTGCTATTGTCCTCCTCAAAAATGGACACTTCACTAGTGTTTCCCACCGATTCCAGCGAATTTTGAAATTTCGACGCACTTTTTTCACTTTTTTTACTGTCACGGCATTCCCAGATGTTCACGTAATGTTCATCGTCACTTTCTTCTTTTGTTTCACCACCGATGTTCATATTTTTCACACTTTCCCGATGACTGCCTTCGCGCGATTGTCGATTGTTTTTTAAATCGAAGGTATCTTCGTAATATTCAATTGTGTATCTCAGCGTTCGCAGCCACGATTTTAGAATAATATCATTGTCGCGCGACGTCATATTTTTCTCTTATTAGTCACTCTCGATTGCGCGAAATCCTATCGCGAAAGCCACATCCTTTTCCTAATAATTTTATATTGTCGACAGAAAAAAAATGGGTTTATCAATAAAAATTGGTTATATTTGCAAAAAAAAAAATAAATTTTCGTTTGTTCGGTTGTTTGCTTTATTAAAACACAGTGGCTACGTAAAAAATTCAATTGTTTTTTCAATAACTCAATTACTTCGATTCTTTACGTCAAAGTGAATCACGCAGGACGTGAAAAATCAATTGTTTCGATTGTTTTTCCGTTTCTAAAGACGGCCGCAATGAGCTTTTGTTTTTTTCCACTCGGTTATCGATATTTATCGGTTATTATATTTAAAAAAAAAATCATGGCTTGCTATTCTTCAATAGACGATTCATGGCTTGCTATTCTTCAATACACGCAGTAATATGGACCCTCTGGGTGAAAAATGGATCACGTAAGCCGCGAAAATTAATTGTTTCGATTGTTTTCCGCCGTTACCTGTGGCCCGGTGCAGTCTTTTGTTTGATCGCGCGCGGACACCGAGGATGTTCACTTGTTTTGAATAAAATAATCAAAATGTGGACTGCTGTGGAATATTTTATGTGATTTCCGAGCAAATACCGAGTACGAACTGGTCGTTGTGTCGTTTCATTGATAAGGATTTTTCAGATGTGTGTTCATTCTGTTAACACTCCCATTACACAGCGTTAGTCATTTATTTTATATAAATGAAGGGTTTAGCAGAGTTCAATTGGTTTAGAGAGAATTAACTACAAGTTGGAATTGCAGTAATTTATGTCGATTAAGTGGTTTAATTATCCGTCGACAAATGCCCGGTTATTTTATAATGGCGGCAGCGATGACGTTGGAGATGAAGAGTCCAAAAAATTCTAACGTATATTTGTTTGGAGTTGATAGCAGAATTCTCTCATTGTAGATGCAAATACACGTTGGGGTGCGCCAAAAAAAAAAGAGATTTATTATGCATTTTACTGGATTTTGCTATCTGTTTTGAATTATTTTTAAGGGTTCACCCTATTTTAGGTAGAAAACCTCTGCTATACAATAGAGCAGGGGTCGGCAACCTATGGCACGCGTGCCATCTCTGGCACGCCAAGCAATTTTGAATGGCACGCGTACCTATTCAAAGGTTACACATTAATTCTGTAATCTGTGACATGTTTCGAAATTAAGTAAATAATCGAAGATAGTATTACTTTAACGATACAAACAAAAAAACGATATATTATATAGGTCACTAGGTATTATTACCAAAAACTACAAAATATATATTTTGTAATTTATAATTTTGCTGAATGCATTGGTTTGGCTTTAATTTCGGCAAGTATTAAAGAGGGCAAGCCTCAAAATATAAGCCTAGGCAAAAACACAAATAAACGTCCTCAATTCAGATCAAAAGAGCCGCTATAAGGCGTTTTTGTTTGACTTGACTTCAATCGTTCCGACGAGCGCCGCAACTCTTTTTACATTGCCGAACTTTAGTTTTTGTTAGATTTAACTTCTAGGCGGCCCTTTGATTGCAATGGGCGCGTTGTAGATAATAATTTTTGTTCTAAGAAATTTAATAAACGTAATTATTGGAATTTTCTGGAAACATTATTTTTCTATATATAGCAAGCGGCTACACGTTTGGATCATTTAGTATAGAAGTAACATCAGTTCCAGTCAATAGTCGTCGAAAAGTTTAAAAATTTAAATTACGTTGCGTTATGGCCGCGAAGAAACAGAAGGTAGACGTTCGATCATTTCAAACTTCATGGACAACAGATTACGGTTTTGTACAGCAAAATGATCGGGCCATTTGTGTCCTATGTCGGGAAAGCGTAGTTTTCCGGACATCTAGTGTTCAACGACATTTCCAGATAAAACATGAATCATCATTTAAAGATAACGCTGATAAAAGGGAGGCAATACAAAGAGCAAGTAAACAATACGAGAAACAGTCAACATTCTTTAGCAAAGTTTTCCAAGGAAAAAATCAGGTAACTGAATGCAGTTTCAAAATTGCACAATCGTTGGCACAAAAGGGTAGGCCGTTCACTGACTGAGAATTTATGAAGCAAACGTTTTTGAGTACTGGCGAGATTTTATTCGATGACTTGCCCAATAAGGATACAATATTGGCCAGGATTAAGGATATACCGGCATCAGCGCGGATCATCGAGAGACGAATTACCGAAATGACACAAAATGTCCAAAAACAGGAGAGAGATGCTATCAAACGGAGTTTTGTATTTAGTGTAGCATTGGATGAAAGTGTCGATATTAATGACATTGCCCGTCTGGCAATCCTTGCGCGATACTTCGATGATGGCAGTGTGTATGAAGAGCTGATTTGTCTGCTCCCATTGCAGGGAACTACAAGAGGAGAGGATATATTTTCAGAATTTGTTAAACATTTTGAAAAGCGGAACATTGATTTAAATAATTTTTTTTGCGTAACGACATATGGCGCTCCTGCTATGATTGGGAGACATAAAGGATTTGTTTCCCTTCTTATTGAACGCAAAAAAAAAAGACCCGTGTCTCCCAGTTTTTCCGAAAGTCATGCACTTTTTTTTTTATGGGCCCCCAAAGATTTGAGGCCTGGGTGTAATTTTTGCAAAAAACTCATCATATTCTGAGGCTCATATCTTGCAAACCGTTCGAAATTTTAATTTACTTTCTGTGGCAAAGTTGTAGCCCTTGTCATAAGGAACAAAAATTGTGAACATTTAAAGTAAAAAAAAACTTCATCTTCAAGATCAAAATAGCTAAAAACTGTAAAAAATTCGATTTTTTTTTACCTTTTTTTCCCTGTTTAAGCCCATAGCTAGCAAACCGTTCAAAATTCAAGGAAACAATCAACTACAAAAATGTAGCTAAGATCTTAGTAAACAACTTTCTAGAATATATGAACTTCCTAGGAATGATTCTT
Source organism: Pachyrhynchus sulphureomaculatus (assembly GCA_019049505.1). Classification (NCBI taxonomy): domain Eukaryota; kingdom Metazoa; phylum Arthropoda; class Insecta; order Coleoptera; family Curculionidae; genus Pachyrhynchus; species Pachyrhynchus sulphureomaculatus. Next base: position 132,037,231 of record CM032448.1, on the reverse strand, counting down.
AACACTGTTTAGGTAGCCGCAAAAGTTAAAATTTTCCCGAAAAATCTACTTTTTTAAAGTTTTTTGCGATTTTGGTCTGGAAGATGAAATTTTTTGGATTTTATATGTTCACAATTTTTATTCTTTATGACAAGAGCTACAACTTTGCTTCAGAAAGTAAATCAAAATTCCGAACGGTTTGCAAGATATGAGCCTGAGAATATGATCAGTTTTTTGCAAAAATGACACCGAGGCCCCAAAATCCTTGGGGCCTCAAAAAAAAAAAGTACATGAATTGGGCCAAAACTGGGAGCCTCGGGTAAAAAAAGACCCGTGTCTCCCAGTTTTGCCCCAAGTAATGCATTTTTTTTTTATTGAGGCCCCAAAGATTTGGGGCCTCGGTGTAATTTTTGCAAAAAACTGATCATTTTTCTCAGGCTCATATCTTGCAAACCGTTCGGAATTTTGATTTACTTTCTGAGGCAAAGTTGTAGCTCTTGTCATAAAGAACAAAAATTGTGAACATATAAAATCCAAAAAATTTCATCTTCCAGATCAAAATCGCAAAAAACTTTAAAAAAGTAGATTTTTCGGGAAAATTTTAACTTTTGCGGCTACCTAAACAGTGTTAAGAATCATTCCTAGGAAGTTCATATATTCTAGAAAGTTGTTTACTAAGATCTTAGCTACATTTTTGTAGTTGATTGTTTCCTTGAATTTTGAACGGTTTGCTAGCTATGGGCCTAAACAGGGAAAAAAAGGTAAAAAAAATTGAATTTTTTACAGTTTTTTGCTATTTTGATCTTGAAGATGAAGTTTTTTTTACTTTAAATGTTCACAATTTTTGTTCCTTATGACAAGGGCTACAACTTTGCCACAGAAAGTAAATTAAAATTCCGAACGGTTTGCAAGATATGAGCCTCAGAATATGATGAGTTTTTTGCAAAAATTACACCCAGGCCTCAAATCTTTGGGGGCCCATAAAAAAAAAGTACATGACTTTCGGAACAACTGGGAGACACGGGTCTTTTTTTTTTTGGTCTATTATCACGTGGTGGTGTCCGTATATGGTTATTTTTTTTTCGTGTTGCACTGTGTAATTCACCAAGAGAGTTTGTGCGCTAAAATCTCCGCTGGAAGTTTAAAATCCGTGATGGATAGGGTGGTTAAAATAGTTAACTACATTGTCGGTCGTTCTTCACTGATCCATAGACAATTTAAGCCGTTTCTGCAGGAATTAGAAAGTGCATATTCAGATATACCATTGAACAATAATGTGCGCTGGCTCAGCCGTGGTAAAGTGCTCTCTAGATTTGTGCAATCTCTGGGGCGAAAATTAAATCGTTCTTGTTGGAAAAAAATCAAGTGGATGCTTATCCTGAACTAGAAGATAAGAACTGGATCTGTATGTTAATGTTTCTTACTGATATTACAAACCATCTCAGTGAACTCAAATTAAAGTTACAAGGTTGAGGCAAAACAGTTCTGGATTTATACGAATCCTGGAAATCATTCAAATTAAAAATAGATTTATTTATCAGCGATATTACTACAAACACATATAAATATTTTTCAAATTTCAAAACTTATACATCCAGTGTCGACGATGGTGCACTAATAGACGAAATTCTTAAAATATATGACTAATTTAAAAGAGGAGTTTATCGAGAGGGGTCAGGATTTCGATAACCATGGTCCTATGTTCGCTTTTTTAATCAAACCAGATTTAATGGATTTTTTCCAGCAGTTGCTGTGACATATCTCTTTTCTCATGGATGGACATTAATGATTTTGATCTTCAATACATTGAATTTAAAAGCTCCGAGTTATGGAACACGAAATTTATAGAATTAAGAAGGATATTAGAAGGTGACTGCCAGAACCATTCAAACGAGATACTCAGTTGTTGGATGAGTTTACCAGAGAAATTTATTTGTCTTAAGAAAGTAGCGTTTGCCATGCTTACAGCTTTCGGATCATCCTATATCTGTGAACAACTTTTTTCCCATATGAGAGTGATTTTAAACCGTACCGAAGCAGACTGACAACAGACAACTCGGAAGCATGTGTGACACTGAAAATAACCAGACATGAACCAGATATAAGAAAACTCTCTAAAGAACTTCAAGCACAGGGTTCACACTAGGTCCTAGGACTAGTATAATAAAATTATTTGTCAAATATTAAATTTTTTTTTTAATTAAACCTTCTAAAAGCAATATTTTAACTTAATTTGAGTTAATTTTTTGTTAATTTTAGTTGTAGTAAGTATCTATGTCAGCACGCAAAATGTTGTATGGATGAAAAACTGGCACCCCTTAGTTAAAAGGTTGCCGACCCCTGATCTAGACCAAGGTCTTTCAGAATTCCGACCATTTTGTGATGTTGAACTCCTTCAAAGGGTTTCTGATAGTCGATCAGGCGCAGATATATGTCACAATTGACGTCTCTACATCGCTGAATCAAAACCTGCACAGAAAAATAAGGCCCCTCTGGTTCCCATGGCATCACAAAAGCCGAATAGTGTAGCTGACATGTTTTCTTCACACACTTGCATATTCTTCTGTGAATGATTTTCAGGAATGTTTTTTAAAACAAGACTTATGAGGCTAATTGTTCGATACTCTCCGTATTTTTTAACACCTGTAGCTCTTAATGCCGTTTAAATTCACATCTTTCTACGAAAAAAACCTTCACTATATTGTCAAGACATAGTTTTTTATACCAGATAAATTATTAAACGTAATATGCTCGTGATAATTTTCGTTCAATCTACACTTTATGGAGAATATTAAAGAATTTTTTCAAAATTTTTGAAACAGTACTTAGATAGGGGGAGGAAAAGCGATTTTTGGCCCTTTATCTCTCGTCCGTAGGTCCACTATTAATTCTGGATCACGTTTAAATGTAAACAAGCGAAGCCTTGGAAGTTACATTTCGTACAGTTTCCAAACATGGCCAGATTGTATATATTGGAGTAAAAGCTATCTTTTTGGTGAAGTTTGGGTCAATTTAGGTTGAATAAGGTTTATGTAAGGTTAAGTCATATTTAATACAGTGATATATTCCTGTACATTTAAATAAATATATGGACTCGTAAAAGATCTTGGTCTACTCCAACAATAAAAGCTCACTGACCATATATATAAATTAAATTTCATGTGTTACAGCAGTGTCATCGTCGTTGATGAGTATAATCAATGATTTCAATGAATGAACCGACCCACGCACATATGGTCGACATAATAAATAAAGCACAGAGTATACAAGGTCCGGAAGGAAGTCTGCCAAAATGCTAACTTTTTATTTATGTGTAAATATATGCATTCATTTTATAAAAATATTCACGAGTGATAAAAATGCATTTTTAAAGTTTAAAAAAATTGTAGTAATTTAACACGTAGTTCTAAAAAACTGTCCAAGTGCAAGACGGACTTGCGTAATTAGTGTTCTGTACGTTAAATACTTTTTAAAATAAAAAACATAAGTTTTTTTTATATACTAGATCAGGGGTGCTCAAACGGTCGATCCCGATCGACAAGTCGATCGCGAGTGCTTTTTGATTCCATCTCGAGAAAAAAATTCCGATATAGAACTATTCACAGATTTTGTTTTAGGTAACTAAAACAAAATGTAATGAATAAACTACTAAAATTTATTCGATCCACAATTAGGCCAGAATAACCCCCTCATCACTTTCTTTTATCGTAATAACCCTCTGCTAGCGGCAAAAGGCGGCTTTATCAAAGGAACGCGCGGTACTTGTCAAAGAAAAGCCGCGTTTTTGATTCCCGTCGATTTTTCTAGAAACTTCGGGCGGCGTGTTTGACGGGAACATTCGAGACTTCGTTCGCGCCGATATAAATGTTGCGCCTGCAGGAATAGGAGTCAGTCTGAGTTGTAACTTGAAGGCAATACATCGATACAAAGTTTATTAATAAATAGTCCAAAATGAGTGCGGCGAAGAAAAGTAAAACTTATCATTTTAATAACGATTGGGAGGAAGAATTTTTCTTTTGTATGGTAAAGGATAAGTGCATTTGTCTCATTTGCCGTGCGTCAGTTGCAATACCTAAGCGTGAGAACTTAGAGGGGCATCATAAAACGGTTCATAAAAACTATGAAAAGGATTTTCCGTCACAGAGTGAATTAAGAAAACGAAAAGTACGTGATTTGATAACTTGTTCGAAAAAAGAACAAACCATGTTTACAAGACCAGCCAAACAATCAAAAGCTGCAACGATCGCGTCATTTAAAATATCTCATATATTGGTGAAACACAAGAAACCATTTGATGATGGAATGGTTGTGAAGGAAGCATTTATTGAAGCGGGTGAGACCTTATTTTGGAGATTTTAAAAATAAAACAGAGATTATGCCTACTATTAGAGAACTTCAGTTATCTCGTCCGACTGTCACAAGGCGTGTTGATGGTCATGAGTCAGGACATGGCAGATAAACTAAAACATGATATCATGGAATATATATACTTTTCTTTACAGTTCGACGAATCCACCGATATGACAGACACTGCCCAGCTGTGTATTTTTATTCGAATGGTATTCAATGACATGTCGGCTAAGGTAGAGTTTTTGACAATGATTCCTCTGAAAGGAAAGACCCGTGGCGAAGATATATATGACGTTTTCTTTAATTTTGTAACAAACTACAAGCTACCAATATATAAACTAGTGTGCATTACAACCGATGGAGCACCAACAATGACTGGAAACAAAAACGGTTTTGTGGCATTGTGTCGAGCTAATGATGATTTCTCTTCATTTTTCTCCTTCCATTGCATTATACATCAACAAGTTTTGTGTTCAAAAGTTCTAAACATGGAGGAGATTATGGGCATTGCAATAAAAATTGTGAATTCTATCCGTGCACGAAGCTTGTAACGACGGCTCTTTAAATTGCAGTTGGAAGATAGTGAGTCAGCTGAACACACTGATTTAGTTCTTCACACGGACGTCAGGTGTTTGAGTCGCGGAAAATTCGTAGAAAGGTTTCAAGAATTATTGCCCGAAATAACAGCTTTTCTGGACGAAAGAGGTGATGACACTCAGAACGGAAAAAAAAAAAAAAACGGAAAATGGCTGACTGATTTCGCATTTTTGAGAGACATCACAATGCATTTAAACACCATTAATTTGGAGCTTCAAGGTAAAGGAAAAAAACTATTATTGAGATGATTAACGCAAATAAACGCATTCAAAAGTAAATTGCAACTTATAATAGATCAACTGAAAAGAAAGGATCTGAAAAATTTTCCGTCTTTGGAAGGAAGGATTCCTCAGTTGAATTATGATATTTATGAGGCAGAATTATCAAATATTTTGGGCCAATTCGAAATACGTTTTTATGATTTCAGTAAATTGGCAAAATATCGCATCATTTATGAGTTATCCTTTTTCGTGTAAAAACATTGAGGAATTAGCTACTGAAATAGCAAGTCAGTTTAACATGGACTCATGTTCTGTTGAAAATGAGTTAGTGCAGATTATATCAGATATACATCTCAAAGCCACAGCATCTGATACAAAATTCTGGTGTTTTTATATCTGAAGATAAATATCCGAATCTAAGGCAAATCGCCCTTCAACTGACGGCAATGTTTGGGTCAACTTACTTGTGCGAGTCTGCATTTTCTGAAATGAAGATAATTAAGTCAAAATATCGCAATCGACTAACTGACGAACATATGTCATCATGCTTGCGATTAGCATCTTATGAAAAGTATGCTGAGGACATGCAGTGCCACGCTTCAACATCCAAAGTCACTCTTTAGTTAAGTTTAGACACTAGAACTCGTTTGTTTTGTAAGAACCAATAAACTCGCAATTTTGAATAATTATGAGTTTTTTTCATTGACATTTTAGAGCAGACCTACACTTACCTTGACTAAAAAAATGCATATTGTGCGGAAAACTAATATCTATGCCACGATACACCCTACCTAGACGACAATCCTGCATCACACTTACTTGCAGCCTCTCAGAGTCGATCGATCGTAGTCTAACAATATTGAGGTAGATCGCCAGCAGTTCAAGTTGAGCACCCCTGTACTAGACAAATTAATAAAGGCAATGCACTCGTGATAATTTTCGTTCAATCTACACCCTTGTATAGAATCTTCCAGAACTTTTTCAAAATTTTTTGACCAGTACTTTTCGAGATACGAGGGGGATAGGGATTTTTCGCACTTTTTTAAAAATAATACAGACGAACAGACACAGAAGTGATCTTATAAGTGTTCCGTACGGAACACTAAAAAGGAGTTGAACCAAAGAACAACTTCAACAGTATTTAAAACTCAAACTTGACATTTCCTTCTACATACTCTAAAATTTAAAATAATGAAACGCTAACTCAATTTTCAGACTCTTAAACTCAAAGAACCCTGAAAATAAAAAACGTATACCACGATACATAATAAGTAGCTCCTCTAACACCCTTCCTCGCCTCTTTAATTCCTTATATGTTTGACTATCAACTACTTTAATTTGTTGAGTATCGCAATCAAAACCAAAAAAAAATTCTCATAATGATAAAGAAAATAAACAAAATTTATCCCTTTTACCCGCCTTTTGCTCTTGAGTTCGGGAAGTAAAAAGAAAGATATATTAATACTTTCTTCTCCGTCGTTGAAGACTAAACGTACACATGCAAATAAACCATGATTCTTGAACCGTTTTAAAAGTGTACTTCGTTTTTATAGAGTGCCTGCTACTATGTACTGAGTAAATAATGTTTTCTGATGAAGCTACTTTTGGCAGTAATGGAGCAGTTAACGGCCATAACATACATTATTATTCAACAGTGAATCCATTTGGTATCCGAGAAGTTCAAAACCAAAATCATTGGTCGCTTAATGTATAATGTGGAATATTAAATTTTCAAATTATTGGTCCATATTTTTTCCGCGAACCGCTTAACGGGCCTAGATTATCTCAGCTTCTTGAAGAACTTTGAAAGGGAACAAATGTGCTTTAACAAGACGGAGCTCCTATTCATTACCACCGGGAAGTTCAGGAATTTTTAAACGGTCGTTACACACAAAAATGGATCGGTAGGGATGGATTCATTCAGTGGCCTCCTCGATCATGTGACTTAACACTTTTAGACTTCTTTTTGTGGGGGCTACATTAAAGATCGTGTTTATGTGTATCCCCCTACAACACCAGTAGATATGGAAAATAGGATACGGGATCCGTGCAGGACAATAACGCCCTTTGTGTTAAGGAAATTTAAGGAAAATATAGTAAAACGACTAAACATGTGTATTTAAGTAGACGGGCATTTTTTGAATATTTATTACGTCATAGTAATTAATCATTAGATAAGTTAAAGTATATTAAAATTATTATTAACTATTTGTTTATGTTTTCACAATAGCGTAAGTGTATTAAAAACAAGGGTAAAAATTGAAAAATTCAAAATAAATCGAAAACTATTAGAAATAGGTATATGACGTACTTAATAAAAGTTGGAGGGGTTTGTAAAATTTATCAGAAGTAATAATAATATACAGGGTGTGCCATTTAAAAATTTGAGATTTTTCAATTTAAAATAGTCGAAATGCATAAATTTATTTTGAACATCTTCTAGCACCTAACTCAAATTTCTTTACAAATATTTTTTTTTTCATCTCTGTAGAACGCTCGTACCAATTATTAGTATTCCACCTTCAGAAACTGCTACTGGCAATTTTTTTACAAAACTACTAGGTATAGGTATATAACATTATTAATAAAAAAAGTTATAAAATTTTACGCAGAATTTAAAAATAAATTAGAAAATAGGATGTTCGATTTGAAAAAACATATGTTATATCAGCCACACTTTTTTGAAGTACCCTGTATACTCAAAAATAATTTTAAACTGTGCACATTCCCTAAAACTATTGTATTTAATATTTTTTCGTCATTTCCAAACAAATGAGATAATGAACTTTACTTTATCCTTGACTCACCCTGTACAAGCTGAACACTTTTAAGGGGATAGGGAATTTTCAAAAAATTCGATTTTTTTTTACGGATTTTTATTCTCTATACGTTGAAGAATTACTCAAAAAAAAAGAAATAAGAAAATTCCATTCCATTACAAAGTTACAGCATTAAATGTGACTTGGCGTCGGATTGGGACAGTTACCTGTTTTCACACACTAACTTTTTTTTTTAAATCTTTTTCTACAAAATGTTGAGAGGTTTTTTTAATTTTTCTAATAGACGATTTTTTATAAATAATTAAACATAAATTTTTTGGTCGAAAATTGCATATTAAAGTTTTTATTTTTGAAAAAAAAACCCTTCGACAATTTTAACTATACTACATTATTTTATAAGATTAATTTTTAGTGTTCCGTACGGAACATTTATAAGAACATTTCGGTGTCTAGTCGTCTGTCCGTCTATCCGTTCGTCCGAACGTCCGTTCCTCCGTCCGTCTGTCACACCCGATTTTCTCCGAAAACTATTTGACATAGACAGTTGAAATTAGGTGCTAATATAGGAATCGATGGTCCCATCAGATTCGAATAGTTTTGAAAGTTAAATTTTGACTTAAGGGGTTAGTTTTGGGGGGTGAAGTGAAAAAAAAAAAATTTACCAGGTCATCGAGTGTGTAAAAATACGAGTTCAAATATACATATATATATATATATATATATATATATATATATATATATATATATATATATATATATATATATTATATACTGCAATCGGGTAGTTTTCCGACGAAGCTTAAAAAGTCGAAAATAATACCAGTCTATAAAGATAAGGGTGATCGCCACGACTTATCAGCTACAGATCAGTAGCTGTACAAAATCAATTAAATAAGGTTTTTGAAAAATCATTTCAAACTATATTATCACCTTATCTTTTTAAAGATAATAAAATAATATCTAGCTCACAGCATGGATTTGTCCCCAATAGAAGTACCGAATCTGCACTTTTTGACATTGTAAATATGATTCTGAATTCCTTGGATGAAAAATGCGAAACAGTGGGAGCTTTTTTTGACTATAGTCGCGCTTTTGATCTGGTCGACTCTAATATTTTATTTCATAAACTTGAGAAAGTTGGAATAAGGGGAGTGGCCTTAGAATGGGTAAAATTTTACCTATCTAATAGAGAGCAAGTAGTAAAGTTGTCAGATGGTACAAAATCTAGGGAGATCATAAATACTAGGGGACTTCCCCAGGGGAGTCTTCTATCTCCAATTTTCTTCATTATAATGAACAATGATCTTCCATCAACAGCAAACAGTAATTTTAATAGTAACGCCTGTCCCGTACTGTACGCGGACGACTCTAACTTCATTGTAAGTTCTAAAAAAGGGGACATTCAATCTGCCACACAGAGAATTGTTAATGGAGTCTGCCAGTGGTCATATAACAATGATTTAAAATTAAATTTCACTAAATCCAAAATAGTACAGTTTATCCCTAAGCCGTAACCCTGTATGAGAGCTTACTTATTCGATTCCCATATAAATTGTCTTTAGCTCAAATAGACCAAATAAACTTTCTAGGAGTAAGATTAGACTACAAACTAACATGGGAAGCACATATATTATGAATATCTAAAAAAATTAATTCATTAGCATATCTCTTTAGACAACTGAGACCAATAGTCAAAGACACTACACTTCTTACTTTATACTATGGCCAAGTTTATTCTAGACTATCCTACGGAATTGTATGCTGGTGTAATGCTGCACATATTCAACAGTTATTTGTTTGTCAAAAAAAAAATATATGAAAATTATGGCTAAAGCCCCACCAAGGACATCTTGTAGGAATCTATTCATTAAATATAATATTTTGACTTGCTATGGAATATATATTTTTTGCAGCGCTGTGTATGTAAAAAGATATATTGAAAAGTTCACGGTCCGTAGTAATATTCATTCTTACAACACTCGGCAAGCAGACGAACTTCACAAGCCCCTGTGTAGGTTGGCAGCTACTAATAATGGTCCGCAATGTATGTTGATTCGGATATACAATAAACTTCCAAAAAAAATAACGGGAATCTCATCTTTAAGTAAATTTAAATCAGAGTTAAGACGATACTTGGTACCTAGAGCACATTACTCATTGAATGAGTTCTTTATATAGGTTAAGATTGTTGGTACCCAGATGTTAATAATGTAATGATTATTATTTCTTGTTTTCTTTTATATATTTATATGTTAAATGTATTTTTAATTATTTTTGACGTATCCTATACTATGTCTTTGTACTATGTTGTGCATCTGCATCAGTCAAAAAAAGGAAATAACTGTTTTATTTATTTATATATATATATATATATATATATATATATATATATATATATATATATATATATATTTATATATTTATATATTATATATATAATATATATATATATATATATATATATATATATATATATATATATATATATATAATGTAATACTTGCACACACTTTTCTTTGTATTATTTTTTAAAAATTGCCCAAAAATCGCTGTCCCCCCTTATCTCCAAAAATTACTGAGCAAAAAATTTTGAATAAACTCTGGAATATTCTCCACAGAGTGTAGATTGAACGAAAATTATCACGAGTGCATACCTATAATAATTTTTCTGGTATATAATTGCGCAAGTCCGATTTGCACTTGACCGATTATTTAATTTCGCTTTTTAATGAACGCACAAATAAACTAAAAAAATAAGGTGAATTACCTTTACCGCATATAAATTAATTTCATTTTCGCCTTTATCATTTAATAAATATGTATATTGATGATATTCTTTTTCACGAAAATATTACTAATATGGTTTGTTTGTCCTACTTAATGTCTGATAAATTTATTTATATAAAAGTATGATGTGCATGTTCTCCGGTGGGTATGTTAAATTTTGTTTTTTTTTTTCCGTGGATGGATGCGCAAATTCTCTTCGATAAAATATAACCAAACATAAATAAAATATCTTGTTTATGTTATGTTATTTTATTTACAATGTAACTGTACAAACTAGCTAGTTATTTAAGGTATTTCTAACGAGTAACTGTTAAAAGTAGTTTTGCTTGAAATTTTGAGAAATAATCGATTTTAGCAACATGCAGGAACTGCTTCAATATAAAAATGGTTTACCACGCCGCGCCGTATTGCCATAATTAATTGTAAAAGTTTTGGATATTTACCATAAGACGTAAAAGATAGGAATCCACACTTTTTCTTCGATTAGAAAAGGGAGAACCAGAGCCAGCCATTTTTGACCGTTTTATATTATTCCTTTTTAATTATAATACAGTAGAACCCCGGTTATTTGAGGTAACGTGGGGGGTACCCTCCTCGGATAACAGAAAACTCGGATAATCCGGATTTGTTTTTTATTCATTCAAAAAATAAACACCAATACTTTAAACCGATGTATTAACGTTTTTAACATATAAATAGGTACATAGATTATAAAACAGTGAAATAGGTATCTATGCGCTTCTGTTTCATATTGCACCTTCTTTTTTTCTCGCCACAATGTTTCTTCATCTATTAAGAAGAAGCAAATCCGCTGGGGTGGCCTCTGGTTGTTGTTCGATATACCTCAAAGCTTTTTCCAAAGAAGCAAAACCTTCTTGATGAGAGATCTTAGTGGGAGACTGTTCATCCACCGCCGCGTTGTCATCGTCATCGTCATTCGGTTTCCTGAAAGGCATTCGTTTATTTCTTCAATACTCATTTCTTCTTCTAAATCATCTGCTGTAATCCACTCAATAACATCTTCTCTTGTCACATTTTCGCAACCTTTTAATTGTTGCGTTAATTCAAGTAAACTTTTTTCTTTTTCTTCTATCTCGCTGTCAAAATTTGAACAGGACATTTCTCCATGGCTTCTCGATTTCAAAGCTAATTTATTTAATGGAGTATCATCTTTACTGTCATTATAGTCCTCAAAATCAATAACTTTTGACCAAGATTTTTGAATAGTGGTAGTACGCACAGAATCCCAAGCTTGGCTTACCCAGTAAATAACATTTTTCAGTGTAACCTTTTCTTATCCCATTGATAATATCCTCCTTTTCTGTGTATTCTAACAGATGTTCATGATATAAACGCCTATAATTTTTTTTAAATGTTTTCGAGGATGCCTTGATCCATTGGTTGTATTATGCTGGTTACATTTGGAGGAAAAAATTTTACAATTTCGCCCACATGAAGTCCTTCTCCAGGGTGAGAGGGGGCATTATCCATTAACAAAATTTCTTTAATAGGAAGACAGTTTCTGTTCAAAAATTTAGTCACAGATGGCACGAACTCTTCTTCAAACCAGTTAGTAAATAAGGTCACATGCGCTCTTCTGACTTTTGTAATAGACAGGTAGGGCTTTGGGTGAGATGTCTTTTAAAGCTCTTGGACGTGCAGACTTGCCAATCACCATCAGTGGGATTTTGTGCTTGCCAGATGTATTATTATTATTATTATAGTTAATCTTTCCTTACTTCGTTTGTGCCCAGGAGCTGATTTTTCCTGTCGAGATGCCAATGTTTTTGATGGAAGCATTTTATAATTCAGACCAGTTTCGTCACAGTTGTAAATTTGATCATATGTGTATCCACAATCTTCGATTTGCTTTTTAAAGTTCTGCTTCAACTTCTCAATTGATGACACATCAGCAGAAAGTTTTTCACCACATACAGTTGTACACCGTACCGTTTTTTTCCAGCGGTCAAGCCATCCAGAACTAGCGGTAAACTGATCTATCTCTGGGAATTGCCTAATAATCATTATTGCTTTCTGTTGTAAAATTGGACCTGACAGAGGCACACCTTTTGATCTCTGTTGGTTAAACCACATGAATAAAGCTTCGTTAACCTTTTCATAGTCGCCGGTTTCCATTGATTTTCTTCCTGAGGACGAGGAGGCTTGTTTTATATACCACTCTTCTATTTTTGTACGGTTTCTTTTCCAATCTCCAACTGTTACCTCACCTACTCCATAATCTCGTGCATCAACTTTAATTGTCTCTCCTGCTTCAATTCTTCTGACGGCTTTTAATTTTTCTTCAATAGGGACGACGATTCTTTTACGCTTGTTTTGCTCCATTATAATACGACAAATAAAAATTCAAACAAAACAGTTCGTATTAATTACACTTAACTACCAGAACTCCACGCAAATAAATTATGTGAGTATACTCGCATTTTCTCCGTAGTAAACGCTATAACGCACTGCATTCACGCACATTTACATGCTGAAAGAGTCCAAAAACATAATAGGGGAAACCCCTCACACGGGCCAGGGCGATTCCCCGAAGGCCCAGACGATTTTAAATGGAAATATGTACATACATATTTTAGACGCTGGGTTAATACACAGCATAAACGCGCGTACCTCGGATAATCAGGTTCTTAGATTGGCTCGGTTAATCCGGAGCTCGGATAATCGCGACTCGGTTAATCGGGGTTCTACTGTATTATGTAGTTAACAACAGTATATTGGGGAATGTTCTTTTGTGCTAATGATTGCTTGTTTCTTTGTTATAAAAAAAACACTTTGATATCCTGAAGAAGAAATAAATATAATTTCGAAAGCTCGACTAACAAAAAAGGTTGTTTCACTACCCAAGGCCATAAATATTTAAATAAAGACTACAGCCCCACTTAATTGAGAGTATATTTTTCTTAACTAGTCAGTCGCGGCTACTCCTGTCGTCCTAGTTGTTGCAAAAATATTAGATAAATATTACTTTTTCATGTATTTTATGAAGTGAATTATCGCTCTGGCAACGTAACTTGAAGGAGACTGCGCTCGCGCAAGCGGGCCTTCTATCAAATTTTGAATCACATATATGCATTGCAATGATTGATCTTTCTTTTAAAATACACTAGAATAAGCTCGTGCATCGCACGCGCATTTATTCAGTTACCAATATTTAATAATTGATATATTTTTAATAAATAATCCAAAGAATCGTTTTAGTTAATTTTACATAATTTTTACTGTATATCATGTGAAAGTATCAAGGGTATTATAAATAACACATGATTGCGTGTGGCTGGAAGTAAGCGAGAAGCTACGTTGCCACATTCATTATACCCTGAAAACCAAATTATTTCGCGTCTTTCTTTAACATAATGCTCAATGTCTTCCTACCTTAAATTTTAAATAAAAACTGGACAAGTGAAAGTCGGACTTGCGCAATTAGTGTTCCGTACAGCGATTGCTGTACGGAACACTAATTGCGTTGACATAACGTTTCTTTTCTTTTTTTTTGTTTGTTATTTGGTTCTGCATCATATAATTTGGTTGTGCATTATTATTATTATTTGGTTGTGTATGTGTTAGTGTGTTGCTGCCTAAAGGCAAGTGTAAAGACAGATGGACATATATTTTGCTTCAGTGAAATTAAGTTTTTTTTTTCTTTTATCTTTATTCAGGTGCACTCTGTCCTGTTCACTGTATACTGCATACTTTGAATAAAATTGTTTATTATTATTATTATTATTGCTTTTAAAATAAAAAAAAAGAGTTTTCAACAAAGTTTGTTTCCGATCTTAGTTGAAAACTGATGACCTTAAATCAAAATATAACTTTCAAAACTACATGGCTCTGATAGGACCATCAATTCCTATGTTAGTGCCAAATTTCAACTTTCTATGTCAAATAGTTTCGCAGAAAATCGGTTGTGACAGACGGACAGACACCGAAGTGAACTTACCGAACAGTAAAAACGCTATACTTATCAGGCATACGTAAACTCCTAAATTTAGGCAATTGAATTTAATCAATCTAAAAACCATAAAATTATGAAAGGCTCAACCACAAATTAAACTTAATAGACGCGTAGGTTACCAAAAATTTAATCAATTATTTCATTCATTGGAAAATTATAGCTCTTATGATATACAGTCGACACTGTTTACTCTATATAGTGAAAAACTCTTTATAGTGCAATTTTTTTCAAGACCTAGAATATTTTAATGAAATTTCATGTACAAAGCCCTGCATATAGTGAATCTGTAAAATAGTAACACTCTATATAATAAAATTTTTACCGGAATTTTATGTATAAATTTTTATGCATTTATTGAGATCTTGGCCATTTCGAGTTTCCCATTTTTATCTAATATTAGCACGAATTCCATTTTTATGACGCATTCTTTTGAAAAGGTTCTTAACGCGTTTATAACGCCTAATGGTTGGCAATAAATCAGGTAGATTTCTGTGAGAAACCCGGGGAAAAACCCATTTTATAGAAACCCGGGGAAAAACCCATTTTATAGTCGAGGCCTAGTAATTCGCAAATTCAGGTTCAGTTTCTTTTTGTTTAAGAATCAAGTAAGATGTCCAAGCGAGTGTGTTTAAGTTTAGCTGAGAAAATTAAAGTTTTGGAGGAAGTTGATAAAGGCTGCAAAAAAATTGATGTTGCTGCAAAATTTGGTGTTTCTCCAAGTTGCGTCTCTCTGATAATAAAAAGTCGCGACAGTATCATCAAGAAACCTAGTGTTCCAAGCAGTCGAAAACGAGTACGGGTGAGTACTTACGAGGATGTAAATGAAGCAGTTTTACGACGGTTTCAAGTGGCCTGTACGCATCAAAACGTACCAATATCGGGAAATTTAATAAAGCAAAAGGCTCTACAATTTGCTAAAGAATTTAACTGCGTTAATTTTCAAGCTAGTGAAGGGTGGTTGAGTGCCTGGAAGGCTCGCAATTCAATTGTTTTCAAGACGGTGTCTGGCGAAAGTGCAAGCGTTAGTCAGGAGGACTGTGACATTTGGACTGAAACTGTTTTAAAAAGTGTACTGAAAAAGTACGAGCCAAAAAACGTTTTCAATTGTGATGAAACCGGTTTGTTTTTAAATATTTGCCAAATAAAACTTTTGCTTTTAAAAGTGATAAATGTTTTGGTGTTAAAACAAGTAAAGAAAGGGTGACACTTATGGTTGGAGCAAACATGGATGGCTCAGAAAAACTGAAATTACTGCTCATAGGTAAAAGCAAAATTCCCCGTTGTTTAAAAGGAGTTAAATCTCTGGAGTTAGATTACGCCAATAATAAAAAGGCATGGATGACTTCTGAGATTTTCGAAAGATGGATCAAACAACTGGACACGAAAATGAAAAGCCAAAAGCGAAAGATTGTGATGTTT
Organism: Pachyrhynchus sulphureomaculatus; assembly: GCA_019049505.1. NCBI lineage: Eukaryota > Metazoa > Arthropoda > Insecta > Coleoptera > Curculionidae > Pachyrhynchus > Pachyrhynchus sulphureomaculatus. Next base: position 132,021,125 of record CM032448.1, on the reverse strand, counting down.
ATAGACAATTGTCCTGCACATCCAGTTACTGTAAGTAAAAAATTAAGGAATATTGAATTGATCTTTTTTCCACGAAACATGACCTCCAAATTGCAACCTATGGACCAGGATATTATAAAAAACATAAAACATCATTACCGAAACAGAATTGTTCACAAAATTGTTAATGCTATTGATAACAACCTTCCAGTCCAAAAATGGATTACCCTTAAAGATTGTATAACCGAAGTCGCTAAAGTATGGAGTGAAAATGTTTCTGAGAAAACTATCAAAAACTGCTTTTCTAAAGCAGGTTTTACTGAAAAAATTGACGAATGAGAAGAAGAAGACGAAATGGATCTCGTTACCTTAAAAAGACAATGGGGTATTCTACAAAAAACTGCTACCGTCGACACCGATTTTTGACTTTAAGATTTCTTAGAAATCGACAATGATGTTGGCATGACAGATCTCCCAACTGACCAAGACATAATTGACGATATAAAAAGTATAGAAGATCATGAAGAAGAAACTGAAACCGGGGAATGTCCTGCTAAATTTCGTGAAAATTAAATAAGAAATGCATTTGACATTGTGCAAACTACTCTCAGGGGCTAGGAAAGTGTACCTGATCAAATCTTTATGCATTTGAATAAATGCGAGAATTTTGTTGAGCAACAATTATTTTTCAAAAGTAATGTTCAAAAGAAAATAACTGATTATTTTTTTCTAATACGTATGTACGTAGTATGTACATATGTATTAACAGATTTTGTATTATTCTTTTTATTTCGTATGTAGTACATACATAAAGTCCGTACGTTATATCTTTACACGTGCGTCATAGTTTTCAGGCAATATCCCAGACGACTATTATATTTTTTGTCTCTTTTTACCAATACCTACGATTTATTGGTGAAAAGAGACATATAATATAGTAGTCGTCTGTTATATGGCCTGAAAACTATGACGCACGGGTAAAGATATAACGTACGGGCTTTATGTATGTATTTAGCCCTGTACATGCTATGTACTATTTAAACTTTCAAATGTTTAATAAAATCTTTTCTAATAATTCAATTTTGCAATTTTTTTTGTTGCTTGTACCTTATAAAATACAAGTAAAATTAGTAGTAGATTACCAATATAAAATACATACATAGCAATATACACGGATTTTTTCTTTATATAGTGAAAAACTTTCTATAGTGAAATTTCGGTCAACATTTTGGTCTTTCACTATATAGAGTGTCGACTGTATATATGTATATATATATATATATATATATATATATATATATATATATATATATATATATATATATATATATATTTATTTATATATCTACAGTGAAGTCTGCTTATAACGAATTTATTTATAGCGAATTTCCGGCTAAAAAGAACTATTTTATAATGCACGAAAAAAAACTTCCATAAGACCAATGCAAATGTTTATCGGTTGTAACGAACCCGATTATAACGAACTTCCGGATAAAGCGAACCAAATTTGGATGTTTTGTGTCCGTTTATAACGAACTTGCACACCCTGCGCTCGATTTCGCGCGACTTGAATTCACCAAAACTCGCTGGAAACTCCTATTTTACTTGTTTCCGCCGCGTCGCTAGTTCGAGCAGTATTATATTCAATTTACTTGTTGTGTTATGCGGTTCTAATGCATATTTGATCAAAGTAGCAAAGTGAACGTTTAAGTTTTTTTTTTAAATGAGTACATAAAACCGTAAAGCGTTTACTTTAAAAGACAAACACGATATTATAAGGAAAATAGAAAATGGAGTTAAACAAAGTGATGTTTGCAAACAGAATTTAACTAAATCTACGGTCGCTACCATACCATATAGAAGAAGAGGCAACAAAAACTTATCAATCTATGATAAAAGAAACTTTAGTGGTAAAAAAGCAAGAAATCTACACATGCATAATATAAAACTGTAGAGTAACAAGGAATTATAACGTATAGAAGAAAGCCTAAAAAGATATTGATGTGACTTAGATGACTGGGTGTCACATACAAAAGCTTTGCAGACTACTCATAATTACTATAGAATAATTAGAGCCACTAAATCTGTAAATAAATGTTAACAAAACAAGCCGCACTAATGCCATTTGTACGGCTTCAAGTCAATAAAGGGATCCTTAAATGGTTTAGTCAAAAACGATATGAACATGTTTCTATTATCGGTTATACTTGCTAGAAAATTATCAAAAGTAAGGATCACTGTGTTGGTAACCGCAAATATGTCTGGAACAGAGAAAAGAAAATTGTTTATGATGGTGATGGGAATGTCCATCAATCCCAGGTGTTTTAAAAACAAACATTTACCAGTAAAACACAAATCAAACAGTGAAGCTTGGATGATAGCAGAAATTTTTAAAAATAATCTAATCGAATGGGACAAAAAATTAAAATTCACAAACAGAAAAATATTACTTTTGATTGACAACTGTCCAGCGCCCTCTGAACTTGGTCTACAGCAAATAAAATTGGTTTTTATGCCTCCAAACATAAGTGCAAAGCTCCAGCCTATGGATCAAGGTATGATATATTAAAAATGTCATTACAGAAACATTTTACTTATGAAAATGTGAGAGACAATCGATAAAGGTAAAACATTTTTCTGTAACTCTCTTGGACGCCATAAACTTTATCCATATGCAACTATTGCAGACTGTTTTAAGCATGACGGATTTTTAAGGAAGGAATGTAGATATGACTCAGATGATGAGCTACCATTGACTCAGTTGATTGAAAAACATCGAGAAGATTCTACTGATTGTGTAGAATTTGTTTACGATGCTGACATTCAACAAAGTACAGTAGAAATCGAGACTAAAAAGATGTAATTAAAGACGAGATAAATATTAACTGAATATCAAATTGTGACATCAGTGAATTCTGAAAAGATTTTAAGGGAGAATGACGATGAAGACGAGCTTGAAGAAGGAGGTAATATTTATGTTCCATCCATTTCAGAAATGACTAAGAAAATGACTGAAACTAGCGATTTTTTGGAATCTCGTGAAGTTCCTGAACATACAGTCCCTGGCCAAATTATTAGACGCACTACAAGATTTCATGTAAAATATTAATTACCCAGTGATATTGTACCGTTTTATTATTTTAAATTGATTTGTTTTTTATTTTTATATTATCCAATCAATTACCTATTTATTTGACATAAATAAAACAGCATTAATTTAGAAAAGCATAAGTTTATTAAGTTTTAAAGAAAAGTGAAATTAATGTTAGTAAAAGTCAATATTTAGTTGAGCCACCTTTAGCCGCTATCAAAGCTTTAATTCTGCGCGGCATGCTATCAGTGCAAGATTGTACTGTCTCCTGCATTTGAGGATGATGATTCCACACATGAATAATCTTTTCTAGGAGCTGGGTTTTGTTGGTAATCACATCTTTAGCCACTTCTCTTTTCATCAGCTCCCACACATTTTCAATGGGGTTCATATTAGGGCTATTACCCGGCCAATCCAACAGAGGGATATTTTTTTCTGCCAAAAAAGGTTTAACAGACAGAGCAGTGTGGCAGGGAGCTCCATCTTGCATGAAAGTGAATGGTTCCCCATTTGGAAACCATTCTCTGAGCTGCGGAATCAACCGATTTTGTAATACTTCTTTGTACTGATCTTGCCTCATTATTCCTTTGACGACGTACAGACGTTCAGTGCCCTTGCCGCTGATGACTGACCAAATCATCACTTTGGTGGGGTGTTTAACCGTCGGGACGACACAATCAGGATGAAACTTTTCTCCATGACGACGACGCACATACTGAGCTTTATTCTGCAAAATTTCGAATGTGCTTTCGTCACTGAAGCAGACCTGTCAAAAATAGGAAAAATATATAAACTTCCATGTTTATTTGCTTTATTTAACTGAAAATGATAATAATGTATCAATTATTGATTAAATTGCTGTATCTTACCGATCTCCAGAAGTCCACATCTTTGTCTTGCCATTGTTGGGCCCACTTCAGGCGCTTTGCTTTCATTGCAGCTGTTAACTTGGGCTTCCTGGCGGGGCGACAGGCCTTAAAATCTAATTCTTTCAATCTTCTTCGAACAGTGCGCTCAGAAGCATTTACGCTAGCATCCTGGAGTTGTGATTTTATTACTTTTGTGGTAGCAAATCTGTTTTCTACACAAATTTTCTTCAAACATCTCTCTGACCGTGGAGTAAAAAATGGTTTTCTACCGCATCTTTTCTTTCTTTTCGGGCTTAATTCCTTCCCTGACTCAATTTTCTTTTTTATGCGTCGTACACTAGCTTCAGAAACCTCAAATCTTCGTGATATTTCTCGGTTTGTAAATGTATTCGCAATCACAAGGGCCTTCACTTCAGCTTTTTTACGTGGTGAAAGATCGCCTTTTCTACCCATAATGAAAATAGTCCAATTACTTTTTTAAAACACTGCATACAAAATAAACTAATAACTGAGTAGTATAAAAACTGTTTAAACAAACAATCACAGTCTATAAAGCCACAGAAACACGTCCTTACCTGACTCGATTCCGATCGCGACTGATACAGGTTTGTACTTATTTACGTTCATGTATAACTTTGTCAACACAGTGTTACCATATGTTAAAAATAAATACAAATATGTAGTCTACAACAATTCTTTTAAATAAAAATCAATAATATCGTAGTTTAAATATACCATTATTGCATAAAAACTCTTAAGAAACATAAAATTACTAAAAAAATATAGTGCGTCTAATAATTTGGCCAGGGACTGTATATATATATATATATATATATATATATATATATATATATATATATATATATATATATATATATATATATATATATATATATATGTACATATATATATATATATATATATATATATATATATATATATATATATATATATATATATATATATATATACAGTGAAGTCTGCTTATAACGAACCCATTTATAGCAAATTTCCGGATAAAAAGAACTATTTTATAATGCACGAAAAAACTTCCATAAGACCAATGCAAATTTTTATCGGTTATAACGAACCCGATTATAACGAACTTCCGGATAAAGCGAACCAAATTTGGATGTTTTGTGTCCGTTTATAACGAACTTGCACACCCTGCGCTCGATGTCGCGCGACTTGAATTCACCGAAACTCGCTGGAAACTCCTATTCTACTTGTTTCCGCCGCGTCGCTAGTTCGAGCAGTATTATTTTCAATTCACTTGTTGGGTTATGCGGTTCTAATGCATATTTGATCAAAGTGAACGTTTAAGTTTTTTTTTTTTTAAATGAGTACATAAAAACGTAAAGCGTTTACAAAGTGATGTTTGCACACAGAATTTAACTAAATCTACGGTCTCTACCATACCATATGGAAGAAGAGGCAACAAAAACTTATCAATCTATGATAAAAGAAACTTTAGTGGTAAAAAAGCAAGAAAATCTACACATGCATAATATAAAACTGTAGAGTAACAAGAAATTATAACGTATAGAAGAACGCCTAAAAAGATATTGATGTGACTTAGATGACTGTTGTCACAAACAAAAGCTTTGCAGACTACTCATAATTACTATAGAATAATTAAATCTGTCAATAAATGTCAACAAGACAAGCCGCACTAATGCCATTTGTACGGCTTCAAGTCGATAAAGGGCTCCTTAAATGGTTTAGTCAAAAACGATATGAACATGTTTCTATTACCGGTTATACTTGCTGGAAAATTATCAAAAGTAAGGATTACTGTGTTGGTAACTGCAAATATATCTGGAACAGAGAAAAGAAAATTGTTGGTGATGGGAATGTCCACCAATCCCAGGTGTTTTAAAAACAAACATTTACCAGTAAAATACAAATCAAACAATGAAGCTTGGATGACATCAGAAATTTTTAAAAATAAACTAATCGAATGGGACAAAAAATTAAAATTCACAAACAGAAAAATATTACTTTTGATTCACAACTGCCCAGCGCCCTCTGAAGTTGGTCTACAGCACATAAAATTGGTTTTTATGCCTCCAAACATAAGTGCAAAGCTCCAGCCTATGGATCAAGGTGTGATACATTAAAATGTCTTTACAGAAAGACTTTACTTATGAAAATGTTAGAGACAATCGATAAAGGTAACATTTTTCTGTAACTCTCTTGGACGCCATAAACTTTATCCATATGCAACTATTGCAGACTGTTTTAAGCATGACGGATTTTAAGGAAGGAATGTAGATATGACTCAGATGATGAGCTACCATTGACTCAGTTGATTGAAAAACATCGAGAAGATTCTACTGATTGTCTAGAATTTGTTTACGATGCTGACATTCAACAAAGTACAGTAGAAATCGAGACTAAAAAGATGTAATTAAAGACGAGATAAATATTAACTGATTATCAAATTGTGACATCAATGACTTCTGGAAAGATTTTAAGTGAGAATGACGACGAAGACGAGCTTGGAGAAGGAGATAATATTTATGTTCCCTCCATTTCAGAAATGACTAAGAAAATGACTGAAACTCGCGATTTTTTGGAATCTCGTGAAGTTCCTGAACATATATGGAGTAGTTTCTGTGACCTTGACAATTATATAAACACCATTTTTTTTTTCAAGTAAAATTGTATAAACGAAAAGTACAGATTTTATTGTATAAACTACGTATTTTAATGTTTTCGTTTATACTCGTATATGTACCAAAATTCATAATAATAACTTTAGTGTGACTTTATTTATTTTCCTTTGAACGTTTTCTTTTGATTTAATAATTATTATTATTTATTTTTACAAGCATTAGCACCTAATCTAAATAAAATAGTAGTTAAAAGTGATATTAGATTTTGTTTACTGTTTGTAACGAACTTCGGATATAGCGAACCATTTTCTAGTGATTTTTTGGAGTTCGTTATAAACGGACTTCACTGTATATATATATATATATATATATATATATATATATATATATATATATATATATATATATATAAATATATATGTGCGTGTGTGTATATATTCCGGGTGGACCATTTATCGTAAACAATGTTATTGTATCAAAAACCTCGACTTTTATGAAACAATGTTTTGAACAAAAGTTATTCAACTTTGAAGGAGAAATAAAATATCATGATGAATTTTTCATTTAGTGGGCAGCATTAAGGTCATTTCAAGGACAACTCAATTTTTTTAATGAAAATTCATATTTTTTTTACAGATTCTTATTTTATGAGGAAAAAATAAGCATTTTTTATTCAAGATATTTTTTTCTTTGACCTCAATTTTTTAAGTTATTAGGGTCAATAAATAAAAACAAGATAGATTTTCAATGATTTTTTAATTCAGTTCGTAGTAACTTAGGTGAAAAATGCTAGAAGACAAAAAATATTTGTTTTATTAAAATAAAACTGAGGTAATTATTTCAGAATTTTGAATTAACATTTTTATGACCTTATATTACCGTTTATAGAAATATCAATTAAAAATTCTGAAATAATAACCAGAACTTTATTACAATAAAACAAACATTTTATGTCTTTCAACATTTTTCTCCTAAATTACTACGAATTGTGTAAAAAATCATTGAGAATCTTTTTTTTTATTTATTGACTCTAACTTTAAAAATTGAGGTCAAGGCAAAAATGTTTCAAATAAAAACGCTTATATTTTTTCGCATGGAACTAGAATATATAAAAAATTTGAAATTTCATTTAAAAAAATTGATCTGACCTTGAAATCACCTTGAAGTCGCCGATTAAAGAAAAAATTGATCCTGTTATTTTATTTCCCCTTCAAAGTAAAACATTTTTTTTATAAAAGTCGAAGTTTTTGATATAATAACATTTTTCATGTTAAATGATTCACCCTGTATATATATATATATATATATAATTATATATATATATATATATATATATATATATATATATATATTAGCCGTGCCCGCGTAGACTTGATTCACCTTTATCGTCACTGCTTATTCGTTATGTTTATATTATTATATAGCTCAAGGGGCCTTAGAGACCCATGGCTTGGTTGCATACTTGTCTCCACTTCTTTTTGTCTCCTGTTAGCTTTTCCCAGTGCGGGATTCCCATCAACTCCGGATCTTGGTTTACTGCCTCTTATTAGGGCTTGCTTTGCCTTTCTTCCTTCATCCTTGTCACGTGTCTGAACCATCCTAATAGCTGGCTTATTATGATTTGGCTTATAAGGGGTTTCGTATATAGGCATTTTAATACGTAGTTTGTTCTTCTTCTCCACAGTCCCTCTTCTTTCCTTCCTCCGTAGATTCTTCTCAAAGCTTTCCTTTCCCACTCGTCCAACGTCTCATTTTCTCTTGCATTCAGTTTCCACGTTTCGCATCTATATCTCACCGTGGGTCTGACAACTGTCGTATATATTCTTTCTTTTGCTTTTCTTGATACATTCTTTGATTTCAATATTGGATTCATTGCCCCCAAACATCTCTGTCCTTTCGCTATTCTTTCTTGTATCTCCGTCCTTTCTTGTCCACTCTCTGTTATTGTTACTCCCAGATAATTAAATTTGTCTACTTTTTCAAACATATATATTTTCCCTAAGTTGTTTATTATATCTAAACTTTTGTTGTTTTTATTATCCTTCTTCTTTGTAATTTCCATGTATTTTGTTTTTTTTCCTCATTTATCTTTAGTCCTCTCATCCTTCCCCTTTCTTCTATCCTACTTATGGCTTCTTTGAGGTTCTCTTATGCTGTTGCAATCACTGCTACATCCTCCACATAGGCCAAGCATTAGCAGGTTTGTTGGTATATCGTTCCATTTGTTTTTATTTCTGACTCCCGGATTATCTTCTCTAGTACCAAATTAAATAGACATGTCGACACTGGTTCCCCCTGTCTTAATCCTCTCTTCACCTTAAACTTGTCTGATACTTTGCCCTCAACCAACACTCTATTTTCTGTGTCATTCAGGGTCATTCTCACCATGCGAATCAATTTACTTGGAATTTTTAGTTCTTCCATTATCTTGTAAAGTCCTTCCTATTTACAGAGTCATATGCTTCTCTGACATCCACAAAGACCAAGTGTAGTGCCAAATTTTGTTCTACGCTATTATCTTGGATTTGCTTAATCGAAAATATCTGGTCTATAACCGATCTGTTTTTCCTGAATCCACACTGGTACTCTCCCAGAATAGACTCGGCTTTCACTGCTAGTCTGTTTTTGATAGTCAACACTACTATCTTGTACACGACATCCAGTAAGGCTATTGGTCTATAATTAGCACATATAGTTTTTTCTCTTTTTTTGTATATTGGACAAATGAGCGACTCTCTCCAGCTCACTGGCATCTTTTCTGTTTCCCATATTTCTTGCACCAACCGGCATATTTCATTTTCCAGATCTACTCCTCCAGCTTTTATCAGTTCTACAATTTCCACCCGGGGCCTTATTTTTTTTGGGTTCTGAGTATTTCTCTTATTTCTTCTTTACAGGGTTTATTTGTCGCCTCCTGCCCTTCAGTTAATTTTGCTTCCTATTTCTCATTCAACTCATTTTCATCTCCAGTGTTTCTTTAAAGTATTCCCCCCATCTATTCAGTCTTTCTGCGAAGCTTACTGCTAAACTTCCATCTTTTTTCCTTCTCCTTCTTTTGTCTCTGTTTATTCCCTCTGTATTTTATAAAAAAAAAAAAACACGTAAATCGGATAAGTGGTTCTTGAGTGCTAAGCGCAGTAATGAATAGACAGACAGACAGAGAGACGTTACGTTTTATATATATTATAGATTTTTTTGACATATATTAAATTAAGAATTAAAAAAAAATCACGTAAATCCGATGAGTGGTTCTCGAATGATAAGCACACTAACGGACAGACAGACAGACAGAGAGACGTTGCGTTTCATATATATTATATAGATTATTATTATTATTATTATATAACCTAGTCTGAGAACATATGTATGAATTTAAACAAACACGTAAATCGGATAAGTGGTTCTAGAGGGATAAGCCCCCTAACGGACAGACAGACAGAGAGACGTTGCATTTTACATATATTATAGATATAGATTATTATTATTACTATATAACCTGGCCAAAGAATATATGTATGAATTTAAAAAAAGACACGTAAATCGGATAAGTGGTTCTCGCTTGATAAACGCACTAATGGACAGACAGACAGACAAAGAGACATTGCATTTTATATATATTATATATTATAGATATTCTCTGCTACCTAATATTGTTCCAAATTTAATGGTTTAGGCTGTGTATTGCAAAGGAACGCGCTAGCGGCAAACTTTTTTTCCGACTTCATTCACTATTATCGTCACTGCTCATTCTCTATGCTACCTATCGTAATAAAATATAGCCTGTAACCTGGCCAGAGAACATATGTATGTTTTTTAAAAAAAAAGTACGTAAATCGAATAAGTGGTTCTCCAGTGATAAGCGCACTAACGGACAGACAGACAGACAGAGAGACGTTGCATTTATATATATTATAGATTATATATATATATATATATATATATATATATATATATATATATATATATATATATATATATATTATTGCTTAGAAAGAGGATCCCAAAGAACACCCATGTCATGTCGCATGTGGCAATTCACAAAAAATATCTCTCATCGTTACCTAAAGTGACCAAATTACGCCAACCAATCTTCAAACCGACCTTGAAATTTTAAGAAACGCATAAATCGTCGAGAGTTTTTTTTCGCGAATACAATTTATTTCTTTAGCCAGATAAGTAGAAAGTGTAAAGAATTGATCGTTAAACTAACAATGAAAAACTAACTTTTCGTTAACCTTTTTTTCGTTCTTAATTAAACACTTATCGACTTACCGGTGTAGATTTTGATTTATCTCTCATAGTGACCAAATTACTCATAATATACTCGTTGACCAATTTGTCGATATCCTCTTCACTGTCATTAGAACTCAGCGCACTATCACCCTTTCTACTATCACTAGTTTCAGAAAGTACGTTAAAATTAACATTTTTGATCTCCTTGTGTTCACTTTCCTCGACACGAAGCGGTATTACCGGAATACTATGGTCATATCCACAATTTAAACATATCGTCTCTAAATTTAGTTCATTCTTATCGTTACTATTTGCTTCTGACTGTGCTGTTTTCATTTTATCAGCATTTTTTACAACTTCTTCAATAACAGCATCACCATTAGCAATACTCTCATTTGCACTTACACGTTCTACCCGCGACTCATCACCATTTTTTTCAATTTCATCATCCGCAGATGTTTCGTCCTTTTCAAAACTCAAATTTCTCATTGAAGTAAACGCCAATCTTCCTTTGTCCAAGCTCCTCAATCTCATACTATCTTCATCTGACGAATGATCACTATCCCTCAAAAGATCGTCCATAGAGGCACTTTTCTTCAACGTTCCCAACCCCATCTTTTCCGCCTCCTTTTTGAGAAGCAAAGTCATCTCATCCTCGACCCTCTGGAAGTTTTGAGGGCTCGAAATTATCAATTTCCTTTCCTTTAGTGTCCTTGTAGTCTTCTTAGTTCTTTTAGTAGAACTTTTCAGTTCACTAGTGTTGTCTTTCTTTTGAAAAGGCCTTAAGATGTTAATGTTACGTTCGTAAAACGATTTTGTAAGCACCTTGTAGAACGTGGTATTTTCCATTTCAAATTTATCCCGGGATTCTATTTCTTCGTCGCCTAAAACTTCACTGGGTGTTTGAGTATCTTCTTTTTTAAATTGATTTATGTCTTCTTTAGTTTGATTTTCATCTTTTTCTCCATTTACTAACAATGTTGACGCTTCCTTGTTTATCATCTTCCCTTATATCTAGTTTGCTTACTTGAAAAAAACGGTTTTAGGTGTGTCATTTTCATGATACCACTTTGTTTCCATGGCACTCTCTTCACTTATCTGTGCCCGCCTACTCAAAGTTCCAATTTTTTCAAATGTTTTTGCAACTATTCCTTTCGGCTCTTCATTGGTTTCCTTTTTCTTTACTTCAGATGTTCCACCGCCTGCTGCATTACTTGTTTCCTCTGTTTTTTTACTTTTCGAATTTGTTCTTTCTCGACCGACGCGATTGAGCTTCGGACCGCTACCGAAAAAATTAAATCCCATCATTATAATGGGGGATTTTCAATAGAAACCGTAAAAAATTGTTGAAAATATTGTTTTATCCGATAAAAACATGGAAAAAACGTTGCTTTTAATTACAACAAAATATGGTGTTATTTCGCTCGAATAAACACTAGATATGGTACGATGACAAATTCTAAAATAATCTTGAGTGTAGATTACCTGATATAAATGCGATAAGGGATTACATTTATTTAGGTGTGAAATATAATGTATAAAATTAAAAATCAATCCTAATAAAGAAATCGGAATATCGAGGATGTAAATTAAAATCTGGAAGAATGAAATATCCCAATAACAACTGATTTCTGTAAAGAAAGAATCACCTGTCTAGATGTTCCACTCTATTTAATTAATATTCGTTCAGACACATCTGAAATATCGGAAAAATAATAGGGAAAGATTTTCTTGAAAAATCATTAAAACGATAATTAATCAAGTGCAACACAGTGGCGGAACACTAATTATTATGGTTACGACAAGTATAAAATCACCCGGCAAAAATATAAATACACTGTGACACAATAAGGTTACTTCGCAATTCGTAAAGAAAAATGCCGATACCTGTAAGAAATATGTTAAAGACTCACATATTAACCAGTAATGATATAGATGGCGGAATGTCAGCTAACATTATATTAAACAATTTCGATGCATTCGTTGAAAATTACTTTTACAATTTCTACTGTACGAGGGTCTTTTGTATGTTATCTACCGAGCTATGAGGTAAAACACGCCGAGCTTAAAAACAATATATTTTTCTACATAACTACCGTCTAGTTCAGGGGTCAACAACCTTTTAACTAAGGGGTGCCAGTTTTCATCCATACAACATTTTGCGTGCCGACATAGGATGATCCGAAAGCTGTAAGCATAGCAAACGCTACTTTCTTAAGACAAATAAATTTCTCTGGTAAACTCATCCAACAACTGAGTATCTCGTTTGAATGGTTCTGGCAGTCACCTTCTAATACCCTTCTTAATTCTACAAATTTCGTGTTCCATAACTCGGAGCTTTTAAATTCAATGTATTGAAGATCAAAATCATTAATGTCCATCCATGAGAAAAGAGATATGTCAAAGCAACTGCTGGAAAAATCCATTAAATCTGGTTTGATTAAAAATGCGAACATAGGACCATGTTTATCAAAATCCTGATAAACTCCTCTTTTAAATTAGTCATATATTTAAGAATTTCGTCTATTAGTGCACCATCGTCGACACTGGATATATAAGTTTTTAAATTTGGAAAATATTTATATGTGTTTGAAGTAATATCGCTGATAAACAAATCTATTTTTAATTTCAATGATTTCCAGGATTCGTATAAATCCAGAACTGTTTTGCTTGAACCTTGTAACTTTAAGTTGAGTTCACTGAGATGGTTTGTAATATCAGTAAGAAATTGTAACATACAGATCCAGTTCTTATCTTCTAGTTCAGGATAAGCATCCACTTATTTTTTTCCAACAAGAACGATTTAATTTCGCCCAGACATTGCACAAATCTAGAGATCACTTTACCACTGCTGAGCCAGCGCACATTATTGTGCAATGGTATATCTGAATATGCACTTTCTAATTCCTGCAGAAACGCCTTAAATTGTCTATGGATCAGTGAAAAACGACCGACAATGTAGTTAACTATTTTAACCACCCTATCCATCATGGATTTTAAACTTCCAGCGGAGATTTTAGCGCACAAACTCTCTTGGTGAATTATGCAATGAAAATTGATCGACCCATGCGTTCAATAAGAAGGGAAACAAATCCTTTATGTCTCCCAACCATAGCAGGAGCGCCATATGTCGTTACGCAAAAAAATTTATTTAAATCAATGTTCCGCTTTTCAAAATGTTTAACAAATTCTGAAAATATATCCTCTCCTCTTGTAGTTCCCTGCAATGGGAGCAGACAAATCAGCTCTTCATACACACTGCCATCATCGAAGTATCGCGCAACGATTGCCAGACGGGCAATGTCATTAATATCGACACTTTCATCCAATGCTACACTAAATACAAAACTCCGTTTGATAGCGTCTCTCTGCTGTTTTTGGACATTTTGTGTCATTTCGGCAATTCGTCTCTCGATGGTCCGCGCTGATGCCGGTATATCCCTAATCCTGGCCAATATTGTATCCTTATTGGGCAAGTCGTCGAATAAAATCTCGCCAGTACTCAAAAACGTTTGCTTCATAAATTCTCCGGCAGTGAACAGCCTACCCTTTTCTGCTAACGATTGTGCAATTGTGAAACTGCATTTAGTTACCTGATTTTTTCCTTGGAAAACTTTGCTAAAGAATGTTGACTGTTTCTCGTATTGTTTACTTGCTCTTTGTATTGCCTCCCTTTTATCAGCGTTATCTTTAAATGACGATTCATGTTTTATCTGGAAATGTCGTTGAACACTAGATGTCCGGAAAACTACGCTTTCCTGACATAGGACACAAATGGCCCCATCGTTTTGCTGTACAAAACCGTAATCTGTTGTCCATGAAGTTTGAAATGATCGAACGTCTACCTTGTGTTTCTTCGCGGCCATAACGCAACGTAATTTTAATTTTTAAACTTTTCGACGACTATTGACTGGAACGGATGTTACTTCTATACTAAATGATCCAAACGGGTAACCGCTTGCTAAATATAGAAAAATAATGTTTCCAGAAAATTCCAATAATTACGTTTATTAAATTTCTTAGAACAAAAATTATTATCTACAACGCGCCCATTGCAATCAAAGAGCCGCCTAGAAGTTAAATCTAACAAAAACTAAAGTTCGGCTATATAAAAAGAGTTGCGGCGCGCGTTGGAACGATTGAAGTCAAGTCAAACAAAAACCGCCTTATAGCGGCTCTTTTGATCTGAATTGAGGACGTTTATTTGTGTTTTTGCCTAGGTTTATATTCTAAGGCTTGCCGTCTTTAATACTTGCCGAAATTAAAGCCAAACCAATTCATTCACTAAAATTATAAATTACAAAATATATATTTTGTAGTTTTTGGTAATAATACCTAGTGACCTATATAATATACCGTTTTTGTTTGTATCGTTAAAGTAATACTGTCTTCGATTATTTACTTAATTTCGAAACATGTCACAGATTAAAGAATTAATGTGTAAACTTTGAATAGGTACGCGTGCCATTCAAAATTGCTTTGCGTGCCAGAGATGGCACGCGTGCCATAGGTTGCCGACCCCTGGTCTAGTTTCTTGAGTTGTTTCATTCCATCGAAAACATATTTTATTTGTACCTCAAACAAATGACCTTACTGCAGCTTCCAACTCATCATCTGGATTTATTTTCCATTTATGTAATAAGCAAAATTCCTTTGTAGTACAAAAAAAAAACAGTCGCCGACAACTCTTCAGAAGACGACTGAGTCGTCGCCCACATTGGAGGTGGACGGCGCTTATGAACCCATTGCATCGACTCCTGCTTCATGGGTAGATCCCAATAAAACATCCAAGTCCATCCAAATTTCTTTCGTTGCTAGTTTTTGCTCTGGAGTAAGCGACCCATCGTGCAAAAACTTTTTTTCATTCCGAAATTTTCATGCACAGTTCTAAGCTTCTTTAACAACACCGGTATCTTCGTTCGTCCATCTGACAGGAACAAATCCTCAACAACCCTGCTGGTTTCCTCAGTTCTTACCTCAACTGAATCTTTGTCCCATCGAAACTGTTTAGCTCAAAATTTTACTTGAAAATAAGATAGACCATACACCCGAGACAGTCTTTCATGAATAACTTCTGGGCCGTTTTCCCTTCTGAAGAAGAAACTTTGTCACTGTGACTACGCGATGCTCCAAAAGAAAAAAAATCGTAAAAACTGCAAAACGAAACGAACTCGTACAAAATTTCATCAAGAAACTTGTAACAGCGATAATAATTTGATAGCCAAGCGTTTTTTTTGCATTGTGTCATTTTTACGCCTAGGCAAATAACGTAAAAAAACCCTCGTATATACGTCATGGTGAAATATGAGGAGATTAGTTCGGGTTAGTAGTAAGTAATGGGGTTTCTGTGGCTTATTATGTCCTTTATACCTGCAATAATGCAAATACTGTAGCCAACGTGAACGAATACATCTTATTTAATCCACAGTGCATGTTATACTATTATTTACAACAAAATTCCAAGCAAATTTTGTATAAAAAATACTGAAATTAAAAAAATGGAAAAAAAAAAAAAAAAAAACCAACTTAAAATCTATTCTGTTACATTCATATGTCAATTTATTGCTAAACGTTATGCAACTTTAACTTTAAGGGTCCCTACTATATATAAAAAGGATGTATTTAAAGCTACTATAGACCCCTTTTTCGTCAATTAAATTCAACAATTTAAATTAAAGATATCCCGCATACACATACTGTTATCGTCTAGTCAATTAAAATTTAATTTTCATTACACGTGTGAGTGGGAGCGGCGAATAGATTATCTGATAACGTCTACAGCTTTTCATTTTATTAATCAATTTGTTAATATAATTTCCATAAATTGTTAAAATATCCCATTTAAGGAAGTCTAGCAACATAATTTAACTTTACTTGACAACATTGCGCTAAAATTTAATACTTCAATGGTTCCACCAAGACTTCGTTTGTTTACATTTAAACACGATCTAAGATTAACAATGGACTCAAGGAAGGACGACTGGAAACAATCAGTTACTATTTGGTTGGATGTAAGTGTTGCCACATTTCTAAAATTTAAAACGTTCAATGGTTCACTGGCTTTCGCTACATTATAAAAGTCTAATTTAATGAATTTTCGTGCATTGCAAATTAAATTTATAACAGACAGCTAAATGTTTTTGAAATTTGTACTTTCGTAAGTTATATATGACCTGCTATTAAAATTAACAAATACAAGTGGCAATAACGCTGCGTATCGACAGCCAGTTTTACTAGCAGAACAGGTGTCATCATTCATGGTTTTAGAGGCGATACACGGACGCGGGATATGGTAATTTTTTCCCGTAAGATAGAGTTGGAAATTTTTCCAGTGTTTACTTATTCTTACCGCCTTCATTGAAGTTTTTTATGGCTCATTAATTTGAGGGAAAACGATGTTATCAGTGACATACTTTGTCTTATCTTTTTTAGTGTCTAGGGTCTCACGGGAAACATGACAACATTGCGCGGTTTTCTTCTGACACGGTAACCTTATATACTAAGACTAAACTACAGTTACGTCATAATAATTTACGTTGATCTGAAAGCAGGACAAGAAAAGACCTTTCTATGCACCGACAGATATTATCATTTGATTTAATTCACGACTTGACCGAAACTGAAATATCTGAAAGCTCTGTGACATAATAATAGATTATTAGAAAAATTATATAAACGGTATGTGTCAATATTGACAAATATTTAATATTTATTAATTTTCAAACTACGTCATGTTATGAAAATAATATTCCACAGTTGTAAAACTCTTTGATATTTGTTATGGGTTTTGAGGGCCGGAAGTCAAATGTCATGAGTCGCCGTGACTTCTGAACATATTTAACCCATAACTCATACAAGCTGCTGTATCAGATCACGAAAAACCTTTGAAATTACTGAATACTGTTTTGATAATTTCACATAAATTGCTTCAAACGTCATCCATAACGAGTTTAAATTGGACTTTTACCATTTGTATCTGCACCAAAAAAAAAACATACTGTCGTTACTGAAAGTATAAAGTCATCAAACAAGCAACGTTGTCAGATGTCTTCCAGCATAACTTGTATTTTCGGTTGCCTAAACGTAAACATACAATTTTTTTTATACTTGAAAGAGCACAGAGTTATTTATTTATAAAGTACCAAGTTTACAATTTAAATTTTTACCTTGAATAGATACTATTGCACGTAAAGAAGACATTTACCCAGTTGTTAAAAAACAACAAAAGAAAGGAAGCTAATTGTTAATTAAAAATTGTCGAAAATAAGTACAGAGGAAGTAACTAATTACCGTTAATTGAAGGTCTTTGGGGTTCGGATTCCCTAAAATAATAATAAATAGGCAAAAAATTACTTACATCTATTGATTTTTTAGTTGTGGGTGTTAAACTATTCAAGGAAGTAGATATTCTATTCTCAACATGTTGCTGCACTTGGCTGGATTTCCTTACTAAACTTTTACTTCGTTTTTCTAAAGTTGTTACCACTTGGGACACTGAAATTGAACTATTTAAATTCTGTCTCTCTGTTGTAATGTGTGTGAACGATTTTGAAAGTCTATTTTCTGCTATTGTTTGCCTTTCCTTAAACCTCTGATTGTTTCTTAGTTCGTCAATCACTTCCACAGAAAAGGACAAATTTCTGCCCAAAACACCAACTTTCGGTCGCAAATTAATATCACTACTTTTAGGCACAACACTATTGTTTTTATAAATACTTAATTTATCACTTGACAAGGCTTTGTTTTGGAATTCTTCTTTCTTCTTTACAACTGTACCCTCCGAACTTTGTCCGTCCACTTCATTTTTAACTTTTCTAATGTTAAAACTCAAACTCTTCCTTAAAGGCATTTTAAAACGAAAATTTAATGTTTTATTTTAAAGTTTGACACCATTTTTGTTTAAATTAAGCGAGATAAGCGCATTGAATTAATATCCTTATCTCGTAGGTCAATTTTATCATTTTATTGAAAATAATCCTGGAAGTTCGAAAATGCCACCTTAATGACAGATGCAATGATGCCGCTCATATGTTTGATCACGTGATGTACTAGATGACGAGAGTACCGGCAATGCCACCTTGTATTTATTTTCGAGTGTCTGCACCTTGAATTACGGGGGATATCTGATAAATAATCTTAGCCAATCTAGTTTATTGAAACTAAATGTTTGGCGCTATGTTACGTCCATTTCCGACCGTATGTTGAATAAATGGTACAAATATTGAATAGGAAGAATTTATCTTTAAGTGATACATATTTCTTTTCATTCTTAACATCTTAGATAACGGCTATTTGAATTTTGAAGTTAGTTCCCAATATGGGCATTTGTAATTAAGAAAAATGTCATTTTAAAACACTGCAAACAAAAAATTGCGCGCAAGAAGATCATAACAACCGGAATTTAGCGGGATTAGCCGTCTGTTTGGACTGATATTATTAATCCCGCTAAATTCTGCTGAAACCACTGGCTGCTTCATTTAATAGTAATTATTTTTATTTTAATTCTGGTATTATTATAAATATATATCGAGTGTTCCAATCCACAAATCTTAGTACATTCCTTCGCGAAATAATTTCGGTGTTTTAAAGAAAATTCTCATTTTAAACAATATTTTAAGATAACCCTCGTAAATTAATTTTGAACCACACCTTTAATTGTTAAATCATGGCAACGCAGCACAATAAAAATCTCGATAAAAACTGGATAAGCAGACCTTGTAAAGGAGATTGCGTTTATAAAATGTATCATTCATTTACGAATCTTTAACACATCAATATCTAAATTAAAACAAGACATATTTATTACTTTATTTTAGCCAAAATAAAAATTAAAAGTTAGTCACGAATTCTAAAACCGTAAGCGCTGTTGCCAGGATCGCCGCCGAACGCCGCACGTTTTCGAACCGTCAAAATTACGTCAAAAAATGTCGGGCTAGGGTGTAGGCGAAACGTTCCGGGGTGATTTTCGTAAAAAATAGTAATTTTTACAGTAAAATAAACTATTAGATTATGCTAAAATAGTTCTAAACAATTAAAAGTACACAATTCATAAGTGCAATTCGAGTATTATAACAGTGCGGTGAAAAAAATGGCACAATTCTTGAGACAAGCCTTGAACACATTTTGGTCGCCCAATGTTTGGCTGCCCCCAAATACAAGTTGGGCGGATATTGCTCCGGAAGCAAGTAAAGAAATACAACATGCCGATTATAGACACCTTATTTACCCCTTGCCCATGGCTTTGGTTATGTTATTAATAAGATATTTATTTGAAAAGTAAGTGAGGTTAGGTTTGCTTAATAATTGTAAAATGTTTTACATTTTAGTTAATTTTATCGTGCATTGTAGACTAAAATTCATTTTGTCTTTCAAACAGCATTATAAATATAGCAGAATATCGTAAAATTGTTCACGTTCTCGTAAAATCGTTCAGTTTTTGGGGAATTCTTAAGCTTTTCTTTACACTCTGGTTTACAGCCCTTTAGAAAGGATTTTAATTTTTCTGCAACAATAATTAGCTTGATTATAATACAGGCTAACATTTCCTGTTAACATGTATCGAGTTTACTAGATCCTAAAAATTATTCGAGACAGAGTTTTACAGATTTTACCATTATCTAAATTATGGTTCTTATTTTTAAGAAAACTGTACATTTCTTTTAGTTATTGGTTTGCACCAGTAGGACTAAGTTTAGGAATTAAAAGCACTAGACCAAAAAAGGCTCCGTCCAATGTAATATTAGAAAATGCATATGCACTGTCTAAAAAGTGGAAACACAAACAAGTAAGTAAAAGTTATGTAAAGAAGCATTTACATTGAAACTTTTTGTTACTCCATTAATTAAATAGTTGTATATTAGAACTGGTGTGACAAATGTAATAGTAAACTAACTCTTAGGAAGTTATTTTTATTTATTAATTTGTTTCGTTCTGTATAAAAATAATATTTTTTGCCCAAAATAGATTCAAGGTTTGGCAAAACAACTAGATATGTCCGAAAGACAAATTGAACGATGGTTAAGGCTGAGGAAAGCTCAAAATAAACCGTCGACTCTAACCAAATTTTGTGAAAATGCCTGGAGGTGCACTTACTACTCGTTCAGCTTCACCTATGGTGTAGTTGTGCTATGGGACAAACCATGGTTGTGGGATATTAATGAGTGCTGGTAAGTCTAATTTGTATAAGTTTTTTTTATTATTAAGAATGTATGCAGAATTTCTTGCTTACAATAGTTTGATAAGAATGCCTTAAAGTGACAAAAATTATAAGAGGAATATGTTTTATTCTGCCCAAGAACAGTGTAAGTAGTTATAACTTTGTTATTCAGGTTAGATCCCAATAAAGCTTTGCTTGTTTACATCTAAATGTAATCTAAGATTAACAGTGGACTTAAGGAAAGGAAAACTGAAAACAATGGTGCATCAGTAAAAGTTTAATTTAATGACGTAAAGTGATTGTTCATAGTTTTAGTTAATATAGAAGATGGTATATACCAATACATTTATAAAAAACAGCTGAATATTTTCTAAATTCCTACTTTAATAAATTATATATAACCACATATTGCTACTAAAATTAATAAATATAAGTAACTTTGGACTTGGTTTCAACAAAGTTCAACTGATCACTGCCTCGAATTGAAGCCCACCAAGTGTCAAGTACTTCTTTTTTAGCGTTCACATAACACATGGGCTGAAAAGTCCCGGGCCTAACCAAGAAAAAACACGGTTTTTTTGGTTCAAAATTAGCTTTATTCATCAACGTAATCTCCATCAAGAGCAACGCAATCATTCCAGCGCCGCTCTTACATTTCAATACCACTTTTGTAGAACGATTTATCTTTGCCTCAAAATAGGCCTCAGTTTCAGCGATAACCTCTTCATTCGTGCGAAATTTCTTACCGGCGAGCATTTTTTTCAGGTCTGCGAACAGCCAGTAGTCGCTGGGAGCCAAATCTGGCGAATATGGTGGATGTGGGAGCAATTCGAAGTTCAATTCATGTAGTTTTGCCATTGTTTTGATTGACTTGTGACACGGTGCGTTGTCTTGATGAAACAAAAATTTTTTCTTTGCCATATGCGGTCGTTTCTTTGCAATTTCGGCCTTCAAACGCTCCAATAACGCTATATAATATTCACTGTTGATGGTATTTCCTTTCTCAAGATAGTCGATGAATATTACACCACGCACATCCCAAAATACCGAGGCCATAACCTTTCCAGCCGATTGTTGTGCTTTCGGGCGCTTTGGACGAGGTTCACCAGTTGCTGTCCACTCAGATGACGATCGTTTTGATTCCGGAGTGAAGTGATGGATCCATGTTTCATCCATTGTCACATATCGACGCAAAAATTCCGGTTTGTTACGTTTAAACATGGCCAAACACTGCTCAGAATCATCAACACGTTCTTGTTTTTGATCAACAGTGAGCAAACGCGGCACCCACTTTGAACAGAGCTTTCTCATAGTCAAATGCTCATGCAATATAAAGCCAACACGTTCTTTTGATATCTTTACGATGTCAGCTAACTCACGCAACTTCACTTTTCGATCATTCAAAACGATTTTATGGATTTTTTTGATGTTTTCTGGTGTTACCGCCTCATTTGGACGTCCACTGCGTTCTGCATCATCAGTGTCTCTACGACCACGTTTGAAGTCAGCAAACCAACGTTTTATTGTTGTTTCTGATGGAGCGGAGTCCCCATAACACTTTTCAAGCCATTGCTTCGCTTGAACGGTATTTTTTCCCATCAAGAAGCAGTGTAAAATTAAAACACGAAATTGTTTTTGATCCATTGTTTTGAAAATAACAAAAGTAGCGTCACTCTTAGCACAATAACTCACAAACTAATGAATAGAATATCATGAAATTTTAACAGCTGTCTTTTGAAGGTTAGTATTAACTGAAAAAAAAAGGTGACTGCAATAAAACTAGCGCCATCTATGTGTTAGGCCCGGGACTTTTCAGCCCATGTGTTATTAGAGATTAATATTGAGACTTACTCCTCATTAGCCTGAACAATGAAATTATAGGCTATTCAACTGTTACTAAAAATTTTGAACTATGACTTGACATGGATTTGAGATTCTCTGAACATATTAATAATTGTGTAAGAAAAGCATGTGCCAATTTAAAATTAATTTCTAACCAAATGCATATGGATATGAACCTCAGGAAATCTTTTTGCAACAGCCTGGTGCAGTGTGATGCAAGAGACATCCAGCTAACACAAAACTGTTGTGTGCGAATGATAGGTGAGATAAGACACTATGACAGGGGGGTAAGAGCCAAAATAAAGAAAATTTGTTGGTTCAGCATAAGAGAAAGAGGAATCTTTCTATACATTTAATTCCAACAGGCCACAGTCCACTTACAGGAAGAACGTTTATACTAATTAGCTACATATAAAAGAAGAACATGATACAATTCAAATAATAATCAGAGTATACAAGTAAGAACATTTTGAACAACCTTCAAATTAAAAAAAAAAAAATGAAAACAGTAATAATAAAAAACTACAAATTTGAATAACCTCTAAACACTGAGCAGAGAATCAATAAGTACCGACAGCCTACTGGAATGGAAATCACCAGACTTTCCAATGACATTGCCGTTCTTGCACATTATATATATATAGGGCTGTGGAATAATATATTTCACCTTGCCAGGCCGAGGCTAAAAATAGATGACTGCCTTGCTTCAAGGCGTGGTACATGGAAAGATACATTGCTTAATAGAAAAGGGCAATCAATTTTATGATTTAACAGCTTATATAAGAATTTGTTGGAGTGAATATCCCTTCTCTTTGCAAGAAGCAACTCATTAAACCTTGACAAGATTAGTCTGTGATCAATACCACGGTCCAGATAGATACCTTGAAAATAAGATATTTAATGAAGCGCCTCTGTATCGATTCAAGTGAGTTGTTATGGCAATTGTATATTGGATACCAAACAATAGAAGCATAGTCAAACTTAGACCTAACAAAGGAATAATAGAGAAGCTTGATTGCAGATATGTTAGTAAAGTCTCTGCAATTTCTGATCAGAAAACCCAGTATCCTTGATGCACCAGCAACCATTTGTTCAATACGG
Source organism: Pachyrhynchus sulphureomaculatus (assembly GCA_019049505.1). NCBI lineage: Eukaryota > Metazoa > Arthropoda > Insecta > Coleoptera > Curculionidae > Pachyrhynchus > Pachyrhynchus sulphureomaculatus. Next base: position 131,997,236 of record CM032448.1, on the reverse strand, counting down.
TCAGCAAAAGAGAATTTCTCTTCAAAGATGATACCCAAATCTGTATGTTATGGTTGGAAAAATGATGATCATGCATCACATCTGTTGGTTAGTAACCATCAACTAAATTCATCTTCCTGCACAATCTGAAAGAACCAAGGATAATATAAATTGTCTTTGCTGTTTTATCGAGAAGTAACTATATGAGGTTTGTTGGCTTGCAAACGCCTTGTGGGCGAAAAGGCAAAATTCCAGTAAATGCGGCGCCTGTCATTTTCTATAACCGACTCAATCTCTCCTGAGAGATACCAAACAAACATCTAAGACGCCAATATAGGACATGCAACACCGCATTATGACGACGGATGTAGGATGATATAGCGCGAACAGGATACGCTAAAAGTAAATGCATCAGTGATTCTGGTTCTTTGTTGCATGCTTTACACTTAATGTCAGCTGGTAGCAATAGGATATTAATGACACCATCCTGACAAGCTAGTAAAAATTCCTAGATCTCTGATTTAAGACTTGCTGACTGGAAAAATAGTTGTAAGTTTTTTCGACAGCTGCAATGAATTGATGTTTTGATGTTTTGGTTTTCCTGTGTGCTGGCTATAAAATTGTTGTTGTTTGGTTATTTTAATAACTGTCTAAGTGTAGGTGGTTCTAAATCTAGGATATTAATCTCATCATTTTGTTGTTCGATGACGTCGCTAAAGTTTACTGCCAGACCAAGTTTTTCCGCTGCATATTTTGCAACCCTACACAGGAAGGCTCCCACTTCTTTCCATTCATGGCCGCAGACCAATTCCAAGAACTCTTTGCAATCTTACACGTTAGTCCTACGACGATTCGAGTATGTGGACACTCTAAGCTCATAAGAAGTATAATCTCAAAACTATATAAACAAAGTCCCCAAAATAAATATCAAGATTCAAACCTAAGATAACTTAACTGATAAAAAATAAGCAAGCTTAGAGCTTACAATTTATATTCCGTATATACACTATAAACTGGCCTAACCTCTCACAAAACCAACAAAACCTAACCTAATCAAACACAGGCCCACAATTTTTTTTTTTGTTAAATACGTGAGAGGTAATGTGCTGTGAATCTGTATTCTGTATATTTAATTTCAATCGCTAAATAGATGCAGTTGTTTATTTTGCTCCATCTCTTCAGTATTTCAGAATGAAGAATTCCAAACCTAACATAACCTAATCTTAAGATCTTTACACCAAGAACTCCAAACTTAACATAACCTAATGGAAGAACTTTACACCAAGAACTCGGAACCAAACATAACCTAATGGAGGAACTTTACCTCAAGAATTCCGAAACTATGCTTTACGTTATTGTAGATTTATAGCTAAACACGATAACGCATCGTTATCGTGTTATTAAATCAGTAACGTGGCCAAAAATGGTCGTTTTTGTATTTTGAGGTTAGGATTACATGCGAAATCCTGAAATGTGGAGCAAAACGAACAACGGCATGTTTTTAGCGACCAAAATTAAATATACAGAATACCGATTCATAGCATATTACTTCTTATGTATTTAACAAAAAAAATTGTGGGCCCGTGATTAGGTTGGGTTAGATTTTGTTGGTTTTGTTAGAAGTTAGGACAGTTTATATACAGAATTTAATTTCGGAGCTCTAGGGTTGCATATTTTTTACCATTAAGTTATCTTAGGTTTGAATCTTGATATTTATTTTGGTGATTTTAGTTATATAGTTTTGAGGTTATATTTCTTTGATTTACGTAAAAACTAGACGTGCTGGGTCGAGACGGACAACGGATTCGTTTTCAGCAACCCAAATTACGTGTAAGACACCTTGTTTGAGTACAAAAAAATTATGGTCCTGTGTAATCTTGGATCGTATTTACTAGGTGTACAAGTATGAAATGCGGATTTCAGACAACAGATGGTGCACCAATGCAGTTTGTGCTATAAAGATTTGACACTGCGCCATTTCGTTGTGTCATCAACAAGTGTCAGACGCGCACGAGTGATAAATTGGAAAAGTGTGTGCATAGTGTTGTGTTGTTGTGTTCAATATGTCGAAATTTATACCGAACAAAGAGCATTCGCGGACAGCATTAATTTTTTGTTTTCATTTGAAAGAAACTACTGTTGAATCATACCGATTACTTCGAGAAGCTTATGGTGAACATGCTCTATCGCAAGATACGTGTGAACGATGGTTTCGGCGTTTCAAAAGTGGTGACTTCGATGTTGCAGTTAAGGAACGTGGAAAACCGCCAAAAAATATAAAAATGTGAAATTGCAAGCATTGTTGGACGAAATTGATTCGCAAACACAAAAAACAACTCGCCGAGCAATTGAGCGTTAATCAACAAGCTGTTTCCAATCGGCTACGAGAGATGGGAAAGATTCAGAAGACCGGTAGATGGGTACCACATGAGTTGACCGACAGGTAAATGGAAAAGCGCAAAAACACGTGTGACATTTTGCTCGCTCGGCACAAAAGGAAGTCGTATAGTTACAGGGGATAAAAGTGGATTTATTTTGAGAATTCCAAGCGTAAAAAATCATGGGTAGACCCAGGCGCACCATCCACATCGACCGCAAGACCAAATCGCTTTGGCAGAAAGACGATGCTCTGTGTTTGGTGGGACCGGAGAGGTGTGGTCTATTATGAGCTGTTAAAACCTGGGGAAACGGTTAATACTAAATGTTACCAACGACAATTGATCGATTTGAACCGTTCGCTGCTTGAAAAAAGGCCAGAATACCGAAAGAGGCAACACAAAGTCATTTTTCTTCATGGCAATGCTCTATTACATACGGCAAAACCAGTTCGCGACACGTTGGAAGCACTCAGCTGGGAAGTTCTACCTCATGCGGCTTACTCACCAGACTTGGCTCCTTCTGATTACCACTTGTTTGCATCGATGGGTCACGCACTTGCTGAGCAGCGCTTTGGTTCGTACGAAGATGTGAAAAAATGGCTCCATTAATGGTTCGCAGCAACAGGGGAAGATTTTTAATGGCGTGGTATTCACAAATTGCCCGAAAGATGGGAAAAATGTATAACAAACGATGGAGCATACTTTGAATAAAGCAATTTTTATCATTCTTCCAAATTTAACATGTTTTTTTTCAGAAAAAAAATCCGCATTTCATACTTGTACACCTGGTAGATGTAAACAAACACTGGATAACTATGTTGGGAATATGGAATCTTTGGCACATTAACACTACTCAGTATACCCTGATGAAGATAACATGGTTAGCGAAACGCACTTCCAGTGCAAAAATAAAGTGTTTGGGGTAGTGGTGATACATACCGAGTAGAAACACTGGATAAATAATTTCACCAGTTAGTTTAATAAATGGTAATGAACAGTACATCAAGTTTTAACTAATTGACATAAATTGGGTATTTATACAGCTTAGAAAATACCTACATCGTTGAGGTTTGATAATTTCTGTATTAATTTAATATTAATATCTCTACAAGGATGTTTAATTTATTAGTTATTTAAACGAATTATAATTTATGTGGAATAAATATTCAGTGAGTCATAAAAACTCTAAATTATGACAAATTCAAATTTTTATGTATTATTCATACCCACACTGTAATAACTTTAAATACGCATAATTTCCTTAATGATAAGATTGAATACCTTTTTATCTTAATCTGAGGTAACATCGTATGATGATGTGTCGGGAGCAAAGGTTAGTTAGTTTAGTATTAATGCCGTCTTTAATAGTTCGTCCTTCTAAAGTGAAAGCAGGACGCCAATTATACGAGTCGTTCGTTATTTTTTACACTATATTTTCTCATGATTTAATTAGGCATTATTACTTGGCTTAAACGCGACAAACGCGATTTGAACATCCACATTCAAACATAAGATTTACAGTGAAAACTGAATCAAACGGCGATCTTTGTTCTCATTCCTAAAGGAAAATTAACTGCCCCTTGAAGTTCATTTGACTCCAGCTATCCACCGGGGATTATCTCAATTTCCCGATATGACCGTCGGCTTCCGAAGAATACTTAGGTTATTATTCACAATTATATTTCATAAAGTCTAATTTATTCCAAGTCATCAATCCATCTGTCTCTTTCTTTTACTTTCTTTTCTATCTCTCTTCAACTTGTTAAGATTCCTCATAATCTACCGCTACTATTTTTAAACGGTTTATTTAATTTTATAAATTTATGTATATTGCCACAAGTGTTTGTTAATCGTTTAAAATGATCTGTGGGTAGAATGTGAACTAAAAATACCAGATAATTAGGTTAAAAACTTCATTAACATTAATCGCTATCCAGTAAAAACAGAAAACGTTTTGTAAAAATATAAACAAACATATTTTTCTGAATGGAATGTTGCTACATAATTAGTTTAGGTGATTTGTGAATAAATGTGTTGAAATACACTGCTCATACAGAAGATACTACTAGTATTGCTAAAAATGCCACAAAAAAAAAAGTTCAGGTTAGTTAGGTTTACAACCAGACCTATAATTGTGATGAAACAGGGCTTGAACTACAAAATGTTGCCGTCAAATACCTTAGCTTCAAAAACGGAAGCTGGAGCACCTGGTTACAAACGTAGTAAAGAACGTATTACTGTTCTTGCATGCAGTAATGCTTCTGGAAAACACAAACTCCCATTTTTATGTATTGGTAAGTCAGCAAATCCACGAACCTTTAAGAATATTCGTCGCAATGCCTTTTCCTGTTTTGTATAAAAATCAAAACAATGCCTGTATAAACGCGACTCTATTTAAAGAATGGTTTTTTGGAGATTTTGTTCCCAAGGTGGAGCTTTTTTTAAAGGAACATTCATATCCTAGAAAATGTATTCTGTTACTAGATAACGCCCCCACTCACCCAATGCGGAGCAACTTGAAAGTGGGGAAATAAAAGCAGTGTTTTTGCCTCCTGCTGTAACTTCTCTCAGGATCAGGGTGTACTGGAAAATTTAAAACGCAATTACAGGCGTTTGTTATTGGAGCATATTTTAGAAGAAGTAGATGAAGGTGTTATATATTGGATAGCTTCAGTCTGGAATCAAGTAAAGAGTAGTACTCTGGGAAAATCTTGGTCAAAATTGATTCCACAAGAGGAGAGACATTACTCTGAGGCAGAAACAGAAGATAATGAAGTTTACGTCAAATTATTACAAGAATACCAGGATGTAAAAGTGTTGCGAAAACCGATGTTTGTGAATGGTTAAACCGTGATAGTGTGGAAGATAAAATGACTGACCAAGAATTAATTAAAAGTGTATGCAAAAATGCTAATAAAATAGACAGTGATGACGATGATGATAATGAAGTAGAAGCCACTGACAATATTCCAGTAAAAATGTCAGATTCAGAAGGACTAGAAGCCCTAGAAAAAGCGTCAAGTTATGTAGAACAACAAGAAAATGCAACCGCCGCGGACGTTTTGCTTCTCAAACGTTGGAGAGACATTGCAGCCAAAAACAGAACTAACACAAAACGAGTGCAGTTAAAAATTACCTCGTTTTTAAAACATTAAAGTTAAGAATGAAACTGTTTTATTTTCAATTTTCCGTACATATACATAAAATAAGTAAACTAATTGTTCTATTCTTTGTTTTAATAAATACCTATATACGTAATAGCATATCGTATAAATCCTTTTAAGTCAATCTGCAATGTTATATTCATTCTAAACTTCTATTTTATAAAAAAAATCGGATTAACCGAAATTTCGACTATCTGAAATCACTTTGGTCCATACTATTTCGGATAATCGAGATTCTACTTCAGGGGTGCTCAAACTTGAACTGTTGGCGATCTAGCTCAATATCGTTAGACTACGATCGATCGACTCTGAGAGGCTGCAAGTAAGTGTGATGCAGGATTGTCGTCTAAGTAGGGTGTATCGTGACATAGATATTAGTTTTCCGCACAATATGCATTTTTTAGTGTTCCGTACGGAACACTTATAAGATCACTTCGGTGTCTGTCTGTCTGTCTGTCTGTCTGTCTGTCTGTCTGTCTGTCTGTCACACCCGATTTTTTCTCCGAAACTATTTGACATAGAAAGGTGGAATTTGGTAATAATATAGGAATTGACGGCCTCATCAGAGCCATGTAGTTTTGAGAATTAAATTTTGACTTAAGGGGTTAGTTTTGGGGGGTGAAGTCGGAAGTGAAAAAAAAATTTTTTTACTAGGTCATCGAGTGTGATGTCAAATGAAAGCTTGTGAAAACACGAGTAAAAAATATATATATAATATTATACTTCCGAGCACTTATCTTTGTATTATTTTTAAAAATTCGCGAAAAATCGCTGTCCCGGGCCTTATCTCGAAAAGTACTTATCAAAAAATTTCGAAAAAATTCTGGAATATTCTCCACGGGGTGTAGATTGAACGAAAATTATCACGAGCGCATTACCTTTAATAATTTATATGGTATATAAAAAAAACAAAAATTTCAAGGTCATCAGATTTCAGTAAAGATTGGATACAAACTTTGTTGAAAACTCATTTGAGGTGTGTTTTGTGAAGTCACTGATCATTTTATACCACCGTAACATAAATTTTGACTTAAGAGGTTCGTTTTGAGTGGTGAAATCGGAAGTGAAAAAAAATTTTTTTTACTAGGTCATCGAGTGTGGTGTCAAATGAAAGCTTGTGAAAACACGAGTAAAATATATATATATATATATATATATATATATATATATATATATATATATATATGTATATACATATATATATATATATATATATATATATATATATATATATATATATATATATATGTATATACATATATATATATATATATATATATATATATATATATATATATATATATATATATATATATATATATATATATATATATATATATATATATATATGTATATACATATATATATATATATATATATATATATATATATATATATATATATATATATAATGTAATACTTGCGCACACTTTTCTTCGTATTACTTTTAAAAAATCGCTGTCCCCTACCTTATCTCGAAAAATACTGATCAAAAAATTTTGAAAAAATTCTGGAATATTCTCCACGGGTATAGATTGAACGAAAATTATCACGAGTGCATTACCTTTAATAATTTATTTGGTGTATAAAAAAAAAAAAAAAATTTCAAGGTCACCAGTTTTCAGCAAAGATTGGAAACAAACTTTGTTGAAAATTCATTTGGGGTGTGTTTTGTGAAGTCACTGATCACTTTATACCACCCTAACAAAAATTTTTATTTTAAAAACAATCAACGTACGGAACACTAATTGTGCAAGTTCAACTTGCACTTGACCGGTTTTTTTATGTATTGGTAAGTCAACAAATCCACGAACCTTTAAGAATATTCGTCGCAATGCCTTTTCCTGTTTTGTATAAAAATCAAAACAATGCCTGTATAAACGCGACTCTATTTAAAGAATGGTTTTTTTGGAGATTTTGTTCCCAAGGTGGAGCTTTTTTTAAAAGAACATTGGTATCCTAGAAAATGTATTCTGTTACTAGATAACGCCCCCACTCACCCAAGTGCGGAGCAACTTGAAAGTGGGGAAATAAAAGCAATGTTTTTGCCTCCTGTTGTAACTTCTCTCATTCAGCCTAAAGATCAGGGTTGTACTGGAAAATTTAAAACGTAATTACAGGCGTTTGTTATTAGAGCATATTTTAGAAGAAATAGATGAAGGTGGTAAATCTTACTGATTGTCTAAAAAAGATAAATTTGAAAAATGTTATATATTGGATAGCTTCAGCTCAAGTGAAGAGTAATACTCTGGAAAAATCTTGGTCAAAATTGATTCCACAAGAGGAGAGACATTACTCAGAGGCAGAAACAGAAGATAATGAAGTTTACGTCAAATTATTACAAGAATACCAGGATGTAAAAGTGTTGCGAAAACCGATGTTTGTGAATGGTTAAACCGTGATAGTGTGGAAGATAAAATGACTGACCAAGAATTAATTAAAAGTGTATGCAAAAATGCTAATAAAATAGACAGTGATGACGATGATGGTAATGAAGTAGAAGCCACTGACAATATTCCAGTAAAAATGTCAGATTCAGAAGGACTAGAGGCCCTAGAAAAAGCGTCAAGTTATGTAGAACAACAAGAAAATGCAACCGCCGCGGACGTTTTGCTTCTCAAACGTTGGAAAGACATTGCAGCCAAAAAACAGAACTAACACAAAACGAGTGCAGTTAAAAATTACCTCATTTTTAAGACATTAAAGTTAAAAATGAAACTGTTTTATTTTCGATTTTCGTACATATACATAAAATAAGTAAACTAATTGTTCTATTCTTTGTTTTAATAAATACCTATGTACGTATAGCATATCGTATAAATGCTTTTAAGTCAATCTGCAACGTTGTATTCATTCTAAACTTCTATTTTATAAAAAAATTCGGATTAACCGAAATTTCGATTATCTGAAATCACTTTGGACCATATTATTTCGGATAATCGAGATTCTACTGTAACACATGGGCTGAAAAGTCCCGGGCCTAACACATAGATGGCGCTAGTTTTATTGCAGTCACCTTTTTTTCAGTTAATACTAACCTTCAAAAGACAGCTGTTAAAATTTCATGATATTCTATTCATTAGTTTGTGAGTTATTGTGCTAAGAGTGACGCTACTTTTGTTATTTTCAAAACAATGGATCAAAAACAATTTCGTGTTTTAATTTTACACTGCTTCTTGATGGGAAAAAATACCGTTCAAGCGAAGCAATGGCTTGAAAAGTGTTATGGGGACTCCGCTCCATCAGAAACAACAATAAAACGTTGGTTTGCTGACTTCAAACGTGGTCGTAGAGACACCGATGATGCAGAACGCAGTGGACGTCCAAATGAGGCGGTAACACCAGAAAACATCAAAAAAATCCATAAAATCGTTTTGAATGATCGAAAAGTGAAGTTGCGTGAGTTAGCTGACATCGTAAAGATATCAAAAGAACGTGTTGGCTTTATATTGCATGAGCATTTGACTATGAGAAAGCTCTGTTCAAAGTGGGTGCCGCGTTTGCTCACTGTTGATCAAAAACAAGAACGTGTTGATGATTCTGAGCAGTGTTTGGCCATGTTTAAACGTAACAAACCGGAATTTTTGCGTCGATATGTGACAATGGATGAAACATGGATCCATCACTTCACTCCGGAATCAAAACGATCGTCATCTGAGTGGACAGCAACTGGTGAACCTCGTCCAAAGCGCCCGAAAGCACAACAATCGGCTGGAAAGATTATGGCCTCGGTATTTTGGGATGTGCGTGGTGTAATATTCATCGACTATCTTGAGAAAGGAAATACCATCAACAGTGAATATTATATAGCGTTATTGGAGCGTTTGAAGGCCGAAATTGCAAAGAAACGACCGCATATGGCAAAGAAAAAAATTTTGTTTCATCAAGACAACGCACCGTGTCACAAGTCAATTAAAACAATGGCAAAACTACATGAATTGAACTTCGAATTGCTCCCACATCCACCGTATTCGCCAGATTTGGCTCCCAGCGACTACTGGCTGTTCGCAGACCTGAAAAAAATGCTCGCCGGTAAGAAATTTCGCACGAATGAAGAGGTTATCGCTGAAACTGAGGCCTATTTTGAGGCAAAAGATAAATCGTTCTACAAAAGTGGTATTGAAATGTTAGAGCGGCGCTGGAATGATTGCGTTGCTCTTGATGGAGATTACGTTGATGAATAAAGCTAATTTTGAACCAAAAAAAACCGTGTTTTCTTTGTTAGGCCCGGGACTTTTCAGCCCATGTGTTATGTCTATTCAGAACATTTAAAGATGTCTGAAGTAATAGTTTTATTATATAATTTTATTGATTGTACAGTTCTACATTATTTATTAAAACATATTTTTTCAATTTAACAATTTTCTGGCAAGTTTAAGTGTGTTTCCTGAAAAAAACCTCAAGGTGGATGTCTTTTTTTTTGGATTCAGTATAAAAAAATACGTAAGAAAACGCGTGTCTCACTTAAAAGACAAAAGATTTTTTTTTCATTTTATATACAGTCCCTGGCCAAATTATTAGACGCATTGTTTTTTTTTTTTAGTAATTTTTTATGTTTCTTAAGAGTTTTTATGCAATAATGGTATATTTAAACTACAATATTATTGATTTTTATTTAAAAGAATTGTTGTAGACTACATATTTGTATTTATTTTTAACATATGGCACTGTGTTGACAAAGTGATACATGAACGTAAATAAGTACAAACCTGTATCAGTCGCGATCGGAATCGAGTCAGGTACGGACGTGTTTCTGTGGCTTTATGGACTGTGATTGTTTGTTTAACAGTTTTATACTACTCAGTTATTAGTTTATTTTGTATGCAGTGTTTTAAAAAAGTAATTGGACTATTTTCATTATGGGTAGAAAAGGCGATCTTTCACCACGTAAAAAAGCTGAAGTGAAGGCCCTTGTGATTGCGAAAAACATTTACAAACCGAGAAATATCACGAAGATTGGAGGTTTCTGAAGCTAGTGTACGACGCATAAAAAAAAAAATTGAGTCAGGGAAGGAATTAAGCCCGGAAAGAAAGAAAAGATGCGGTAGAAAACCAATTTTCACTCCACGGTCAGAGAGATGTTTGAAGAAAATTTGTGTAGAAAACAGATTTGCTACCACAAAGGTAATAAAATCACAACTCCAGGATGCTAGCGTAAATGCTTCTGAGCGCACTGTTCGAAGAAAATTGAAAGAATTAGATTTTAAGGCCTGTCGCCCCGCCAGGAAGCCCAAGTTAACAGCTGCAATGAAAGCAAAGCGCCTGAAGTGGGCCAAACAATGGCAAGACAAAGATGTGGACTTCTGGAGATCGGTAAGATACAGCAATTTAATCAATAATTGATACATTATTATCATTTTCAGTTAAATAAAGCAAATAAACATGGAAGTTTATATATTTTTCCTATTTTTGACAGGTCTGCTTCAGTGACGAAAGCACATTCGAAATTTTGCAGAATAAAGCTCAGTATGTGCGTCGTCGTCATGGAGAAAAGTTTCATCCTGATTGTGTCGTCCCGACGGTTAAACATCCCACCAAAGTGATGATTTGGTCAGTCATCAGCGGCAAGGGCACTGGACGTCTGTACGTCGTCGAAGGAATAATGAGGCAAGATCAGTACAAAGAAGTATTACAAAATCGGTTGATTCCGCAGCTCAGAGAATGGTTTCCAAATGGGGAATCATTCACTTTCATGCAAGATGGAGCTCCCTGCCACACTGCTCGGTCTGTTAAAGCTTTTTTGGCAGAAAAAAAAATATCCCTCTGTTGGATTGGCCGGGTATGAACCCCATTGAAAATGTGTGGGAGCTGATGAAAAGAGAAGTGGCTAAAGATGTGATTACCAACAAAACCCAGCTCCTAGAAAAGATTATTCATGTGTGGAATCATCATCCTCAAATGCAGGAGACAGTACAATCTTGCATTGATAGCATGCCGCGCAGAATTAAAGCTTTGATAGCGGCTAAAGGTGGCTCAACTAAATATTGACTTTTACTAACATTAATTTCACTTTTCTTTAAAACTTAATAAACTTATGCTTTTCTAAATTAATGCTGTTTTATTTATGTCAAATAAATAGGTAATTGATTGGATAATATAAAAATAAAAAACAAATCAATTTAAAATAATAAAACGGTACAATATCACTCGGTAATTAATATTTTACATGAAATTTTGCAGTGCGTCTAATAATTTGGCCAGTGACTGTACCTGTGTAATTTATCTGTTATACAAAAAATAAAAGTTTTAAGGTCATCAGTTTTCAACAAAGATCGGAAAAAAACTTTGTTGAAAATTCTTTTGGGGTGTGTTTTGTAAAGTCACTGATCATTTATCCGTAACAAAAAATTTTAATTTTAAAAGCAATCAACATACAGAACACTAATTGCGCAAATCCGACTTGCACTTGGTCGGTTATTTTTATAATTGTATAGATGGGGTTACAAAAAACGCTTCTTATTAGTTTTTTTGCTAAAATGGAATAGAGTGCCCCTTTTATTGGTTGTTTCTCTTTTAATAGTGATAATTGCGGAGTTTGATGAAAATTGTTTTAATAAATTGGCAAGTTATAATTTTGCCTTTACATTAAACGAGTTAGGTTTTAATAAATTTCATGTGTTTATAAATTTTTGTTAATGATCTACGGGGAAGGGGAACCCAAAATACCAGATAACGGATAATTCGGTGATAAAAAATTTAAAAACATTAACCGTGATTAAGTTGAAAACATAAATAGTGTTGCAGAAACATGAACAAATACATTTATCGGAACGGAATATAACTAATTAATTAGCCGGATTATTTGTGAATAAATGTAAACACGTTGCCCATCCCAAAAGGTCGCATTTAGCGCCTCCGTTTTTTATAACATTATCAACGAAATTAGGTCTTGTTTGCATCATCGTAAATTTTTGATCCCAAACTGATTGTCTACATACACATTGATTCCGTTTTTAACTGCAAAATTTTAGAATATTCAGATCGGTCATTAAATGGCTGCAGGCTGCATTTTCGCACATAGGTAGTTTTTTGGGCGTAGAATACAATAAAAAAAAGTTTGCTAGAGTTTGATGTACGTTAAGCCCACAAAAAAAATCGGTTTTCGGTAATATCTCGAAAAATAAAAAAGATATCGAAAAATTGACGTGAAAGAGCCGGAAATTTTACAAAAAAAAAAACAGTATATAGATTTTTTTTTATTAGCGTGAGAATTTATTAAAAATTCGGATAGGTGATTCAAAAAATGTAACGCGCCCGAACGGGTTAATTTGAAAACCTACGCGCACCGCTCGAAGGGCATACAGTAAATTACAAATATTTAATAGTACAGTCGACACTCTATATAGTGAAAGACCAAAATGTTGACCGAAATTTCACTATAGAAAGTTTTTCACTATATAAAGAAAAAATCCGTATATATTGCTATGTATGTATTTTATATTGGTAATCATTTACTTGTATTTTATAAGGTACAAGCAACAAAAAAAAATGCAAAATTGAATTATTAGGAAAGATTTTATTAAACATTTGAAAGTTTAAATAATACATAGCATGTACAGGGCTAAATACATACATAAAGTCCGTACGTTATATCTTTACCCGTGCGTCATAGTTTTCAGGCCATATAACAGACGACTATTATATTATTTGTCTCTTTTCACCCATAAATCGTAGGTATTGGTAAAAAGGGACAAAAAATATAATAGTCGTCTGGAATATTGCCTAAAAACTATGACGCACGTGTAAAGATGTAACGTACGGACTTTATGTATGTATGTACTACATACGAAATAAAAAGAATAATACAAAATCTGTTAATATATATGTACATACTAGGAAAAATAATCAGTTATTTTCTTTTAAACATTACTTTTGAAAAATAATTGTTGCTCAACAAAATTCTCGCATTTATTCAAATGCATAAAGATTTGATCAGGTACACTTTCCTGGCCCCTGAGAGTAGTTCGCACAATGTCAAATGCATTTCTTATTTCATTTTCACTAAATTTAGCAGGACATTCCCCGGTTTCAGTTTCTTCTTCATGATCTTCTATACTTTTTATATCGTCAATTATGTCTTGGTCAGTTGGGAGATCTGTCGTGCCAACATCATTGTCGATTTCTAAAAAATCTTCAAGTAAAAAATCTGCGTCGACGGTAGCAGTTTTTTGTAGAATACCCCATTGCCTTTCTAAGGTAGCGAGATCCATTTCGTCTTCTTCTTCCCATTCGTCAATTTTTTCAATAAAACCTGCTTTAGAAAAGCAGTTTTTGATAGTTTTCTGAGAAACATTTTCACTCCATATTTTAGAGACTTCGGTTATACACTCTTTAAGGGTAATCAATTTTTGGACTGGAAGGTTGTTATCAATCGCATTAACAATTTTGTGAACAATTCTGTTTCGGTAATGATGTTTATGTTTTTTATAATACCCTGGTCCATAGGTTGCAATTTGGGGGTCATGTTTGGTGGAAAAAAGATCAATTCAATATTCCTTAATTTTTTACTTACAGTAACTGGATGTGCGGGACAATTGTCTCTCAACATCACAATCTTTCGCTTTTGGCTTTTCATTTTCGTGTCCAGTTCTTTCATCCATCTTTCGAAAATCTCAGAAGTCATCCATGCCTTTTTATTATTGGCGTAATCTAACTCCCGAGATTTAACTCTTTTTAAACAACGGAGATTTTTGCTTTTACCTATGAGCAGTAATTTCAGTTTTTCTGAGCCATCCATGTTTGCTCCAACCATAAGTGTCACCCTTTCTTTACTTGTTTTAACACCAAAACATTTATCACTTTTAAAAGCAAAAGTTTTTATTTGGCAATCATTTAAAGAACAAACCGGTTTCATCACAGTTGAAAACGTTTTTTTGGCTCGTACTTTTTTAACGCACTTTTTAAAACAGTTTCAGTCCAAATGTCACAGTCCTCCTGACTGCATTCTCGTCAGACACCGTCTTGAAAACAATTGAATTGCGAGTCTTCCAGGCACTCAACCACCCTTCACTAGCTTGAAAATTAACGCAGTTAAATTCTTTAGCAAATTGTAGAGCCTTTTGCTTTATTAAATTTCCCGATTTTGGTACATTTTGATGCGTACGGGCCACTTGAAACCATCGTAAAAACTGCTTCATTTACATCCTCGTAAGTACTCACCCGTACTCGTTTTCGACTGCTTGGAACACTAGGTTTCTTGATGATACTGTCGCGACTTTTCATTATCAGAGAGACGCAACTTGGAGAGACACCAACTTTTGCAGCAACATCAATTTTTTTGCAGCCTTTATCAACTTCCTCCAAAACTTTAATTTTCTCAGCTAAACTTAAACACACTCGCTTGGACATCTTATTTGATTCTTAAACAAAAAGAAACTGAACCTGAATTTGCGAATTACTAGGCCTCGACTATAAAATGGGTTTTTCCCCGGGTTCCTATAAAATGGGTTATTCCTCGGGTTTCTCACAGAAATCTACAGTAATACCCCGCTTAGCGCGACCCCGTTACGCGCGGTTTCACTATAACGCGAATTTCAAATACCCCGCTTAGCGCGACCCCGTTACGCGCGGTTTCACTATAACGCGAATTTCAAATTTCGCGCTCATGTAGTCATTAACTTCTCTATGGTCGCGGGGGGATCCCCGCTTTCTCTGAATATTCTCTTTGAAGAATTGGGAATTCCCTGTCCTTCGACTTTGTTCTATGGGGATTTCCTCGTTCGTTTCGTGTGTTCATTTGTTCCGTAATGTTAGTTCGGTCGGCTGGCAGTTTTGTTTTAATATTTATTGGAGATACATACATATATAATTTAACCCTACGTTAAAAATGCCGCCTGTAAAGAAAAAAGAGCGTAAAAGCGTCACTTTGGAATTGAAGATGAAAGTGTTAAGAAGAATGGAAAATGGAGGCAAAGCAACAATTGTTGGGAGAGATTTTGGACTCTCAGAATCGACTGTGAGAACGATTTATAAAAATCGGGAAAAAATTAAAATCTCCAGCGAAGGTTCAACACCTATAAGTGCAACAAAACTTTCTCGTTCGAGATCATCTATCTTAGAAAGAATGGAGAAATTACTGTCAGTCTGGATCGAAGATTTGAATAAGAAGAACACACCACTAAGTCAAGATCTCATATGCACAAAAGCAAAATCTTTGTATGAGATGCTGAAAACAAAAGAAGGAGAAGGGAGTGCCACTCCGACTTTTGCTGCCAGCAGAGGCTGGTTCCATCGGTTCAAGCAGCGTTCTAATCTTCACAATATCCACATAACAGGCGAGGCGGCCAGCGCGGACATTCAAGCTGCAGCTGAGTTTCCAGACAAGTTTCAAGACTTCGTTAGACGAGAGAAAATTCCTGCTTGTCTCATCTTCAATGTTGATGAGACCGCACTTTACTGGAAAAAAATGCCATCTCGAACATTCATTTCTAAGGAAGAACGTCAAGCCAGTGGTTTCAAAGCTGCGAAAGATCGACTAACACTTCTGCTGGGTGGTAATGCCACTGGTGATTTCAAACTGAAACCTTTACTAGTGTACCATTCAGAAACACCCCGTGCAATGCGAGGCACAGACAAGACAAGTCTACCAGTTGTGTGGCGATCAAACAGAAAGGCGTGGGTTACACGGGAAATTTTTCAAGAATGGTATTCTAATAGTTTTTGCCCATCAGTCAAATCATACTGTGACAGAAATGGGCTTGAACCTAAAGTTATATTACTCTTAGACAATGCCCCAGGACATCCAACCTCACTTGATACGCCCAGAGATTTAAAAGTGTACGTAAAGTTCCTTCCACCAAACACTACGTCAATATTACAATCTATGGACCAGGGAGCAATAGCAAACTTCAAAGCTTATTACCATCGCCGCACTTTTAGCCAACTAATTCATGAAACTGACGGGGAAGGAAGACAGTCTATGCGAGAGTGGTGGAAGTCATACAACATTATGAAGTCTATTCACAACATAGAAGAGGCTTGGAAGGAAGTTAAAATGAGTTGTATGAATGGGGTGTGGCGTAATCTTTGGCCAGATGTAGTGGAAGCACCTAGAAGAATTGTCCAGATGCAGAGACAAGTGCTTGAAGACATTGCTGCAATGATTGAGGGGTCTGAACTTGAAGATGTCACGGTAGAAGATCTCGTAGAACTTGTAGCAACGCACGACGATCCTATTAGCAATGAAGATCTGATCGAGTTACAGAATAATCCTATCTACGATGAGGAAGAACAAGTAGAAGAGAAAGTTTTATCTTCAGGGGAAATACAAAATGCACTTTCAAAAATTTATTCAGGTTTGGACATATTGCAGAGTATAGACAATAATGATGACCGTGTCTTGACCATGTGTCAAACAATTAAAAACAGTGTTGGGTGTTATGAACGTATTTTACAAGAACGTAAACAAAACGTTACCCAAAAGACAATAGATGTATTTTTCCGTAAAAAATAAGAGTATGTATTGCATAAAGTGTTCTTAGAATTAAAGTGATTGATTAAAATGATTTGTATTTTTTTGTATTAAATTTTGACTATGTTTAATCATAAACCTCGATATACGCGAATTTCAGTTAACGCGATTTTTTTCGGAACGTATCCCTCGCGTAAAGCGGGGTATTACTGTATCTGATTTATTGCCAACCATTAGGCGTTATAAACGCATTAAGAACCTTTTCAAAAGAATGCGTCATAAAAATGGAATTCGTGCTAATGTTAGATAAAAATGGGAAACCCGAAATGGCCAAGATCTCAATAAATGCATAAAAAATTTATACATAAAATTCCGGTAAAAATTTTATTATATAGAGTGTTACTATTTTACAGATTCACTATATGCAGGGTTTTTTACATGAAATTTCGTTTAAAATATTCTAGGTCTTGAAAAAAATTGCACTATAAAGAGTTTTTCACTTTATAGAGTTTCACTATAAACAGTGTCGACTGTATATAGTATTAAAAAAAATCCTCGTGCATATATCATTATTATACCATAAGTTTCAATATAAGGATAATAAAAAATTTCAACATTGTCTGTGTTATTTAAAAATTGAGTTTTTAAATATGAAAATTTGCCTGCTGTAGTGCACTGCCGGCAATTTTACTTTCAAAGCAGTACGAAATGATCAAAAATGAAAAAAAAGTCGCATAATTTTTTTTTAGTTATAGTTAAAAGTATACTCGATATTAGAAAATCATTAAAAACTTAAAAAAACCGTCTCTTTTTTTGTAATTTGGCTCTTAAATAACCGTTGCAAGTTGAACTTGCACAATTAGTGTTCCGTACGTTGATTGCTTTTAAAATAAAAAATGTTGTAACGGAAGTATAAAATGATCAGTGACTTCACAAAACACACCCCAAATGAGTTTTCAACAAAGTTTGTTTCCAATCTTTACTGAAAATTGATGACCATCAAATTTTTGTTTTTTTTTATATACCAGATAAATTATTAAAGGTAATGCACTCGTGATAATTTTCGTTCAATCTACACCCCCTGGAGAATGTTCCAGAATTTTTTCAAAATTTTTTGATCAGTACTTTTCGAGATAAGGTGGTGGGTAGGGATTTTTCGCGATTTTTTAAAAATAATACAAAGAAAAGTGTGCGCAAGTATTACATTATATATATGTTTTTTACTCGTGTTTTCACAAGCTTTCATTTGACACCACACTCGATGACCTACTAAAAAAATTTTTTTTTCACTTCCTATTTCACCCCCCAAAACTAACCCCTTAAGTCAAAATTTGACTTTCAAAACTACACGACTTTGATGAGGTCATCAATTCCTATATTATTATCAAATTTCAACTTTCTATGACAAATAGTTTCGGAGAAAATCGGGTGTGACAGACAGACGGACAGACAGACAGGCACCGAAGTAATCTTACAGTACGGAACACTAAAAAGTGTTCATGATAACCATATTTTTTGCTTATTATTAATCATACAATTTAAACTTAAAAAATATATTTAATGGTGGGAAATGAAAGACAAAAGTATAAGCTTTAAGTATAAAGTCTTTATATTTCATTTAAACATCCAGGTACAAAGAAAATAGTTACTCAAAACACAAAAATTCTAAATTACTCGAAGAAATTAAATAAATTACGTACTCTCTGGCTGTCATATTGGATCCGCCTTTTTGAATTTTTCAAATCTGTCATCATTAATCAGCACACCGAGAAACCTCTTGATAACCAATTTCAAAATAGTTAGCGGCATACCGAAACGTTAATTTAATCATAAATGAGGTTGGAAGCATGATTCCCACTACAACTGAAGCCATTGTATTTTAAACTGGCAGTGCCCGCGGCTCCGCTCGCGTGGGCTTGATTCACTAGTATCGTCACTGCTTATTCCTTATGTTACCTAACGTAATAAAATATCTGCCATTATTTCCCCTTATCTCCCATTATTTCTCCTTATCTCCCATTATCTCTACATAATTTCCATTATCTAGGCTTATCTCTGCTCATCTCCCATTATTTCTCCTTATCTCCCATTATTTCCCCTTATCTTCCATTATCTCACCTTATCTCTCATTATCTAGGCTTATCTCGACTTATCTCGCAATATTTCTCCTTATCTCCCATTATTTCTCCTTATCTCACCATAACTTCCATTATCTAGATTTATCTCTACTTATCTCTCATTATTTCTCCTTATCTCCCATTATTTATACTTATCTCCCATTATCTCACCTTATCTCCCATTATCTCACCTTATCTCCCATTATCTAGGCTTAATCGAATTATATAGAACATATGTATAAATTTATAAAAACACGTAAATCGGATAAGTGGTTCTCCAGTGATAAGCGCACTAACGGAAAGACAGACAGACAGACAGGCAGACAGAGAGACGTTGCATTTTATATATATTATAAAAATAGATTTATATTATTATATAATCTGGCCAAAGAATATATGTATGAATTTAAAAAAGACACGTAAAGTGGTTTTCGCGTGATAAACGCACTAATGGACAGACAGAGAGACATTGCATTTTTTATATATATTATGGATTATAGATATTCTCTGCTACATAATATTGTCCCATATTTAATGGTTTAGGCTGTGTATTGCAAGAGAACGCGCTAGCGACAAACTTTTTTCCGACTTCATTCACTATTATCGTCACTGCTCATTCCTTTTGCTACCTATCGTAATAAAATATAGCCTATAACCTGGCCAGAGAACATATGTATGTTTTTTTTTTTTTAAAAAAAGTACGTAAATCGGATAAGTGGTTCTCCAGTGATAACCGCACTAACGGACAGACAGACAGATACGTTGCATTTTATATATTATAGATATAGATTATTATTATTATATAACCTGGCCAAAGAATATATGTATGAATTTAAAAAAAAGACACGTAAATCGGATAAGTGATTCTCGCGTGATAAACGCACTAATGGATTGACAGACAGGCAGAGAGACATTGCATTATATATATATATATATATATATATATATATATATATATATATATATATATATATATATATATATATATATATATTATAGGTTATAGATATTCTCTGCTACATAATCTTGTTCCATATTTAATGGTTTAGGCTGTGTATTGCAAAGGAACGCGCTAGCGGCAAACTTTTTTCCGACTTCATTCACTATTATTGTGACGGCTCATTCCTTATGCTACCTATTGTAATAAAATATAGCCTATAACCTGGCCAGAGAACATATATATGTTTTAAAAAAAAAAGTACGTAAATCGGATAAGTGGTTCTCCAGTGATAAGCGCACTAACGGACAGACAGACAGAGAGACGTTGCATTTTATATATATTATAGATAATTTTTTAAATTATGGTAAAACTAAAAAAAATAATCTTTATACTATTTTCTTGTAAAATTTTCGTGGTGCTTAGTTTTCCGATATCTTTTTTACTGTTCCGTACGGAACACTTATTAGATCACTTCGTTGTCTGTCCGTCGGTCTATCCGTCTGTCTGTCTGTCACACCCGATTTTCTCCGAAACTATTTGTCGTAGAAAGTTGAAATTTGGTACTAATATGGGAATTGATGGCTTATCAGAGCCGTGTTGTGAGTTTTGAAAGTTAAATTTTGACTTAAGGGCTTAGTTTTGGGGGGTGAAATCGGAAGTGAAAAAAATTTTTTTTTATCAGATCGTCAAGTGGTAGTTCAGGAAAATTAGACATTCAACATGGAAAAAATTAGATACAGGCTGAAAATTTAGAGGCAAATTAGTTCCAGTGTTATAAATGTTGTGTGAAAGTTCCCCATCGATCCGAGTTTCCCGCGATTATTTACGCGGGGTCAAAAGTCTCGAAATACAGTTTTTCGCGAATATCTCGAGAACGGTGTACTTTTCGACAATAAAGATTTAAAAGTGAAAAAAATAAATTTTACTAGGCCATCGAGTGGGGTGTCAATTGAAAGCTTGTAAAAACACGAATTCAAAAATATATGTAATATCTTACATGCGCACACTTTTCTTTGTATTATTTTGAAAAAATCGCTGTTCCCCCCTTTATCTCGAAAAGTACCGATCCAAAAATTTTGAAAAAATTCAAGAATATTCTCCACGGGGTGTAGATTGAACTAAAATTATCATGAGTGTATTACCTTTAATAATTTATCTGGTATATAAAAAAAAACAAACATTTCAAGGTCATTAGTTTTCAGTAAAGATCGGAAACAAACTTTGTTGACAACTCATTTGGGGTGTGTTTTGTGAAGTCACTGATCATTTATCCGTAACAATTTTTTTATTTCAGAAGCAATTAACGTACGGAACACTAATTGCGCAAGTTCAACTTGCACTTGACCGGTTTTTTATTTTTCGAGATACAGTCGACACTGTTTATAGTGAAACTCTTTATAGTGGAAAACTCTTTATAGTGCAATTTTTTCAAGACCTAGAATATTTTAATGAAATTTCATATAAAAAGCCCTGCATATAGTGAATCTGTAAAATAGTAACACTCTATTTAATAAAATTTTTACCGGAATTCTATGTATAAATTTTTAGGCATTTACTGAGATCTTGGCCATTGCGGGTTTCCCATTTTTCTCTAATATTAGCACGAATTCCATTTTTATGACGCATTCTTTTGAAAAGGTTCGTAACGCGTTTATAACGCCTAATGGTTGGCAATAAATCAGGTAGATTTCTGTGAGAAACCCGGGGAATAACCCGTTTTATAGAAACCCGAGGGAAAAACCCATTTTATAGTCGAGGCCTAGTAATTCGCAAATTCAGGTTCAGTTTCTTTTTGTTTAAGAATCAAGTAAGATGTCCAAGCGAGTGTGTTTAAGTTTAGGTGAGAAAATTAAAGTTTTGGAGGAAGTTGATAAAGGCTGCAAAAAAATTGATGTTGCTGCAAAATTTGGGTGTTTCTCCAAGTTGCGTCTCTCTGATAATAAAAAGTCGCGACAGTATCATCAAGTGTTCCAAGCAGTCGAAAACGAGTACGGGTGAGTACTTACGAGGATGTAAATGAAGCAGTTTTACGATGGTTTCAAGTGGCTCGTACGCATCAAAACGTACCAATATCGGGAAATTTAATAAAGCAAAAGGCTCTACAATTTGCGAAAGAATTTAACTGCGTTAATTTTCAAGCTAGTGAAGGATGGTTGAGTGCCTGGAAGACTCGCAATTCAATTGTTTTCAAGACGATGTCTGGCGAGAGTGCAAGCGTTAGTCAGGAGGACTGTGACATTTGGACTGAAACTGTTTTAAAAAGTGCATTGAAAAAGTACGAGCCAAAAAACGTTTTCAATTGTGATGAAACCGGTTTGTTTTTTAAATGTTTGCCAAATAAAACTTTTGCTTTTAAAAGTGATAAATGTTTTGGTGTTAAAACAAGTAAAGAAAGGGTGACACTTATGGAACATGGATGTTTATAGACAATTGTCCTGCACATCCAGTTACTGTAAGTAAAAAAATTAAGGAATATTGAATTGATCTTTTTTCCACCAAACATGACCTCCAAATTGCAACCTATGGACCAGGGTATTATAAAAAACATAAAACATTATTACCGAATTGTTCACAAAATTGCTAATGCGATTGATAACAACCTTCCAGTCCAAAAATTGATTAATCTTAAAGAGTGTATAACCGAAGTCGCTAAAGTATGGAGTGAAAATGTTTCTCAGAAAACTATCAAAAACTGCTTTTCTAAAGCAGGGTTTACTGAAAAAATTGACGAATGGGAAGAAGAAGACGAAATGGATCTAGCTACCTTAAAAAGGCTATGGGGTATTCTACAAAAAACTGCTACCGTCGACGCAGATTTTTTTACTTGAAGATTTCTTAGAAATCGACAATGATGTTGGCACGACAGATCTCCCAACTGACCAAGACATCATTGACGATATAAAAAGTATAGAAGATCATGAAGAAGAAACTGAAACCGGGGAATGTCCTGCTAAATTTAGTGAAAATGAAATAAGAAATGCATTTGACATTGTGCGAACTACTCTCAGGGGCCAGGAAAGTGAATAAATGCGAGAATTTTGTTGAGCAACAATTATTTTTCAAAAATAATGTTCAAAAGAAAATAACTGATTATTTTTCCTAGTACGTATGTACATATGTATTAACAGATTTTGTATTATTCTTTTTATTTCGTATGTAGTACATACATACATAAAGTCCGTACGTTATATCTTTACACATGCGTCATAGTTTTCAGGCAATATACCAGACGACTATTATATTTTTTGTCTCTTTTTACCAATACCTACGATTTATTGGTGAAAAGAGACAAATAATATAATAGTCGTCTGTTATATGGCCTGAAAACTATGACTCACGGGTAAAGATATAACGTACGGACTTTATGTATGTATTTAGCCCTGTACATGCTATGTACAATTTAAACTTTCAAATCTTTAATAAAATCTTTTCTAATGATTCAATTTTGCATTTTTTTTTTGTTGCTTGTACCTTATAAAATACAAGTAAATGATTACCAATATAAAATACATACATAGCAATATATACGGATTTTTTCTTTACATAGTGAAAAACTTTCTATAGTGAAATTTCGGTCAACATTTTGGTCTTTCACTATATAGAGTGTCGACTGTATTTGCTAAAAACCGAATTTTTCATTTCGGGGGGAGAGAGAGAGAGGGATCACGATTTTTTTGTCAACGCACGAAACCAACTGCGGGCGTAATAATTTTGTAAAAAAGTCATGTCGGCTTGGTAACGCACATCCCGAATTTCACTTCTGCTCAAATAAACGATGTTTATGACTGATACTATTATTATTATTATTACCGATTCCTGTTAATTATCGTGATTGTTTATGTAAATAAATTTTCATCGATTTGACTCTGTACTAGTAAGGTAAGTAATGTGTGAGTTTATATTTCACATTATCTAATAGGTGACACAAAAAACTGGGTTTTCCTCGCAGATGCACTCATAATATTCATACACTATTACACCTTCCAGAAATTTTTTACGTACCTTTTTATCAGGAATAATAAATAAAATAAACACAATTATCTTCTTATCTCGCTATCTTTAATTAAAACAAGAATCCACAAGCGCAAAGATACCTCGTAATGTGATATTAGTTGATAAGAAAATCTTGTCATTTTAAGCAACTTTTATAATATTTAATATTAAACAATAACACACAGGTAACCGTTCATCTTACAATACACAACATCTGAAATAATAATCGTAGTGCATTGCATGTATGGAAAATGTTTGAAAAATTACGTCGTGCGAAATCCTTTATTCACAGAAGCAAGTGTGAAGAAGAACGGCCAAAAAATCGTAATTTGGACTTATCGGAGACTTCCCATCTTAGAAGAAACGTCGTAATCAATACCGAAACCTTACAGCACCAAAACAATTTGAAGAAAATTAAGGAGAATGTGAGTGATCAGCATAAAACAACTCTAAAACGGCAAGTATCCAAATCGAATGAACATTTGCACGATGAAGTCGTCGAGCAGCTGAGAAGAATGAATTTTGGCGACTCGTATTCGCGGAAGCAAGCTCAGAAATTGAAAGAAAATAGTGTCGCGCCCACTGTATTCGATAGACGGCAACATCCGGCTTTTATTTCCGAACGAAATTTTCGTAGACGGAGCTTTGGTGCTGATGAACGGGCGAGAAGTGCTCAGAAAGGTGGGAAAAAATGAGAGGCACGTGGTGCATAGGAATAGCGGTGATGTACTGAGCGCCTTTGATCGGACAAATCCTGCCTATAGATCGAAAAGTAAGTTGGAAAAGAATAAAAGTGTCAGGAATGGCCAGGAAAGTAATAAAAATGAAAATAACGTCAATCCGAGAATGAGTGGTAATATTCCAAGCAACTTTGATCGAACTAATCCAGCGTATAGATCAGAAAATATGTATGGAATTGGGAAAGGTAGGAAAGCTTCCCAAGAAAGTAATAGAAGTATCGATAGTATTCATCAACAACTAATAGAGGAAATCCAGAGCAACTTCAATCGCAAGAACCCTGCTTATCGCTCAGAAGGTGGGTTTGAAGTGGAAATTAGAGCAAAACATACTCAGGTGACAGATCAAAATGTAAATAATGTTTCTCATAAAGCCATCGAAGATATTTCAAGCGATTTCGATCAGAAAAATCCAACCTATTGGTCGGAAATGAGTATCCAGCTGCTTAGACAAAAATGCTCAGAACTAAGCGATAATAGTACGGCTCGAATTTTCAGTAGTGATGACGATTTTTTACTGAATCGAAAGAGTATTGATCTCAGTTACAATTTTGACAGAAGAAGCCCGGCTTATGTGAGCGATAGAGGTAAAAAACGGAAAGCCGGACGTGTTGGAAAAAAGTGGCCTAAAGAATTTGTTTCAGAGAGTGAAAAAAGCACGCAAGTAAAGATTCTGATACTAGTAGTTTTTCTAGTGGCTCCGCGAGTGCGAGTGCTAGTTCTAGTGCGAGTACCAGTATCGAGAGGAATCATCCCGCTTACAGCTCGGAAAGCGGCAGTAGTAGCAGCCAGAATACCGAACGAAGCCTTATGACCAATGGGGAGCAGTCAAGAAAACGCAACTACAATCTGACTAAATCTAATTTTGCCAAGAACGCACAAAGTTACTCATCGGGAAGGACATTATCAGAAGAGAATAGAAAGACGGTTTCAGATAGGTTGAAGAAGGACAGTGATAGAAGGGGGGTTCGGTAGAGATAAATAAAACGTTGGCCCCGGTGGTACTTGAGATTTTGTTTAATCACGTGAATTTTTACAATTTTATAATGTATTGTTTGAAATGAAAGTTATTTCATTTTTCGATAACCCCCTTTTTTGCGTTATAAGAACAATAAAATTTATTTATGGGGTTTCGAGAAGTGTGAAGATTATTATTTTTTGGAAAAATCGCAATCGACAAGAGCGTGATTTGCCCAAGAATTATTTTTATCTAATATTCGCATAAAAGAACAAATAAAACCATATTTTTAACGATGATTTTATCTTTTTTTGTACTAGAAAAATTGTAATTTTTTTTATTTTGTTATAAATAAAAATATACATCGATTTTAAACAAATAAATATTGTTTCATAAAAATTTTTTTATAAAGTTTGTAATTTTACGTCTGTCAAAGGATAACTGTGCTGTATTTTTTAGTGTGTTTGTAATATATAATTTTGATAGAAAAAAGTTGGTCTATCATTTTCGGCGACCTTGTTTTAATAGTAGAACTCTTCCACCTATTACAATTTTCATGCAAATATGTCAATATACGGGTATGGGTTATTCTTATTTTCAGTGACATAGAAAAAATAATTAAGCGAATTGTAATTATGATTTCGGTTTTGTTACTATTCTTAGGAAAATATGTCACACATTTTATTTATTAGCTTCGATAAGCTAAAATTATGATAGGACACTGGAAAATTCATTTCTTTAAATTGTACTTTCCACGGTTGTGTCGACTGAACCACGTTTGTGACAATAGTGACGCATGGTCGTTACAAGTAGCCGCGATTGTAAGCAGTAATGAATTAGTCGTGTTATAATCTCAATGAA
The DNA here is from genome assembly GCA_019049505.1 of Pachyrhynchus sulphureomaculatus. Lineage (NCBI taxonomy): Eukaryota > Metazoa > Arthropoda > Insecta > Coleoptera > Curculionidae > Pachyrhynchus > Pachyrhynchus sulphureomaculatus. The sequence continues at coordinate 131,970,699 of CM032448.1, read as the reverse complement.
AGTCATCTATAATATATGTAAAATGCAACGTCTCTCTGTCTGTCTGTCTGTCCGTTAGTGCGCCTATCACTGAAGAACCACTTATCCGATTTACGTACTTTTTTTTTAAACATACATATGTTCTCTGGCCAGGTTATAGGCTATATTTTATTATGATAGGTAGCATAAGAAATGAGCAGTGACGTAAAATAGTGAATGATGTCGGAAATAAGTTTGCCGTTAGCGCGTGCCTTTGCAATACACAGCCTAAATCATTAAATATGGAACAATATTATGTAGCAAAAAATATCTGTAATGTATAATCTATAATATATATAAAATGCAATGTCTCTCTGTCTGTCTGTCTGTCTGTCCATTAGTGCGTTTATCACGCGTCAACGGGGAACCACTTATCCGATTTACCTGTCTTTTTTTAAATTCATACCTATATTCTTTGGCCAGGTTATATAATAATAATAATAATCTATATCTATAATATATATAAAATGTAATGTTTGCCTGTCTGTCCGTTAATGCGCTTATCCCTCGAGAACCACTTATCCGATTTACGTGATGTTTTAATTTCATATATATGTTCTCTGACCAGGTTATAGGTATATATTTTATTACATCTATAATATATATAAAATGCAACGTATCTCTGTCCGTTAGTGCGCTTATCACTGGAGAACCACTTATCCGATTTTCGTACTTTTTTTTAAAAAAACATACATATGTTCTCCGGCCACGTTATAGGCTATATTTTATTACGATAGGTAGCATAAGGAATGAGCAGTGACAATAATAGTAAATGAAGTCGGACAAAGTTTGACGCTAGCGCGTTCTCTTGCACAATACACGGTCCAAACCCGCATAAACCATTAAATATGGAACAATATTATGTAGCAGAGAATATCTATAATATATATAAAATGCAATGTCTCTCTGTCCGTCTGTCTGTCTGTCCGTCCGTTAGTATGCTTATCACTGGAGAACCACTTATCGATTTACGTGCTTTTTTTTTTTTTAAACATACGGATGTTCTCTGGCTAGGTTATAGGATATATTTTATTAGGTGACATAAGGAATAAGCAGTGACGATAATAGTGAATCAAGTCGGAGCACCCCTTATAAAAAGTTTGCCGCTAGCGCGTTCTCTTGCAATACACTCTCTAATGGATTAAATATGGAACAATATCATGTAGCAAAGAATAAAATTTATATAAAATGCAACGTCTCTCTGTCTGTCTGTCTGTCTGTCTGTCCGTTAGTGCGCTTATCACTCGAGAGCCACTTATCCGATTTACGTGTTTTTATAAATTTATACATATGTTCTATATAATTCGATATAAGCCTAGATAATGGGAGATAAGGTGAGATAATGGGAGATAAGTATAAATAATGGGATATAAGGAGGGATAATGGGAGATAAGCAGAGATAAGTCTAGATAATGGGAGTTATGGTGAAATAATGGGAGATAAGGAGAGATAATGGGACATAAGGAGAAATAATGGGAGATAAGTCGAGATAAGCCTAAATAATGGGAAATAAGGTGAGATAATGGGAGATAAGGATAAATAATGGGAGATAAGGAGAAATAATGGGAGATGAGCAGAGATAAGCCTAGATAATGGAAATTATGTAGAGATAATGGGAAATAAGGAGAAATATTGGGAGATAAGGAGAAATAATGGGAGATATTTTATTACATAAGGAATAAGCAGTGACGATGGTAGTGAATCAAGTCCACGCGAGCGGAGCCGCGGGCGCCGGCTAGTGATGTATAAAACGAAATGTACTTTTATTTAAAAAAGTAGAACGTAGTTACACACTATTCTCAAAACAGTTCTCATTTATAAATATTTTTGGGATTATTCAAATCTAATTATTAAGAATCAAATTTTTCATGGATTAAACTATTTTAACTAATTCTACTCTAATCAGTCAGCAACATTAACAGTGTTTTCCAGTAGCAATAATAATATACTTTTTTTACAAAAAAAAACCAACTCAATCAACAAAGCATTAGAAAACTTAAGGCTCTTAGATTTCGCTTCGTAACAATAATTTTTATTTAAAAAACCGCTCAGGTGCAAGTTGAACTTGCGCAATTAGTGTTCCGTACGTTGATTGATCCCAAAATACCAAGGCTAAAACCTTCCCAGCCGACTGTTGTGTCTTTGGTCGTTTTGGGCGGCTTTCACCGGCTACTGTCCACTCAGCTAACTGCCGATTTTGATTCCGATCTGTATTGGTGGATTCATGTTTCATCCATTGTCACATATCACAGGAAAAAAAATCCTTTTTATTGCGATTAAACAGGTCCAAACAGTGCTAGAATCGTTAACACGTTGTTGTTTTTGGTCCACTGTGAGCAAACGCGGTACCCATTTCGAACAGAGCCTTCTAATGCCCAAATATTCATGCAAAATATGACCAACACGTTATTTTCATATCTTTAGGGTGTCGGCTATTTCACGCAATTTCACTTTACTGTCATCCAAAATAATTTTGAGGATTTTTTAAATGTATTCCGGTGTAATCACCTCATTTGGGCGTCCAGAGCGTTCTATCGAAAGTAGCGCCACTAAAACCACTGTAACTTGTAAACTAATCGTCGAAATGTTATGAAATTTTGACACGTATCGTTTGAAGGTTGGTATTTCCTAAAAATCATATGGATTTTTGAAAAGGGCGACATCTATGTGTCAGACCAAAAGCTTTTCAGCCTAAATGTTATTTTCATTTATAAGCGCGAAGATTTTTTAGAACCTTAGATTACAAGAAGATACAACCTAGGTGAAAAGTATTTCCACCCACTTTAGTTCTTAAACTAGATATCTCTTATATTACACCGCACTTACAGTCAGTGCAGCCAATATCTCGAAATCGGTTAAAGAAATTCGTTTTTTTTTTTGTGCGTGTGGGTGACTCTTCTGCTTGACCTACAATTTGAACGGTGAAAAAATGCTCCAGATTTACAAGAAGGCATTAGTATCGACTCCAGTGTTCCGTCCCTAGATATTCTCGTTCCCACTGGAAGAAGCAGTATTCGAGAGGAATATCCCAAGGAAGAAAAGCGATTGCAATGCTTAATAGTATACTATGGGACAAAAACATAACCATTGAAAATAAGAAGAGAATTTACAACTTAATAGTGAAAAGTATAATAACTTACAGCTCCCAGTGTGGCCATTGAAGGAAAGAACAGAAAAAATACTAAAAGCTACAGAAATGGATTTCTGGAGACGAGCAGTCAGAAAATCCAGAAAAGACCGCATACCAAATGACATGATAAGACGAGCTTTAGAAATAAAGCACGATATAGTGGACGAAATCAGAACCCAACAGTTGGTATGGTACGGACATGTACAGAGAATGTCACAAGACCGACTACCTAAAAAGATCTTAAATTGGAACCCTCATTGAAGAAGAAAGCGAGGAAGACCACGCCAAAGCTGGAGAGCAGAAATCAACAAGGAAGTACTAGAGAGAGTTCTGGAGGAGGAGGAATGGAGAAACCGGGAGGAGTGGAAATTAGGCATCGGAAGACGTTATAAAACCGATTGATATATAAGTCCCGGGCCTAACACATAGATGGCGCTAGTTTTATTGCAGTCACCTTTTTTTCAGTTAATAACACATGGGCTGAAAAGTCCCTGGCCTAACACATAGATGGCGCTAGTTTTATTGCAGTCACCTTTTTTTCAGTTAATACTAACCTTCAAAAGACAGCTGTTAAAATTTCATGATATTCTATTCATTAGTTTGTGAGTTATTGTGCTAAGAGTGACGCTACTTTTGTTATTTTCAAAACAATGGATCAAAAACAATTTCGTGTTTTAATTTTACACTGCTTCTTGATGGGAAAAAATACCGTTCAAGCGAAGCAATGGCTTGAAAAGTGTTATGGGGACTCCGCTACATCAGAAACAACAATAAAACGTTGGTTTGCTGACTTCAAACGTGGTCGTAGAGACACCGATGATGCAGAACGCAGTGGACGTCCAAATGAGGCGGTAACACCAGAAAACATCAAAAAAATCCATAAAATCGTTTTGAATGATCGAAAAGTGAAGTTGCGTGAGTTAGCTGACATCGTAAAGATATCAAAAGAACGTGTTGGCTTTATATTGCATGAGCATTTGACTATGAGAAAGCTGTGTTCAAAGTGGGTGCCGCGTTTGCTCACTGTTGATCAAAAACAAGAATGTGTTGATGATTCTGAGCAGTGTTTGGCCATGTTTAAACGTAACAAACCGGAATTTTTGCGTCGATATGTGACAATGGATGAAACATGGATCCATCACTTCACTCCGGAATCAAAACAATCGTCATCTGAATGGACAGCAACTGGTGAACCTCGTCCAAAGCGCCCGAAAGCACAACAATCGGCTGGAAAGGTTATGGCCTCGGTATTTTGGGATGTGCGTGGTGTAATATTCATCGACTATCTTGAGAAAGGAAATACCATCAACAGTGAATATTATATAGCGTTATTGGAGCGTTTGAAGGCCGAAATTGCAAAGAAACGACCGCATATGGCAAAGAAAAAAATTTTTGTTTCATCAAGACAACGCACCGTGTCACAAGTCAATCAAAACAATGGCAAAACTACATGAATTGAACTTCGAATTGCTCCCACATCCACCGTATTCGCCAGATTTGGCTCCCAGCGACTACTGGCTGTTCGCAGACCTGAAAAAAAATGCTCGCCGGTAAGAAATTTCGCACGAATGAAGAGGTTATCGCTGAAACTGAGGCCTATTTTGAGGCAAAAGATAAATCGTTCTACAAAAGTGGTATTGAAATGTTAGAGCGGCGCTGGAATGATTGCGTTGCTCTTGATGGAGATTACGTTGATGGATATAAAGCTAATTTTGAACCAAAAAAACCGTGTTTTCTTTGTTAGGCCCGGGACTTTTCAGCCCATGTGTATATATATATATATATATATATATATATATATATATATATATATATATATATATATATATATATATTAGTACCGACTGCCAAAAGGAGGTTTGTCGATAAGAATGAGGAGTGGATTCTTCAAGAGGATAACGATCCCAAACATCAGAGTAAAATGTATAGCCAGTGAGAAATCCTGTATCGTCACACTAAATTGGTCATCCTAGCCTCCCCATGCAAACCCAATCGAGAAGGAGGGGTCATACATCAAGCAGAAGCTTCGTAGTAAAAAGATTTGTACACAATGAAGCAGTTGTCACAGCAAATTCGGGCAGTTTGGAAATCTTTGTCCCAAGAATATGCGGAAAATCTCGTCGAAAGTATGCCCCGAAGATGCCCGGCGATCATCGATGCTGAAGGGGACTAGACACACTACTAAATCATTAGCATTTTAATAGCAATCTTTTACTGTGGAATGATGTAAAAAAACTTTTAAATAAATAAGTTTTTTAATGAACAATGCGCCACGTTTCTTCTTGACCGACCATATGTGGACATTTCATTATTTTTTCAATATCTGATTTATTTTTTCCACTTTCATAAAGAAACTGTATTTTCATACGTTTTTCTAAATCCAATTTACACTTTTTTGACATCGTTATCTAAAAATACACTTTAGTGGTACCAGTTAAATGAACAAATCATTAACGATGTATACCCCAAGCTATTTCGAAGTAAATTAAATAATACAAGAATAAGGCAGGTAATCTATTGATGGCTTCCAAGAATTTGTGCTTTTGTTTTTCAGTGGGATTCCTTGTTTAGTTTAATGTACTAATTTAGAGAAATAGGAGACATCTAATTTTTAATAACTGAAGGTAGTGCATATATATATATATATATATATATATATATATATTTATATATATATATATATATATATATATATATATATATATATATATATCTATACATATATGTAGTTTGTTTATTATTACTATTGACACAAATAAAGTTTTTAACTATTTTCGTCACTTTTAGGAATGGCTTCCCTCATCAGTCAGTTACCTCAGACATCTGGTGGTACTACATGTTCTCCATGGCTTTCTACTGGTCATTGTGTGTCTCTCAATTTTTCGACGTTAAGAGAAAAGACTTTTGGCAGATGTTCATCCATCATATCGCCGCGATAGTGCTGATGTGTCTGTCGTGGGTCGTAAACGTATGGAGAGTGGGGACGTTGGTTTTGGTCGTCCATGATTCGGCTGATATATTTTTAGAGGTAAGGAATAAATATTCAATATTATATATATATATATATATATATATATATATATATATATATATATATATATATAGTAGAATCTCGATTATCCGAAATAATATGGATCATAGTCCAAAGACATTTCAGTTGATCTGAATTTTTTTATAAAATAAAATAAAATAGAGAGAGAGAGAGAGCGGGAGAGGGAGAGCAAGCGGGAGAGGGAGAGAGCGGGACAGGGGAGAGCGAGCGGGAGAGGGAGAGCAAGCGGGAGAGAGAGAGCGAGCGGGAGAGGGAGAGCGAGCGGGAGAGGGAGATGGAGAGAGAGAGAGCGGGAGGGAGGAGAGAGAGAGAGCGGGAGAGGAAGTGAGAAAGGGAGAGCGGGAGAGACAGAGAGAGCGGGAGAGGGAGAGAGAGAGAGCCGGAGAGGGAGAGCGAGCGGGAGAGGGGGGAGAGAGCGAGCGGGAGAGGGGGAGAGAACGAGCGGGAGAGGGGGGGAGAGAGGCGGAGAGGGGAGAGAGAGGCTAGAGAGGAGAGAGAGAGAAAAGTGAGTTTATATGTGGATTCTGCATCACAAAAATAATTTTACAGCGCCAACGTCATTACGTCGTTTGGCTGGACATTGGAATTTTCTAAAGTTTAGAGTCTAAAAGTCACTCTGTTAAAATATCGAAAACGCTTATAGAAGGAAGTGTTTGAGATTTCATTTTATGATAATACGAAAAGTTTTAGGTACCATTATTGTGAGGTACTGAGATGACTTAATTTAAATCTTTCTATCGACAATGTTACAAAAACAAGAGGCGAGCACGCTTGAGGAGCCTTAATATTAGGGCCAGAGAATTCTCCAGAGGCTAGGAAGTGGTCAAGAGCCGACCAAAATTCTATTGAATTTTGTAGATTTACATTTTTTTTTTACTTTTTCAGGCTGCAAAAATGGCTAAATATGCAGGATATCAAAGAGTCTGTGATGTATTCTTCGCGATTCTGACTGTACTGTGGATTATAACTAGATTAGGGTTCTACCCATTTTGGATTATTAAAAAGTAAGTACAACAAACGGATTTACACCCAAACCCACAGGGTTTTAGATAAAATACCTATATTTTTTCTTTTCAAAATCGTTATAGGTCTTTTTCAGGGTTCTTTCCGTTCTTAATTATTTTCATTGTTAACATAGGAAGTTGATGGAAGGAATGGGAGTCATCGTAATCAATTGTAATTATTATGCGAATAGTTCTTTATTGGAATATTGGATATTTATTAAGGGCGTCCCAAAATTCACGAAAGATTTGAATTTGGCGCCATTTGTATGGTAAGGTGTTGCCAACAAAACAAAAACACAGCGTGACAGCTGACAGTTCAGGATTATTAAAATTGGAGCGCTACAAGAAAGAACAACGTGTTTTCATTGGTGAGCAATATTTTAAAAATTATGAAAGTTTGGCAGCTACAGTTCGGAATTTTCGTACAAAATATGGTCGGAATAGTGATTTAACCTCATCAACTGTCAAGAGATTAATTGAAAAATTCAGGGAGACTGAATCAATTAGTGATCTTAAACGCTCTGGCCGTCCTTCAACAAGTCGTTCGACCAAAAACATTAAAGCAGTTCGTGAGAATGTTACTGAGACTCCAGGAACATCAATTCGGAACCGTGGTCAAGAATTGGACATTTCGAGAAGCTCTCTACAGCGCATTCTCACGAAAGATTTGCATCTTCATGCTTACAAAGTTCAATTGACTCAAGAACTGAAGCCTACTGACCACGCACAACGAAGAAAGTTCGTTGAATGGATTATGGAACAAGTGGATACTGATTTTTCGAAGAAAATCATCTTCAGCGATGAGGCTCATTTCCATCGTGATGGCTTCGTTAATCGACAAAATTGTCGCATTTGGGGTTCAGACAATCCACAAGTGACTGTGCGAAACAAATGCGTCCACAACGTGTCACTGTTTGGTGGGAATTTTGGGCTGGAGGCATCATCTTCAATAACAGTTAGTGGTGATTGTTATCGCGATATGATAATCCACATTTTTGTGTCTAAATTGCAAGATATGGATGTGGACGACATGTGGTTTCAACAAGACGGTACCATATGCCATACAATCCGAGAAACAATTCAATTACTTCATGAATCATTTCCTGGTCGTGTAATATCCCGTTTTGGTGATCAGAATTGGCCGCCCAGATCATGCGATTTAACCCCGTTGGACTTTTTTTCTTTGGGGTTTATGCTAACAAGCCCACCACCACCAATTACTTGAAGGAGGAAACTAAGCGCTGTATCAACGAAATTCGGCCTCATTTATGCAAAACGGTGGCAAATTTCGACAAAAGAGTGCGTATGTGCCAGCGAAGTCGTGGAGGCCATTTACCCGATATGTTATTCCATACATAACCCTATACTGTATACTTTATGAATCAATAAAAAAATTACAATATTTAATTAAAAAAAAAACCTGTGTTTTCCATCAAAGTTACTTCTTGGGTGAATTTTGGGACACCCTTTGTATAGAAGGAATTGAGTTCTGATTACAGGGTAACTTAAAAAAATTGTCAAGTTGAATATATATAACAAGTTTTAAAAATACAAACTGTTAAGTAAGCTCACGGAATTATCTTGCCTTATTTTTTCAGCACGTCAATCGACGCCCCAAAATCGTCCCCATGTTTCCGGCCTACTACATATTCAACAGTCTCCTGTGTCTCCTGCTCGTCTTACACATATTCTGGACTTACCTCATTCTTAAAATAGCCCACAATTCGTTTTAAACGCCGGTCAGATGGAGGGCGACATCAGGAGCAGCAGCGACGAGATCAGCGAAGATTCTAATAATTCTAATTCGCTGTCGAATATGAATCACACTAAGGGCGAGTGAGGGGCGGTGTGTATGTGGGAGTGAGTGTGAGTTAGTGAGCGCTGAAAATCTAGGCTAATTGTAATGATATTGGTGAGTTATGAGGGTTCAAATGTGCAGAAGAATATGAAGGGTAAAATACAATACGACAAACAGGTTAAAAGGAAATCTCTGCATATTTTTACTTGTCTAGCTCATTCTTACGTTACGTAAAAAATTGTATATTATATAATCAGTGTATTACCGCCTTAAAATCACTTTTTTTATTGTTATTACTATAAATTTCTTTAGTTTTGTACACTGTCTGTCTCAAAAGTTGCCAGAAAAAACTACCAAACTCTTCTTTTGAAATCATCTTCAAGTCACGCGGCCTTGAGGCTTGAATGTCCTCTAAATTGACGTAGTGTTGACATTTCATGTAGAGCATGACTTAAGAAAATAAAAAAAAATCCCTTGACTCCAAATCTGGTGCGTACGAAGGTTGATAGGGTACTGACACATGTTTTTGTGCCAAGAACTCTACTACAAATCCGATCATTTGCGCTTAGGCATTGTCATGACGCAAGAAGAAATCTGTCCCGTTCCATCGTTCTGGGCGAAGCTGCTGAATCCTCTTTGTAACAAGGAGTTGGCACTCCTAGTACTCGGCACTGACTGATCACAACTGGCCGACTAAATGAGCATGTTGTGTTTACTGTTGTTACTTCAAGTTTCCACTGTAGTTCAAGAGATGGCGCTTCTTATAGGACGGGAAAAAATCAGCCTGCGAGCTTTTTGAACAGACGGTGTATGTACCGATTTCGTGACAAAAAGCTTATTTTTTTTTAAAACTTAATCTGTTTTAAATTGTTTGCGAGACATTCAGGACCGGACGGGTCGAATTTTGAGTTTCCAACGTAAAAATTGTTAACGTTTCAGTCAGTATTTTGGCGTTGAAAAATATGTCACTGAGGTGTACTGACAATCAGCTTTCCATAGCTTGTGTTAGATGGCTGTATGGTGCCCTTCATTTTGCTGGGGCACGTATCAAGTCATATTCGTACCTGTAAGGTCCTCGTCAGATGGTTAAATTGACTTAAGAAAATTTTTTTGTAAGTGGTATGAGGTGCGTGGAAGTAATAAAAATTCCTAATTCTTTTTCTGACAGACTGCGTACGCCAGGAAGTCGAAACTTAATATAATCTCCCTGTAGAAGTACACTTTCTTCGTAACGTCGAGGCCATGATTCTCAAGACAGCCGAAAACGTTCTGTAGTAGAGATTCTGGGAAAATCGCTGATGCAAGAAAGCCTAGACTGGAAAATGAGCGGTCACGGAGTGTGTCTTTCATCGTTGAAATAAACGAAAAATCGGTAGGAGCAAGATCGGGCGAGGGGGGAGCATGAGACACCACTTCAAAGTTGTGGCTGCAAAAGAGTAAGAGCTTTGAGCTTCAATCATGTTTCTAGGATGCGGCAGTCGCTGTAATACCCTTTGGAACACAATAAGTGGAGATTACGTTTTTCCTATCGCAAAAGATGGTGACCATCATTTTCTCAGCACTGGTGGTAATTCGAAATTTTCTTCCGTTGCAATGAATTGGTGTACAATTGCAGTTATGTTTCAGCATTACAAAACGACAACCACGTTTCATCTATTTTAACAGTCTGTGAAAAGGAAACACTATTTATGGTGCCATCACTTGTCAACGTCGCCTGACAAATTGGAACAGCTTTGTGTTCATCAGCCAATATTTGGGCACCCACCTTCCACCTTCTCAGGTCTTTACGTAAGATGGTGTGCACAAATCTCACGGAATGCCAATTTTTTGAGGCTATAGAGGCCACCTACAATAGAATACTGTCCCCCCCCGTTTGGGGCTCTGCTTCCAAACATACACTGCATTTGTTGGATTCTATTCAGAAGAAAGCTGTTCGTCTTATTGGAGACCGGCAACCTTGGTTCCTTGGAACATCGAAGAACGGTTGGCGACTTAAGTCTATTCTACAAGTATTTTCATGGAAAGTGTTCGAAGGATGTGGCCCGCTTAATTTCTTCCAGAGCGGTGCATGCTGATAATACATGTCGCGCTAATACATCACATCTGAATGAGATTCAGTTTTGTCACTTCTCGTTCAATCCTTTGTAAGAGTATGTCAAGAGTATCATCCCTTTAAAATAATTTGGCCAGGACCGTCTTTCCCACAAGTACAATTTACAGCAATTCAAGATCAACGTGAATTGCTTTTTCGGCACGCGCGTCGCTTCTGTAGGATTTCCCCTGCAACCTATAAAAAATATATATCATTCACGTCTAATCGGCAGTCCTCTATCACAACTTGCTCACTTACGCAATTATGTTGTCTCTCCGGCTTGTTCATGGTTTCTTGACTTCGTTGTCCCAGGACGTTCCGCTTTTTTTGAACTGTCGCACACACGAAAACACGTTTTTTTTTTGCATCCGTAACACCTTACTTGATGAATATCGACGACAGTTACATCACGTAAGTAAAAAAAAATGGATGAATGCACGCTGTTGTACACTCAACGTCGCCATTTTAAGTATAGAAAACGCTTCTCACTCTAACGGCAGCCATAGGAACTCCGTGCGCTGTACGATGCTGCCAACTGTATCACGCATTCACAGATTGTGCCCACGTATTTTAGCTAAACCGCATCTTCCTATCAACACTGTGTCTCGAAAGAAATTTTCGAATGCACCTCGTATACTGTCAGATGAACTAAATCAGTCGGTGGTAGTGAAAGAATTTTTTTTTTATCTGTCAACAATACCGGAGTTAGATTTTAGATCTTGCTTTACACTAATAGTATGTAATATGTGCTATAGAATGGGCCAAAATTTTGACTGATCAATCAGTAAGTTAAAAATGAAATTATGCTTTATTAAGGGGCTATACCAGTGTAAACTACTTTACTGTTTTTCTAGAATTTTTTTTAAAGAAAACTAGTTCATCAAATGTTTTAAAATGTTGGATTTATTATTTGTTTACAAATACACACAATTTTTTTCCGACCAAAACATTGAAATTTACGGGACTAGTAACTTACAGGTAAAAAAAAAGTAGTTCCACTGTTGCCGTTCCACATAGACTGGAATCAAAAAAAAAAGTTAATTAAAATAGATATAATTTTTCGTACTATCAATCATGACTTTTAAAAAATTTTGAGAATTATAAGAATGGCGGCGTCTGGAAACAAATATAAAATTTCCGTCACAAAAGTGTCCGTTTTTTGCATGCCAAATTGACTTTTTTGGTCCAGTCAAAAAAATCCATGGTTCGTAGTATGACTAAACATGTCCTTAATATGCAAAAAAATTAGGTCGGTACAATAAATTGTTTTCGAGTTACAACTGCAGAAAATTTAAAAAAGAGAGTTTTGAGGAAAACGCGTTTAAAGAATGCCTAACGTGTAACACTTCTTCTTTTTCTACTTCCTTCAGCCGCTCTCTATCCACTGTCGGGTATAGGCCTCTCTCAAATCTTTCCATTTGTCTCTATGTTGTGCTTGTTGATACCAGTCAAGCCCTCCGATTCTCTTCAGATCATAGCTCCATCTCTGTTGGGGTCTCCTATGCTTCGCTTTTCACCCCATGGTCTCCTATGCTTCGCTTTTCACCCCATGGTCTCCACCTAGTGATCTTGCCACTCCACTTATACGTCGCTCTCGCTACATGGCTGGCCCAGCTCCATTTCAGAGATGTTATCCGTTTGGTGATATCATGCACCTTTGTTTGTTGTCTAATTAATTTATTAGTTTTCTTGTCCTTCAAAGTAACACTCAACATCTTCCTTTCAATTGCTCGTTGGTGAACTTGTAGTTTTTCTATTGTTCTTTTAGTTAAAACCTATGTCTCGGCTCCATACGTTGTAGCTGGTAAAATACATTGATTATAAATTTGGGTTTTTGATCTTTGAGGAATGTTCATATTCAGTACATATTTCAATTTTCCATATGCTGCCCATCCCATACGTATCCTTTCTATTTCAAGCTGCTGGTTTTCCTTTCCTATCGTTATTATTTGGCCCAGATAGATGCATGTGTTTACTTTTTCTATTGTTGAATGTTCAATCACTATATTTTCATCATTGGTGTCTTCGTTACTCATATACTTTGTCTTGGAGAAATTTATGTCAAGTCCCACTGTTCTTGCTTGGTGGTCGAGATCTGTGATCATCTGGATCATTTCATTCTTATTGTTTGCTATAATTACAATGTCATCTGCGAATCTCAGGTTGTTTAGCCGATCACCAGCTCTCAGAAGGCCATTTTCGTCCAATTTAGTTCCTTGAATACATCTTCTAAGATCATTGTAAATAACTTAGGCGATATTACATCGCCCTGCCTTACTCTCTGTTCACTGGGACCTTGTTTGTCAGTTCTTGGTTTACCATAACTTTGAGTGTTGCTCGTTCATATATTCTGGCTATCAGTTTGCTGTATCTGTGGTCTATACAAGCATTTCTAAGAGCTCTTACAAGCGCCCATTTTTCCACTGTGTCGAAAGCCTTGCGAAAATCTACAAATGTGAGCCACATTGGTATATTGTATTCGGTGGCTTTCTCGATTAGTATTCTAATATAAATAATGATCTCTTGTCACGTACCTACTTTTATGACTATTTTGAGTTTGCTGAAGTATTAGATATTTAACTTTCACTTACGTAATGGCGTCACGGCATTGGAATTTTCATACCTGTTCCAGTTCGCGTTACGCTTCTAAAAACGAGTTTAACAGGTTGACTGCCGATCTATATTTTTGAATTTGTGGTTGACGCCGGTAAGATTTTACCAAATATTTTTATTTTATTGTGGTAAATATGAATTAAAATGAGTCTTGGATGTGTTTTTTTTTATGTGCCATTCAAAATATTAGAAAAAAAAAATTTCACTCCGATCGGAGTAATCGGCATTGCAAGTGAAAATTTTTACTAGATGCCGAACACTCCGATCGGAGTGTCCAATTAAATAAGTAAAGAAATAATAAATCGAACTCATGAACTCAAAACATTTATTTCTATATCATTTTTGTACATTTTTATGGTAATCCTCAAAGCAATTAAGGCAAAAACCTGGTTGTCCAGGGCACATTTTGCATTCATACACTGTTTGCTTTCTTATTTTATTTTTCCTGCATTCTTTGCATTCCTTTCTGCTTACCCGTTTTGTTTCTTTAGTTCCTTTTTTTTCACTAACAATTTTTTCTACTTTGCTAATGAGGTGGACATTTATTTGGCCTGGAGGAATTTGCGGCAAATTAGTAATTGGCCGTCTGGCTAGTAAATTTCTTATGACATCCAATCGGAAGTCATATAATCGTAACTGGTCAGACCGCGAATATTTATTGTACAAAAAATAGGCGTTTATCATGCTCATTTGCAGCACATGCATGAATAACTTTTTGTACCACCGAATGGTTTTACGGCTGCAAGGATAATATGCCATCATTTGATCCTGTCTATCTATACCGAACATAAAAGCATTATATCCAATGATTGCGGAAGGTTTTTCAGATTCTTGATTTCTTTTGTTTTTAAAAATGCCCATTTCGCTTCCAAATTCTGTTGAAATATATTGAACATTGCGTTTATCGCGCCATTTTCCGACATGCACTCCATTGCAAAACAGATTTATTCTCACCACGTTTTAAGTTTGCACTCATTACCTCTTTCGGATTATCTTTCCTCTCAGCTCTCAGCGTACCAGTGCAGTATGTATTTTGTTGAAGTAATTTCCTAGCTAAATTAACACTATTGTAAAAATTGTCTAGATAAACAGCATGTCCCACACCCAATTTTTCCTCCAATAAATGTAAAACGATCTTTTCAGTATGTCCGCTTCCACCATAAACATCTGTCGCACCTTCGTAGACACGAAATTTCAAAATAAGTCCATTAGGCTCTGTCAGCATGTATAACTTCATACCATACTTATGACGCTTATTCTTGATATACTGTTTAAACTGGAGACGACCCCGATAAAGTACCATAGCTTCATCCAAAGACAACTCTCTTCCAGGATAGTAAATTTCTCCCATCTTGTTGTTAAAAAAATCTGCCACAAATCTAATCTTTCCTAGCCGATCTGCCGGATCCATATCTGGAGATGTAAAATGCAAACACCTCAAGAGAAGCAAAAATCTATTCCTTGACACATATTTTCTAAAAAACAGGTAGATTAAATAGCGGATCAGTTTTCCAATAATCGTTAAGACGGCTCAAGGATATTGTGCCAGTGTGAAGTAACGGCCAAAAAAATTTTTAGTTCGTCAAGAGTAAGATCTTTAAAATTAGTAATACGTGATTTTGTACTTGTTTCTGGGCGCAGCAAAACCTCGACTGCGTAAGAGTTCGTTCGTTCTACAATAGTTTGTAAAAAATCATCATCAATGATCATTTCGAAAAAATCGATAGGTGCACCCTGTCCTGGAATTTGCACCAATAATTCCTGGGTTTTCTGGAACAAAATTTGTTTTAAACGCACCTCTGTCGTTCCATTTTATCTCATCAAGGCTAGGAAGTGTTTGATGTGGCCGAATAGGGTTTATAAAATTCTCTTCTTTGGACTCTGAGCTTGAATTTACATCACTATCGTCTGTGTCTGGTACGTAATGTTCGTCACTACTACCTCCGCTTTCTTCCAATAGCTGCAATAATTCAGTGTCAGTTAGCTTCTTTTTCTTATCATATACCTTTTTTTCATCACTACAATGTATTTTTTTAATACCAGAAGGCCCAGGTTGATTGTCCATATTGTACGGCAGATTACAACCAAACCAAAAGCAAATCCGCGGAACCACTTAAGCACCTGTTAGAACTTGCGTTTTTAAGCAACGCCACCACTAGAAACACGTTTCATATACAACGCCGATGGAATACTAAAACGTTTCGTAAGAACGCATGTCGAACTCCGATCGGAGTAGACGGCATTGGCGAAGAGACGCGACGCATTCCGATCGGAGTGGTCAGCAGTCAACCTGTTATGGCCCCCCGAATAGCTGGGCCTGGCGACAGCTGGATTTAATAATAATAATAAGCAAGCATAGGCCGACTTTGATACTTCGACCTTTTATTTTATACATAGCATCGAAATATGTAGAAAAAAAAACGATTTTTGGAAATTATCACACTGGTATAGCCTCTTAAATATTGCCCGTAACATGAAATAAAATAGGTCTTTTGTGTCAATTTTTGCCGCGGTTACTTTGAAGTGTGTGCGTTTTTAGGTATTATTATTATTTAAAATTGAAGTACGTTACTATTAGGTATATATTGATAAAAAGTATGCAAGATTAACATATAAAAAAGTTTTTTTTTTTCATTTCGATATAATATAATTAAATATATTTAAAGTAAATGTTGTTAAAAACGTATTTAAGTTATTTTTCTGTTGTATTTAACAAGCTGGATTAATGAAATGGTGTCTTTTGTTGAACTGTTCGTTTTTAGTAGTGTTCGTCTAGCCTTTTTGTGTCTATATAACAAAAAGGGACAGTAATACCACCGAAAAAAATCACTGAAAAGGCTCATTCGGTTATTCCTCGCTCTCCGAAGACTGCTTATCGCTTATTTTTGCAACGTCAAATATGACTTTGAAGCAGGCGGACGTATTTTCTAGACTTGGAGCTTCTGAAGGCGAAGTTAGAGCATTTTGGGGTTTCAAATTGTGAAGCAGGGGTCCCGAGTCATCGGCCGCCTGTCGCGCGAGCTCTCTCCCTGCTCTCGCCCGGTCGTCTCCAGCAACAGATAACTTTTTTATAATTTACAATTTAACTGTAGAAGTTTATCACAATTGGGGCTATCAAATTATACGAAAAAGGGAAAATCAAAATAAATCAATGCGGCCAGGTAAAAGGGAGCCTTAAGTGTACCATCTGTGGTACTACTGTTAGACAAACTCGGAACAGTTAATGAAAGATTTCAGAGCACCTAGAGGGCCTTATCAGAAAAATCTTTTTACATTATTCTATGTTTTTCTAGGGACTTGTTATGTGTAGATATTTTTTGTTATCAAGCCCAAATGAAAATCTGTTTAGTGTTTAAGAAGTCTCAGGTTAATAATATTACCTAGATAGTGGCACAAGAAAATAATTATTATTAGAGACCGGATTATATGCAGCATAAAAACCTGAAATATGCATGCAAATATGCATGAAAAATGCTTAAAATATGCATGAAAAGGTCAAAATATGCAATATTAAATAATAATAAAAGTAGTAATTTTTAGTTTTTTATTTCAAAATCAGCATAAAATTAACAAGTTAGCGACGATGTTTAAATTTAATTAACAATTATTTAACATTTTTTAAAATTATTTAACATTTGTATTCTTGTACACGTAAACAATAAGGTATTGTTCCAAATGTTGGGTAGTAAGATTGTGTCTTCGATCACTTAAAATATTTTTATAAGTGGAAAAAGACCGTTCCACGTCCACTGAGGTAACTGGGCAGTATTTGAATGTGGGTGCTATGTTAGCACTTATTGTTTCTGGCAAAAGTTCACCCGTCCCATTAATAAAACTATCAATATTTGACACAAAGGTTCAAAGCCTGGGTTATTGCACAAAATGTTTTCAAACTTTTCTTTAACTCTACGCGGGAATACATCTGGCAATGTGGAGTTTATTTGACGGATTTTATTCATTAACTGAATTGATTCGGTCAACGCCAAACCTCGAGTTTTAAGCTTTTTAATACCCGCAGGTATGTGGGAAAAGTGAGTGCTAATCAAAGCTATGTTTTTTTTAATATCGAGTTACCACTGGTTCGAGAGGTAAAGGCACATTTGGCAGTTTTTCTTTATAGGCGTTATTGCGAGCAGGTACCTTAAGAAACACTTTCTTTGCTGATGAAATCAGTTTATTTACATTTCCAAACGTGGATCGTACTTCTTCAGCGAGTCGATGGACTCCGTTAGCAAAGCACGTCACATGATTTAAATTTGGATAAAATACTTCAAGGACTTTGGCTGCCTTGATCATATAGGAAGCAGCATCTGAGAGAAATATAAACACTCTTTCATCTGCAGAAGATTCAGGAAATATTTTTTTAACACCCTCATTCACAAATCTTTCGATCGTAGGATGTTGTACGTAGAGTCTTGTGAAGTTCTTTGCAGGCCACCAAATAGGAAGAAGAAGACTCTAATCTTAATTTTGGATTGTTGTAGCTTCTACTTGATGGAAATTCATTATAAATATATAATAAAAGACTGTTTTTAGTCAATTTCCACTGGTTTATTTAAATTGCGATGACGCGTTTCGCTGTCGATGCAGCTTCAGATCTACATTTTACACTGTCAAGTTAGGTCATTGTCATTGTCTTTATTGAATTTAAGTTAGGCTATGCCTCTTACTTACATTTATGATAGCTTATATTCCTATACTACTTAACCTAGGTTCTATACAGTAATCCTAATTAACTTAACCTAGGACATTGGGTTTTAATTACATTGGTTGACTAATCTAACTTAACTAGAGCTTAATTCTAAACTAATCTAGAACTTAATTCTAAACTTAATCTAGGTTACAATCTTCATGGGGGTGGGAGAGGGCCATCGTCTTCGTCGGATATGGGGTCAGAAGGTCTTGGATAGTGATGGCGGGCGTTGGCGGGTACGTGAAATGCACTCCTTATGGTGGCGTTTGGGTGTTGTAGCGCCTTTGCGAAGAACTTAATGTTGGTGGACCTCATGTGTGCCTTGATTGTTGGCACACCGAGGTCTCTATGCAATTGACGGTTTCGGACGAACCATGGGGCTCCCGTGATCATCCTCAGGGCCTTGTTCTGTACTGCCTGAAGTTGAGCTCTGCGTGTCTTGGTGAGTTTAGACCAAGTAGGGCAGGCGTGTGCGAGTCCTGCCCTCACGATGGTTTTATAAATTAGCAGCTTGGTCAAGTTAGGTTTAATATTCACAGTTTTATATAATTTCTTAATTATAATATTACACCTAATTAAATTACATTGATAGTATTGGAAAATCCACACAGATTTGGAGTTAAGAGAATAAATTCAATAATGGTGAATTGCTTAAATCTACCTGGTCGTTGAGTAAAGTACCTGTAGTCCTTAATCGATTTATTTGCATAGTCTCTAAAAGGTTTAGTTTTAAACCTTTTTGTTGGGTGTGTAAAATTTTGAAATTCTTGTTAAATGTGTGATTTTCTGTTAATAGATGATTAGCATATGTTGAATTAGATTTTCTATGGATGAAACTTTTTTCGTGTTCTGTAATTCTTTGTCTAAATGTACGTCCAGTTTGTCCGATGTATGTTTTAGGACATGACCCACATGTTAATTGATAAACCCCTGATTTGTTGTGTTAATTGATTTGTAGTTTGTAGTTTTTAAGGTATTTCCCTATAGTATTGTTAGTCTTGTACGCTATGTTGATATTTTTTTGATTTAAAAATTTCCCCAGTTTTTCCGTTGGTTTGCCGAAATAGGTTAAGCATTTAAAAGTGGTATTTCTGTCCTTAAAACGTGGGTATATTTCTGAGATAGCCTTGTTTCTAAGTTTTTTCTTAACGATACTATTGATTAAAGTAACCGAATAACCGTTGTTAACGGCTACTTGTTTTATGTAGTTTAATTCTTTAGTAAAATTTTCTTCTGATAAGGGAATATTAGTTAGTCTATGTATAAAACTATGATAAGCGGCAAGTTTATGATGGTTAGGGTGATGAGAACTATTGTGAATTGTGGTATCTGTATGACAAGGTTTGTGATATATTGCAAATTCATGTTTTTTCCTGGCTTTACTGATTGTTAAGTCTAGGAAATTGATTTTCCCTTCGACTTCTTCTTCCATTGTAAAACTGATATTTCTATGTAAAGAATTAATATACTGTAAAAAGTGAGTTAATTGTCTGTCCGTACCTGTAAAGCATACAATTATATCGTCTACGTATCTAATCTTAATGCACCCACAATTAAAATTGCAATATAGCGACCACAACTGTCGGTAGTTTCATCAGCTGAAATCCAAATAATGTCATCCTTAAGTTCATTACGTATTTCTTCCAGAACATGCTGGTAAATTGTTTGTATGTAATTTTTACGCAGTGTTGATTCGTCTAGTTCTTTTTTTTTTGATTCAAGCAATATTTTCGCAGAAAATCTTTGCATGTAGGATTTGTAAGTTTGTGGAGAGGAATATTACTTGCAAGCAGTGCTTCACATAAATCCATGCTAAAGTGTTTTTTTTGTTTGCCTATAGAAGTGGACTCACTGCTACTTGCTGCTGTTATAAGTTGTTGTCGTGGGCCTTTTTTTTGCAGTCCTGCGATATGAAGACTTGTCTTGACATGCTGGTCAATTTGAAACTTTTTTGTGCACGAAATATTTTTCTCGCAAACTCGACAATATAAAACATTTCCGTCGTATGTAAATGTTCCAGGATAATCAGCTACCTACGAAGAGACACTTTTTTTTGCGGGTGGCATGGTACACGTTAAACTTTAACACAACACGTTAAAAATTGCAAAAAGACTACACTGATGCAAGCGCGTCAAAAATAATGTTAAAAACTGATATCTTGTTTTAAAATAAAAATTCGTCTTCGAGAAAATTGTTTATTTGATCCACGCTCAAACAAATATTCTTAGAAACTAATTACTTATCACTTAATATCCCGACCAAGAAACAAAGGAATAAAATACCGTCGTAATTTTGGGTATTCCCTTGGCACTATAACCTAATCGATGTTTAGACTATTGCAGGTAATGTCCCGGCGATAAGATCGGTTCCAGACGGCGATATTAACAATACCCTGAGCAATTCAATTGCCTAGTAATACCGAGAAATATTGTAAATACAGGGAAAATATGCATCATTACTAGATTTTGAGTAAAATATGCAATAATCGGTGAGAATGGTCTAAATATGCAAATGCATATGAAAATATGCAAATGCATATAATCCGGTCTCTAATTATTATTATATATATTATAATTAAGGAGTATTTTTCTCTAAAGTAGTGTTTTTTTTTGTGCCACTGTGTTATCGGGAAGCGTAAAAAGCTACCCTAAAACGAGATCCAAAGATGTTGTTTCCCGCCTTATGTTATACTGTGGGGTATAGGAAAAAAGGAAAATTACTCCCATATAGAACATACATTTTTCCTAGTTTTTTTCCTCTACTCTGTATATTTCAAATTATTTTATAGTTATCGCACAATATTTTTATGTCGTTTCGTCTTGCAAGTTGTTTAGTTGCTTAACATTCCAAGAGTATAAATATTTTTTTTCTGGATTCGTTTCCGTTGTAAAAACATCACATAGGGTTCTCTTCTTTTTTAATTTTAGCGCATATACTCGGTGTCGTTGAAAA
The DNA here is from genome assembly GCA_019049505.1 of Pachyrhynchus sulphureomaculatus. NCBI lineage: Eukaryota > Metazoa > Arthropoda > Insecta > Coleoptera > Curculionidae > Pachyrhynchus > Pachyrhynchus sulphureomaculatus. The sequence continues at coordinate 131,949,347 of CM032448.1, read as the reverse complement.
TACTAAATTAATCTTTTATGATGTGCATAGGGATCGGCTTATTTCGATTTTATGCGAGGGGGTTCGTTGCACGTGTGATGGTGAGACGGAAATAGGACATTTTTAATATGATTTTTTAAAAAAAATTAAGTTGGATGGCTCGTGGTTTTGAAGACTTATTTTCAATTGCTTAGCATATACAGGGTGTGGTGTTTAAATCCGGATGAATTTAAATTTGAATTTTCTGCCCTATAGTAGTTCCGCACATTGTTGACGTTCGTGAAAGCCACATACTTCTAGTAAACAGTCATAACCTCGAAATGACCGAGCCGTTGCGAACAAGTGCGGAGGACAACCGACGAGCCGCAATTATCGAAAGTCTTCGCGCTGGACTGAAATAATTCGCTTCTTCGAGTACCTGAGATTAACTGTGCAGGGCGTAAGGCGTGTATGTATATCAACAGTATATACATCAGCACACGTGAGCCATTTAGTCCAAAACTGGTTATGGGATAACGTAGATACGTTCTGACCTCCCAATAGTCAGGATTTGAACCCCCTCGACTACTATGTTTGGAGTGTAATCGAAAAGGTTACTAACAAGGCCAGACACCCTAATGTGGCATCTTTACGCACCGCTATCGAAGCAGCATTTGCCAATATGGACAGCCCTGCTTTAAAGAAAGCGTGCGAGTGCATCAGGCCAAGGATAGAGGCGGTCATTGCGGCTGAGGGAGGTTACATCGAATAATTCCACTCTGGATAGGTCACACAACTGACATGCAAAAGGATTTTTTTTCATTTTAATTTTTTGACGAAAAAATATTTAATTTTTCCGGATTTAAGTGTCGCACCCTGTATACAGTGATCTGTAGCAGGATCTGTGTTATGTGGTATTCTGTCGGTCGTTTTCTACTATCGGAATCAGTTTTTGAAGACGATAGTACATGCAAAAGCTACTCTTGTGTTGCCGTCGACACATACCAGCACATTTTCGGCTCCTTTTGTCTCGTGCTATTGCCTGACAAGCAGGTAACAGAAAAGGATTTCTGTTTTGAATAACAATGGTGAACGTTTCAGTAATAAAATTTCTGAGGCATTCTCTTAAAATTCTTAATCGCGAAAACCGAATACTGATTTGAGGATGTTTTCGCCAATTCCAAATTTTAAAACGTCTTCAAAAACAGCTAAGTGTGGTTCTGGTGGGCTTTGAATCCGGATGCGGTCACGTGTTTACCACTTTATTCTTTGATTAATGGCATATTTATTATAGATAGTTCTCAAGGCTCGAGCAAATGGTGCCCAGCAAGACAAATTCTCGCTTAAGGGAACATTACGCTTTCTCGGTCGAAAATTTTAATCATTTTTATGGGCCTGATAAATTAATAAAAAACATTTTTTGAGTCCTTAATTTTTCCGACTTATATATTAAGTCTTTAAATACAAGAAAAAAAAATTGACATAATTTTTTAAATGATTTTTTATAGGGGTTACTGGAACGTCTGAAAAAAATATATATCCTTAGAAAAAGTATGACTATGGCCCCAGTATAGACTACGATTATTTTGTTTGAGTAAAAATTCACAAAATAGTGGACCTACAATATTGACAAACGAATTTTCCCATATAAAATCTACTTACGTTCAATCAGCTATGCCGGCTGCATACAAAATTCCTACCGACTCCTCATACGCCTCGTTGTCAAGTGTTCTCTCGTCTCTGCGTGCGATTCTGGCCTCTCTGGTGGCATATTTATAACAACTCTGAATATAGCCTCAACTGCAATTTTAATATTTTCGATGATTTTATAAGTTGTTTCATAAAAACCCGTCCCTAAATCAATTAGGCCGCAAAAATTGTTCACTCCAGCGAGTCCACAGCCGAGTAATCTCATTACAAAAATTAAACGTCTATTAATTTCATATGATTTTCCAACTTTGGGGCTAGAGTCAATGAGTGTATCACCTCATTCACACACAACACAAAGCTTTTAAAACCGACTTCTCTTTCGTCTCGTTTAAAAAATTTCATGGTGAATGTTTCAGTAATAAAATTTCTGTGGCATTCTCTTAAAGTTCTTAATCGTGAAAACCGAATACTGATTTGAGGATGTTTTCGCCAATTCTAAATTTTAAAACGTCTTCAAAAACAGCTAAGTGTGGTTCTGGTGGGCTTTGAATCCGGATGCGGTCACGTGTTTACCACTTTATTCTTTGATTAATGGCATATTTATTATAGATAGTTCTTAAGGCTCGAGCAAATAGTGCCCAGCAAGACAAATTCTCGGTTAAGCGAACATTACGCTTTCTCGGTCGAAAATTTTAATCATTTTTATGGGACTGATAAATTAATAAAAAAAATTTTTGAGTCCTTAATTTTTCCGACTTATATATTAAGTCTTCAAATACAAAAAAAAAAATTGACATAATTTTTAATTGATTTTTTATAGGGGTTTTTTTTGCAGCCTCACGGAAGCCATTTTAAAAATTTTGATCTGGTGGCGTGCCCGATTGCGGCCCACTGGAATGTCTGAAAAAAAATATATATCCTTAGAAAAAGTATGACTATTTCCCCAGTATAGACTACGATTATTTTGTTTGAGTAAAAATTCACAAAATAGTGGACCTCCAATGTTGACAAACGAATTTTCCCATATAAAATCTACTTACGTTCAATCAGCTATGCCGGCTGCATACAAAATTCCTACCGACTCCTCATACACTTCGTTCTCAAGTGTTCTCTCGTCTCTGCTTACGATTCTGGCCTCCCTAGTGGCATATTTATAACAACTCTGAATACAGCCTCAACTGCAATTTTAATATTTTCGATGATTTTATAAGTTGTTTCATAAAAAACCGGTCCCTAAATCCATTAGGCCGCAAAAATTGTTCACTCCAGTGAATCCACAGCCGAGTAATCTCATTACAAAAATGAAACGTCTATTAATTTCATATGATTTCCCCACTTTGGGCCTAGAGTCAATGAGTGTATCGCCTCATTCACACACAACACAAAGCTTAAAACCGACTTCTCTTTCGTCTCGTTTAAAAAATTTCCATCTCCAAATTGTTCTAAACAATAACTAAAAGTCGGATCGGTGCTTAGATTCAAATCAGAAGTTTTTATGATTTTTTCTGCAGATGTACTGGTAAAATTAAAATTACTTTCATCTGAAAATCCATTACCATAAAATTGTCTTTTACGTGGTCCGCACACTCGCTTCGAACTAAATTTCCCATATTTTGTTTATCCATTTTGCACAATGTTAGCCGAGACGTTTACGGAGTGATATTAGCGCTACGAGCGATATTTTCGAACTGAGCAGGCTAGCGTACCGTTTGCTTTGGAGCTACAGTTTTGCCTCAAACTGAAAAGATATTATACCCATTATAGTAAGCTCTCCTTTTACATGTTTCTATCTTTCTTAGAATTATAAGAGTAGTAGCAGATGTTCGACGCAGGTACAGCAAAACCTTTCTAAACGGTCGAAAAGGAAGTCGGCACGCCGCGCGGTCGATTTGGCCCGCCTTACATTGGGCGCTATAATCGTCTATAACTTCGAAAGTATTTGAAATTTTCAGAGAATATTATTAAAATATAATACTTTCCAATAGAATACTTTCAAAAAGTCGATTTTTCCGACCCGAGAAAGTGTAATCTTTCTTTAAGAAAGTAAAAAATATATTGCTATCTCTGTTTATATATCGAGTTCCAACGTAACTACCATATCATTTTGTCATTTTATTAGCCCTCTTTTAGTTTCGTTGTACTCATTGTTCTAGAGATTCCCTCTTGCCACTTCTTTTTTGGTCTTCCGACTTTCCTACGATTTGGAGGCATATTTTATAACTCTTAAGACAATCGTGTTTACTGCCAAATAATTAAAACTTACTAATAACCACGCAATTGCATCACTGCATCAGTCCCTAATATCTCGAGCTATTTTCAAAATTGCATAGAACATATGTTATTTCCGTTTCGCTTAACGAGAACCCATCATCATCGCGCGTACAAAAAAGTTGTAAGAATCTGTGGTCACATACTAATTGTCGATTTCCAGTAAAAGTTACTTAGCATTCGCTTAGCCTGTGATCACCGTCCACTAGTAGTTTGATGATAGCACTGTTTTTATGGGGTGAAAAGCTGAAAAATGATGTTTCGAACTAATATTGAAAGCGTACTGCAAATCTTAATAACACTGGGAATTGAGATTGCTGTCAAACATCAAAGAATTTTATCTTATAAAGTTAGTTTTGTGACGGTGCGTTTTTCTCTTATCTTTTTTGTTAACGTGTCGGTATAAATCAATTCCTAAAAAAATACGATAGTCGAATATGAATTTTTATTAAATTAAAAAAGAAATTGTACCAAATAAAGATGTTTTCTGCTTTTGTATAACGTACTATGAAATAAAAGTTTTCAATTTTCATTGTGATTTTTTTTACTTTCTTCAATTGTATATACCCTTAAATATTTTTATCTCCTCATATATCTCTTTCCCTCTTTAGTGTTCCATATATTTTTATAAATATGTCTATGTTCGTTCAGGAGCTAGACGGATATACCGAAAGAGGGTAAACATTAAGCTACAACATAGAGAAGCTTAACGTATTCCGTACACCAGGGGTGCTCAAACTTGAACTGCTGGCGATCTACCTCAATATTGTTAGACTACGATCGATCGACTCTGAGAGGCTGCAAGTAAGTGTGATGCAGGATTGTCATCTAGGTAGGGTGTATCGTGGCATAGATATTAGTTTTCCGCACAATATGCATTTTTTTAGTCAAGGTAAGTGTAGGTCTGCTCTAAAATGTCAATGAAAAAACTCATAATTATTCAAAATTGCGAATTATTGGTTCTTACAAAACAAACGAGTTCTAGTGTCTAAACCTAACTAAAGAGTGACTTTGGATGTTGAAGCGTGGCACTGCATGTCCTCAGCATACTTTTCATAAGATGGTACGTAATTACCGAGTGCTAATCACAAGCATGATGGCATATGTTCGTCAGTTAGTCGATTGCGATATTTTGACTTAATTATCTTCATTTCAGAAAATGCAGACTCACACAAGTAAGTTGACCCAAACATTGCCGTCAGTTGAAGGGCGATAGGGCCTTAGATTCGGATATTTATCTTCAGATATAAAAACACCAGAATTTTGTATCAGATGCTGTGGCTTTGAGATGTATATCTGATATAATCTGCACTAACTCATTTTCAACAGAACATGAGTCCATGTTAAACTGACTTGCTATTTCCGTAGCTAATTCCTCAATGTTTTTACACGAAAAGGATAACTCATAAATGATGCCAATTTACTGAAATCATAAAAACGTATTTCGAATTGGCCCAAAATATTTGATAATTCTGCCTCATAAATATCATAATTCAACTGAGGAATCCTTGCTTTCAAAGACGGAAAATTTTTCAGATCCTTTCTTTTCAGTTGATCTATCATAAGTTGCAATTTACTTTTGAATGCATTTATTGCGCTAATCATCTCAATAATAGTTTTTCCTTTACCTTGAAGCTCCAAATCAATGGTGTTTAAATGCATTGTGATGTCTGTCAAAAATGCCAAATCAGTCAGCCATTTTCCGTTTTTCAGCATCTGAGTGTCATCACCTCTTTCGTCCAGAAAAGCTGTTATTTCGGGCAATAATTCTTGAAACCTTTCTAGGAATTTTCCGCGACTCAACCACCTGACGTCCGTGTGAAGAACTAAATCAGTGTGTTCAGCTGACTCACTATCTTCCAGCTGCAATTTAAAGAGCCGTCGTTGCAAGCTACGTGCACGGATAGAATTCACAATTTTTATTGCAATGCCCATAATCTTTCTCCATGTTTAGAACTTTTGAACACAACTTGTTGATGTATAATGCAATGGAAGGAGAAAAATGAAGGGAAATCATCATTAGCTCGACACAATGCCACAAAACCGTTTTTGTTTCCAGTCATTGCTGGTGCTACTTCGGTTGTAATGCACACTAGTTTATATATTGGTAGCTTGTAGTTTGTTACAAAATTGAAGAAAACGTCATATATATCTTCTTCACAGGTCTTTCCTTTCAGAGGAATCATTGTCAAAAACTCTTCCTTAGCCGACATGTCATTGAATACCATTCGAATAAAAATACACAGCTGGGCAGTGTCTGCCATATCGGTGGATTCGTCGAACTGTAAAGAAAAGTATGTACATTCCATGATATCATGTTTTAGTTTATCTGCCATGTCCTGACATGACTTCAACACGCCTTGTGACAGTCGGACGAGATAACTGAAGTTCTCTAATAGCAGACATAATCTCTGTTTTATTTTTAAAATCTCCAAATAAAGTCTCACCCGCTTCAATAAATGCTTCCTTCACAACCAATCCATCATCAAATGGTTTCTTGTGTTTCGCCAATATATGAGATATTTTAAATGACGCGATCGTTGCAGCTTTTGATTGTTTGGCTGATCTTGTGAACATGGTTTGTTCTTTTTTCAAACAAGTTATCAAATCAATGTGTTTTATGAACCGTTTTATGATGCCTCTCTAAGTTCCCACCCTTAGATATTGCAACTGACGCACGGCAAATGAGACAAATGCACTTATCCTTTACCATACAAAAGAAAAATTCTTCCTCCCAATCGTTATTAAAATGGTACGTTTTACTTTTCTTCGCCGCACTCATTTTGGACTATTTATTAATAAAGTTTGTATCGATGTATCGCCTTCAAGTTACAACTCAGACTGACTCCTATTCCTGCAGGCGCAACATTTATATCGGCGCGAACGAAGTCTCGAATGTTCCCGTTCAAACACGCCTCCCGAAGTTTCTAGAAAAATCGGCGGGAATCAAAAACGCGGCTTTTCTTTGACAAGTACCGCGCATTTCTTTGATAAAGCCGTCTTTTGCCGCTAGCAGGGGGTTATTACGATAAAAGAAAGTGATGAGAGGGGTTATTCTGGCCTAATTGTCGATCGAATAAATTTTAGTAGTTTATTCATTACATTTTGTTTTAGTTACCTAAAACAAAATCTGTGAATAGTTCTATATCGGAATTTTTTTCTCGAGATCGACTCAAAAAGCACTCGCGATCGACCGTTTGAGCACCCCTGCCGTACACAAAAAATGCGCGCGCAAATTTACACCAGTTTTCTCTAGACTTTTTAACTTATCCTACAGAAGAGGACTATTTCCTCTCTGTTGGCAATGCGCTACAGCTCGATGGGTATCCAAAAGGGGCAAAAAAAACCTTACCAAATAACTTCCGAGTAATCGTATTATTTGTTAATATCGAAAATTATGGGAAACGTTATCAATCAGCATCTTTTAAAATATCTAGGTTTCAATATTATCAGCGCCTATCAATATGACTTTCGTAAGCAAAGATCAACAGGACATCTTTTAACTTATATCACGCTTATTTGGAACAACATAATTGAACAGTCTGGAGCTGTTGCACCTGATATATTCAAGGCATTCGACTGTGTTGGATATGACGGATCGATGGCTAAGCTACGCTCTTAGGATATGTCCGAAAGGTTTTGTTTATAACTCTCGTGTTTCCACGTTCTTTACGAGTGGTAGTTAATAGGTGTCTTTCTGGAGAGCTTAGGTATGGTACAGTTTGTCAAGTAAGAACGTGACCGTTCGTATTCTTGAAAAAATATTTTTTCAAGAACATTTTTAGCCATCAATTTATTTTTGTGTGCCAACAGCGGTGCAGTTACCGGGGTAAGTTATCCAATCGCCTCCTGCATCAATAACACTGACCTACACACATTTTGGTGTCTAGAATTTTAGACCTGATTTTAAGTATGTCGGAAAAGGTGATGTCAATAATGTTACTGGCTTTTTTGTATCAGCTCTAGTTAATGAGACAGAAAAAAAATGCATGTTTACAAAAATATTGCTTTATTTTAACATTCTACATGAAAAAATTGTTTTTTAAGTGATTTTTTAGAGTGAAATTGTCTTGGGCAATCTCGCATACAGTCCCTGGCCAAATTATTAGACGCACTGTATTTTTTTTAGTAATTTTATGTTTCTTAAGAGTTTTTTATGCAATAATGGTATATTTAAACTACAATATTATTGATTTTTATTTAAAAGAATTGTTGTAGACTACATAATTGTATTTATTTTTAACATATGGCAACAATGTGTTGACAAAGTGATACATGAACGTAAATAAGAACAAACCTGTATCAGTGGCGATCGGAATCGAGTCAGGTACGGACGTGTTTCTGTGGCTTTATGGACTGTGATTGTTTGTTTAACAGTTTTATACTACTCGGTTATTAGTTTATTTTGTATGCAGTGTTTTAAAAAAGTAATTGGACTATTTTCATTATGGGTAGAAAAGGCGATTTTTCACCACGTAAAAAAGCTGAAGTGAAGGCCCTTGTGATTGCGAAAACATTTACAAACCGAGAAATATCACGAAGATTGGAGGTTTCTGAAGCTAGTGTACGACGCATAAAAAGAAAATTGAGTCAGGGAAGGAATTAAGCCCGAAAAGAAAGAAAAGATGCGGTAGAAAACCAATTTTCACTCCACGGTCAGAGAGATGTTTGAAGAAATTTGTGTAGAAAACAGATTTGCTACCACAAAGGTAATAAAATCACAACTCCAGGATGCTAGCGTAAATGCTTCTGAGCGCACTGTTCGAAGAAGATTGAAAGAATTAGATTTTAAGGCCTGTCGCCCCGCCAGGAAGCCCAAGTTAACAGCTGCAATGAAAGCAAAGCGCCTGAAGTGGGCCAAACAATGGCAAGACAAAGATGTGGACTTCTGGAGATCGGTAAGATACAGCAATTTAATCAATAATTGATACATTATTATCATTTTCAGTTAAATAAAGCAAATAAACATGGAAGTTTATATATTTTTCCTATTTTTGACAGGTCTGCTTCAGTGACGAAAGCACATTCGAAATTTTGCAGAATAAAGCTCAGTATGTGCGTCGTCGTCATGGAGAAAAGTTTCATCCTGATTGTGTCGTCCCGACGGTTTTAAACATCCCACCAAAGTGATGATTTGGTCAGTCATCAGCGGCAAGGGCACTGGACGTCTGTACGTCGTCAAAGGAATAATGAGGCGAGATCAGTACAAAGAAGTATTACAAAATCGGTTGATTCCGCAGCTCAGAGAATGGTTTCCAAATGGGGAACCATTCACTTTCATGCAAGATGGAGCTCCCTGCCATACTGCTCGGTCTGTTAAAGCTTTTTTGGCAGAAAAAAATATCCCTCTGTTGGATTGGCCCTGATATGAACCCCATTGAAAATGTGTGGGAGCTGATGAAAAGAGAAGTGGCTAAAGATGTGATTACCAACAAAACCCAGCTCCTAGAAAAGATTATTCATGTGTGGAATCATCATCCCCAAATGCAGGAGACAGTACAATCTTGCATTGATAGCATGCCGCGCAGAATTAAAGCTTTGATAGCGGCTAAAGGTGGCTCAACTAAATATTGACTTTTACTAACATTAATTTCACTTTTCTTTAAACTTAATAAACTTATGCTTTTCTAAATTAATGCTGTTTTATTTATGTCAAATAAATAGGTAATTGATTGGATAATATAAAAATAAAAAAACAAATCAATTTAAAATAATAAAACGGTACAATATCACTCGGTAATTAATATTTTACATGAAATCTTGCAGTGCGTCTAATAATTTGGCCAGGGACTGTAGGTCCCCAGCAATAGTCTGTCATCATATGAACGTCCCATCTGCCTTGATATCTGTTCTCCATTGTTCTTATATCTTGGTGGAAGCGTTCTCCTTGTTTTTCCTTGAAATCTCCTAGGTTATGTTGAAAATGATCTATATGACTAAGGTAGTATATTTTTATGCTCATGCGAAGCATTTCATCAACTAACTATACATAATTTTCAGCCTCGTAATTTCCGAGGAAATTTTGTACAACCGCTACAAAAGATTTCCACGCAAGTCGCTCAACTTTAGTCATAGATGTCTCAAAATTAGTGGAGTCTTTAATTAATCGACGTATTTGGCACCCATCAAAAATGCCTGCTTTTAGTTTTTTAGTACTTAATCCAGGAAGTTTTTGAGAAATAAAATGTAAACGACCATTTTTGTCCAGAGCTTTGACATACTGCTTTATTAGCCCTAATTTTATGTGGAAGAATGATTTTTTTTCGCGGAATCAAAGGCTTATATACCACATTTCTTTCACCAACGACCAAAGCATCTCTCACAAGCCAATTTTTTTGTATCCAGTGTCTTGGCTCGACCGTCCCACAAACAAATAAAACATGGATATTTTGTATAGCCAATTAACCATCTTCAAGTCGACACATATCACCCATTTATGTTCAACATATTCTATTTTCTGTAAAAGTCTTGAAGTCACTTGATATTCTTCTTTCATACAAGTAGAGTGGGCAATCAGAATAGAAGCATGTTTATTGCCATTATGTACAAGTACAGCTTTTAGACTTCGTTTACTGATGTCAATAAAGAGACGCCAATCACTTGCCTGATAAGTTTCCAAGCCCATGAAAGTGAGTAAAAATATATTAAATTTTCATCAGAAGAAAAAATTGCAATAAGTTTTGTTCCCTCGTGCGATATAAAGAAATTTTTACATCAGAGGATAGGCAATTTTTTTTCTTTTAATCTTGATGCCAGCAATTTGGCACGCTCTTTTGAAAGATGAGATCATTAAGCTCTTTTTGTGAAAATAAATTAGGATTTAATGTTTCTGCACAATATTCACTTCCTTGAGAAGCACTAGGTTCTTCAATTTCTTCATCCTGAAATTGTGGTAACTGATGAAAAACTGGTACTGGAAAGTTTTCTGAATGGGGTATTGGTCTTCTTGCTGAAGAAATATTGGGACATTTCCATTTATGACGAACGTGATGATTTTTTTGTTCTTTCCAAATAATGGGTGCTTCAAATTTCAGAGATTTACGTGTACCTTTCTTCCATTGTCGCAGATGTTCAATGCACATTTTATATACACTATGAGGCACCCACGCTTTATCTTGATTGCGAATTTTCTATCCTGAAGTAAGCAAAATACAAACGAGTCACAATATCTGTTACCAATTTTCGCTGATCTTTCAAAATATATTCACTAAGTTGGGAATGTGGAATCTTTGGCACAATGATACTACTCAGTATATATCACCACTACACCAAACACTTTATTTTTGCACTCGACGCGCGTTTCTCTAACCATGTTAGCTTCATCAGGAGCGATGATTGACTAAAGCTAAACTACAAATCTGCCCTATTTATATTCAGCCTAACCCTTGAATTACTCAAGCGGAACTAATGACATAGGCAAAGCCATCAGTTCCGGTCCAGTAACCAGTAGAGGGGACTATAAGGAATAGGCCCTCTGTCTTTATTTAAATTACTTTTACATTTTATGATTTCCATACTTTCGTATGCGTTCAACAATCTCCTATCAGATACATTTTTTATTAATCTTAGATTATCTAATGTAAAGGGGTAGATTTGTAGTTTAGCTTTAGTCAATCATCGCTCCCTAACATGGTTAGCGAAACGCGCGTCGATGGCAAAAATAAAGTGTTTGGTGTAGTGGTAATATATACTGAGTAGTATCATTGTGCCAAGATTCCACATTCCCAACTTAGTTGAGATGGCTTCACGGTCAACGGAATTAAACCTTTATCGTAAGTACAGTAGTAAGATTAGATTAGTAGGTGCAGATATTTGGTTTTAAAGTCATGCAAGAAATTTAAAGTTTTTCCTAATTTTATTAAGGTTAATTTACCAAAATCAAACATTTCAGAAAAAGTTTCATTCTTTGCTAAACAAAAATGGCTTGACTTAAAAATCAAGAATTTGTACACAAAACGTAGTATGTTAGAAGTAGAATCATACAGCATATTCAAAAAACTTACTTCAGGATTAAACAATATTGAATATGAAGTATGGAGCGAGTTCAAAGGAAAATGTTTTTAGTTATTGATATTCAATATAAAAAGAAATTCTCTATTCTAAGTAAAAAATTAAAAAAGCTCTTACGAAGAATAGTCCTCAGGAACTCGTAAATATTGTAGAAAATCATTCATCTCAATCCTTTACACAAAATGAAATTCACATCTTAAACAAAGGTCTTAACTTTGCAGTACCCCCTCCTAGAGATAATTTATCAGAAATAGTTGCTCACATTGAAAGTTCCATTAGTACACTTCCAGAAAATAGTAAATCATTTGTTAGGGAAGCATGTCGCAATCAAATATCGAAAAACATGTTTAACAACACAAATTCCAATTCACGAAAAGACATAAAAGTAGTTAAAGGATTGAAAAAGAAAGATGTCTTCTACTTAAAAGCGGATAAAGGAAATAAGGTTGTTATATTAGATAAGAAAGATTACTTTGAACGCGTAGATAATCTTATCGAATCTGGCCCTTATGAAAAGGTAATAAGAAATCCATTACTGAGAATGATATCAGAGGTTAAAAATTCTTTAAAAAAAATGTAAGAACCTCGTCTCCGATTCGCTAAAATTTAAATTAAATGTGAGTAATCCGACCATACCAAAATTGTATTGCTTACCCAAAATTCACAAACCTGGAAAAGCAATGCGACCCATTGTTTCATCGGTCGGATCACCCACATATTTAATATCCAAATGGTTATCAAAAGAACTTGAGAAGTTACCGTTAAATACTTTCGCAGTGAAGAATTCGTTAGAATTCATTAATAAAACAAAAAATCTAGTTCTCAATGAAGGTGAAGTCTTAATTTCTTTTGATGTTAGTTATTTGTTCCCAAGTGTGCCAATTCCACAAACTTTACAATATCTCGAAGAATTACTTAGAATGAATGACTTTGAAGACGAAATTATTCGTGAATACTTAACATTATCTAAACTTTGTATGGAACAAAATTATTTCCAATATAACAATCAATTTTATGTTCAGAAAGAAGGAACAGCTATGGGTAATTGCTTATCACCTTTCATAGCCAATTTATTCATGAGTAAGTTTGAAATCGAAGCCAGTCAAGAATTCGAATATTCCCTAAGGGTATGGTATAGGTATGTGGATGATATTTTCGCGATTTTTTTGATACAAAGAAAGCAAATAGGATGATTTTATTTCTAAATTAAATAGCCGGAATGATTCCATTAAATTCACTTACGAAGTTGAGAACAAAGGACAGTTGCCTTTTCTAGATATTTTAATTATTAAAAATAATAATAGATTAGAATTTGATATCTATAGGAAGGACACAGTAACAGATAGATATATTCCTAATGATTCATTTCATTGCAAACAACATAAATTAGCCTCATTACATTTTTTAGTTCATCGTTTGGTCACTTTCCCTCTGAATAGAGTAAACTTTAATAAAGAAAGGAATTGTATTAGAAATATAACTAGAGTTAATGGTTATGACGATGACTTAGTAAATAAGCTAATAAATAGACATAAGTTTAGGTTTAATATTCAGACTTCCACCTTTTTTACACGCGAAGAAAATAACACCAAGTATGTCTCCATACCATATAATCCGAAATATAGCAAGGGACTCAATAAGGTATTTAATAAGGTAGGCCTCACCTTAGTCTATAAGTCATCAGACAATCTGAGGAATATCTTAGGAAATTCCAAAGATAAGATTCCTAATTGTGAGAAAAGTGGAATTTTTGAAATTAGTTGTAATGATTGTGACAAAAAGTATGTTGTGCAAACTAAAAGGTCAATTAAAACAAGATTTAAAGAACACTTAGCACACTTAAAATACAATAGAACAGCAAAGTCTAGCATTGCCGAAGATGCTCTTGGCGCTGATCGTACTGTAACATTAGATAATCTAAGATTAATAAAAAATGTATCTGATAGGAGATTGTTGAACGCATACGAAAGTATGGAAATCATAAAATGTAAAAGTAGTTTAAATAAAGACAGAGGGCCTATTCCTTATAGTCCCCTCTACTGGTTACTGGACCGGAACTGATGGCCTTGCCTATGTCATTAGTTCTGCTTGAGTAATTCAAGGGTTAGGCTGAATATAAATAGGGTAGATTTGTAGTTTAGCTTTAGTCAATCATCGTTCCTGATGAAGCTAACATGGTTAGCGAAACGCACGTCGAGTGCAAAAATAAAGTGTTTGGTGTAGTGGTGATATATACTGAGTAGTAAATATATTCACCACAAATGTAACAAAACTTATCACCATCGTTGACACAGTGTTATTGTAAAACTTGCCGTTTTCGAATAAGACGGCTAAAAATAAAAAATGAGGTTAGGTAGTGAACTAGAGCTGACAGTGTAAAATAATTTTGTCGATGTATAGTATATCACCTTCCTTATCAACTATAGATAAAAACAGAGCTGCACTAAAACAACATATTTTTTTGTAGACTTGTGTAATCGCCTGGCATCTTCGAGGCATGCTGTCGACGAGATTTTTTGCATACTCTGCAAATTTTCCGAATCTCGTGAGACAATCGAAAATTCGTCAGAGTCTTTCCTCTGAGCTTTCTTTTTACAAGAGTTCAAACGTTTTCAGTAGGGTTGGCGCCCGGCGATTATGAGGGCCACTCTAGTAGCGTACCGCGAGCCCAAGCGACCCGCTTTGCGACGTGATTTTAATGAACATGAAGATATTGTCGAATGGTTTCGTGGGACACATTCAAACCCGATGTTCTCAATTTTGCCGTTCCTTAACGCAGCATCGATTTCGGGTGCCGTGAAAACAAAGACACGATTCGTTTTTCGACTTTCCGAACTTTTTAATATATTTAGCGGTCATTTTAGGCCTTTTTGGATGGAAACAAAGAAAGAGTGCCTCGAACCGACACGCAAACAAGTTACTCATTTTGGATTTTATGTGATTTCGACGAAAGTTCGAAATCGACCGATACTTTTACTAAAATGCGTCGTAAACAAAGATTCCTCTACCAAAAGTGAATTATCGTGGACACGTTTTTACTTGACAGACTGTATGTTTAAAAGGTTTTTTGGAAGAGTTTTCTACAGCGCATCTGCTGTACTCATACAAAATAAATAAATAAATAAAAGGTAGGTAAGTGGTAAGTATATTTTTTATTAGTATAATATGAAAATATATAAATAATATTATATACTAGTAACAAAATTTGCTTAAAAGTATGTATAAATAAATGGGGTTTAATACTGAAAAAAAATGAGACCTATTAGACTAGTAAGCACAGTTTTTTTTTTTTTCGGTTACTCCTACATAAAACATTAAACAAAAACAAATTCTAGATTGTTAAAGACAACCATTAAAATAGAGGTCTTTTTAAACTTAATATTAAGTCAAAATATACAAAAAAAACCCTTTTAAAAGGACAACAGGTAACATTTTAGTAAAACGTTAATGTACGTTACGAAAAAAATATTAATTTCTATTTAATGCCTATTTTATTATTAATATCTAGAAGGTAAGTGTGTATTTATACAGGGTAGCACAAAAATTCCAAGCAAGTATGAAAAAAAAACGTATTTTTCGTAAAATTTTGCAATAAACTCAATTCTAAAATTACCAGAAGCGTTTCAAAATTAAGGATACAGCCATAACAGATAAGATAAAAGAAGCGAAAGGAATATATATATATATATATATATATATATATATATATATATATATATATATACAGGATGTTCCAGTATTCCGTATACATATAGAGTTACTGTGGATTTCTGGGATGAAAATATGACCATTTAACCCAAGTTACGTTAGTCCAAAAATTCGTAATTTTTGAGATACTTTTATTTTAGTTTTTCTTAAGCAGCTTTCTTAATTGTACTATTTGTTCAAGATTCGGTGCTAAGGGGTTTTCTGAGATGAGGAATGGAAATCAGCTTACAGTTTTGTTGTAAATTGTAGGGGGGCGCCACTTATTGCACTGTGTATACTTTTTAAATTGTTACAACTTTTTTATATCACTCTATATGATATTTTTAAAATAAATATTTGTATTCTCCGCTTTCTCCTGTCTAAAAAATCTCATTTGGTAAATGCTGTTCCGAGCAACAGTTTCTGAGACAGTGGGATGTTTTTATTTATTGATTACAAATTTCATCAAATCTTTTATGCCCTTAGCTAGTTGGTTTTTACATTTTCCACTGTTGTTGGCCCGTTGGTCTTTAAATTTATTATTGTTGTTAGCCGGTTTGCTCTTAAGCATGCTCCAAATTTCAAAGACTATTCTTTTGTACCTGTCCTAAGCCTGAATGAAGTGTGAAGAGTTTGCGAATTTGACAATGGAATTAAAAAATGGAAACAATTTTTTAATTCCATTGTCAAATTCGCAATTTGACAATGGAATTAAAATTTCCATTGTCAAATGGAAACTTTAATTCCATTTGACAATAGAATTAAAATTTTTTGTTGTCTGTCCCACTCGTACGCCATGAAATTTCTCAAAGATTTATGTCATATCTATGATTTTGCATCATAAAACTTGATCTACAATGCTTCCCGTAAATTTTGCGGAACTTTCTTGAAAGAAAAAACGCATTTTTTCACCCTTAATATGAGCATTGTGGAAAATTGAAGGATTTTAGGGGGAAATGGCCCTTGGGTGCGGATTCAGTAACAAAAATGTAGAAGGAAACACCTTTATATTCCTTAAATTTAAATCAGAAATCTAATGAGGGGCTGTTGAAGGGGGGAAAAAACGGTTGAGAAAAAAAAAATATTTTCAATCGATCGATGGACGCGACCTCTAAATATTAATATTTTTTTCTAACAATTTAGGGGCTTCAATTTTTCATAGAATTGAACATTTTGCGGGGGCAGGACCAAAGAATACAAAAAAAAAAATTTTGGCTTGTCCTACTGTATATACTGGGTTATAATGTAGTCGTTTATTGTCCTGTATCCTCGGATATTACCAAGTGTGTTTTTATGTCGAAGCTTACGGTAAAAAATGATGTATATTTCTAGTTCGTGAAATCTACACAGACTAGGCATCAATCCGCGCCATCACTATCGTCCATTTATTAGCTAATGTTATTACGAAGATCATTGAAAATACTGTACATACTCGTTTAAAAAAATTCTTAGAAAAGAATAATTTGATGCCTCCTTCTCAGTATGGATTTAGATCCAATTTATCAACAGAGAGTGCCCTTTTTGAAATTTTAAATTATGTTTATGGTGTGCGAAACCAGGGAAAGTATTGTGTCATTGTACAATGTGATTTATCAAAAGGTTTTGATGTAGTAGATGATAATATTTTATTACAGAAACTCGAGAAATATGGCATGAGAGGCGTAGCACTGACTTGGTTTTGTTCCTATTTGTCTGATCGAAAACAATATGTTTTAATTCTTACTGACGGGAATCGCTATGATTCTCAGGGATCTGTGCTGGGGCCTTTGTTATTCAGTATTTATACAAATGATCTTCCTAAACATATCAAGGCAAAAGTTGTAATGTATGCTGACGACGCAACTTGTCTCTTGAGTGACGACAATCCCGAAAAATTGCAGATAGCGACCAAAGATTGTATAAATGAATTAACTAACTAGTTCGCTGCAAATAAACTAAAACCTGTCTCTTGGTCTTCAAAAATAGAAATTCGGAACCGCTATGTGAAGACATATTTACAAGTGATTATAAAATCAACCCCATTTTAGAGTCAAAAATCTTGGGTTTAACTGTTGATTTAAACCTTAAATTTGAAACACACCTAAGAGAGCTTAAACTAAAACTTAATGCAATATGCTTGTCTATACGTGTTCTGAGAAATGTAGTGACTCTCAAGGTTTTGAAACTGGTTTACTACGGATATTTCCATTCAAGGATGGTTTTTGGAGTTCAGTTCTGGGGGAATGAGCCTGGAAGTGTGGGCATTTTTCGTGCTCAAAAGAGGTGTGTGAGAGCAATTAATAATGTAAAACCTAGAGATTCATGTAAAGAATATTTTTAAAAAGTTCGCATTATGACATTCCGTCTTGTTACATGTATAAGAGCCTATTAACAATGCACAAAATGAAGAACAAATTATATTTCTGCCTCTAGGCAGAAGAAACCTCATTCGCTTGGTCCTGCCAAATACTATAATAGTACATTTTACCAAAGTATTGTACTGTATAACCTATTGCCTATGTCTATGAAAAACCTGGGCATTAACCGATTTAAAAAGAGACTAAAGAATATTTTATTGGAAGGGGCATTTTTACAATGTACAAGAATTTAAGGATTATCTTTGTCGCCTCTGAAACGAAAAACTTTTAATTAATTCAGTATGTGTATTGTGTATCATGTATTTGCATTTGTTTATCTTACCTATACTTGTTGTATGTAATTAACTGATAATTTTATATGTTTGTAGTTTAGGACTAAATTTAAGTCTTAACCCTGTCTAAAGCTATTGCAAAATGGACAATAAAGATTATTATTATTATTATTATTTAGTTTTGCCTTCGGAATCTTTAATTTTATTAGTGTTTTTTTTTAAACTGAAATTTTGTCGTATTCTCTTAAATAAGTTGCTAATAAACCAAATGAATTTTATTTATTATTTATTACAAATTTTTGTAAGTTTCCGGTCGTAAATTGGTTTGAAAACTCAACGTTACTGTCAAAATTATATAAAACACACGTTATTTCGTTCCACTTGCTTTAAATTCCGGTGCAAGCACGTTAAAATTTTTATTTACTCTGTATAAGTACCAGTTCTAGTTTAAACAGGTTTTCTACCTACACTTATTGAAAATAAAAACGTTTAAAATTGCACTTAAGTTGCCGATAAAAAAAAGGAAGACACATAATTTGTGCTCCAAGGTTTCGTAAATTGTACGAACTCAAAATAATGAAATGTCATCCACGCGCTACTACTATTTTACGATAATATCCATGACTATTTTTTGGGCTTCGAAATTATTCTCCTCGGAGTTATATACTCAATTACAACAAAATGAATATAAGCGATGATGCGCCTTATTCAGTAATTCTAATCTACAACTATTATAAATATTTATTGTTAAAACTGTAAGGCATTTTTAGGTTGTTTGTTCTAAGATCTCTAAAAATATTGTATCTTTGGTTCTACTAATCCTAACAAAGATATTTTTATATCTTAAGGGTGAGATGGAACGCCGCATCCACCATTTCTTTTTACTAATTTGATATTTATTGTAAATAGTGCCCGAAATCCGAACAAATAGTGTCCGGAGGGTCCCAACAAGCTGTTTTGTAAGCAAAGATTAACAGGAGAACTTTTAATTTATGTACCACATGTCTGGAACAACGCAATTGAACATTTTAGAAAATCTCGATATATCCAAGGCCATTTACCGTGTTTGCCATTACGGATTGTAGATTAAGTGACGCTCTTATGGTCAAAGGTTTTGTTCCTAACACCGCTACTATCAACGCCGGTGTGCCCCAGGGCTCCATACTGTTTCCTACGCTCTTTCTCATTTACATTACTGATCTGTTGGAAATTGAAAAATCCAATATACAACTTTGCAGACGACAGTACATTTATTTCTTCATTCACTGTGAATGCTCGAACATCGGCTACTTATGTAAATATGTGCAGACAACAGGAATTCGTTTAACTTAAAGTCCTGTAAGAAATCCTAACTTTGGGTCACCGTAATCAAGTAGAATTTAACGCTACAAAAACCTATGCACAAAGAATTATTCCCTCGGGCTCTATAGTAAACGTCCAGTAGTTATGTATCGTAGAGAGAGACAGTGTAAAACAGGGGTGCTCAAACGGTCGATCGCGATCGACAAGTCGATCGCGAGTGCTTTTTGAGTCGATCTCGAGAAAAAAATTCCGATATAGAACTATTCACAGATTTTGTTTTAGATAACTAAAACAAAATGTAATGAATAAACTACTAAAATTTATTCGATCCACGATTAGGCCAGAATAACCCCCTCTTTTATCGTAATAACCCCCTGCTAGCGGCAAAAGGCGGCTTTATCAAAGGAACGCGCGGTACTTGTCAAAGAAAAGCCGTGTTTTTGATTCCCGCCGATTTTTCTAGAAAATTCGGGCGGCGTGTTTGACGGGAACCTTCGAGACTTCGTTCGCGCCGATATAAATGTTGCGCCTGCAGGAATAGTACGTGACTTGATAACTTGTTTGAAAAAAAGAACAAACCATGTTCACAAGACCAGCCAAACAATCAAAAGCTGCAACGATCGCGTCATTTAAAATATCTCATATATTGGCGAAACACAAGAAAAACCATTTGATGACGGATTGGTTGTGAAGGAAGCATTTATTGAAGCGGGTGAGACTTTATTTGGAGATTTTAAAAAATAAAACAGAGATTATGTCTGCTATTAGAGAACTTCAGTTATCTCGTCCGACTGCCACAAGGCGTGTTGAAGTCATGAGTCAGGACATGGCAGATAAACTAAAACATGATATCATGGAATGTACATACTTTTCTTTACAGTTCGACGAATCCACCGATATGACAGACACTGCCCAGCTGTGTATTTTTATTCGAATGGTATTCAGTGACATGACGGCTACGGAAGAGTTTTTGACAATGATTCCTTTGAAAGGAAAGACCCGTGGCGAAGATATATATGACGTTTTTTTCAATTTTGTAACAAACTACAAGCTACCAATATATAAACTAGTGTGCATTACAACCGATGGAGCACCAGCAATGACCGGAAACAAAAACGGTTTTGTGGTATTGTTTTGATTGATTGATTATTTTAGTTTGGAGCGTCGATATCGAGGATCATTTGGCGCCATAAGTGGGATGTTTAAATCTTAGAAAATAATTGTGTTTCTTTGAAGAATTTGATCAAACTGGAGATATTTGTAACATTTGGAATCAATATTTGACCGAGAGGTTTTAATAGATCTAACCTTGCCTTAATTCCTAAATATTCATTTGAAGTTAAAATATAGTTAATAGTTAGAGTATTGTCGCAGTTTGGACATCTGGGTGGCATTGTGTCGAGCTAATGATGATTTCCCTTCATTTTTCTCCTTCCATTGCATTATACATCAACAAGTTTTGTGTTTAAAAGTTCTAAACATGGAGGAGATTATGGGCATTGCAATAAAAAATTGTGAATTCTATCCGTGCACGTAGCTTGCAACGACGGCTCTTTAAATTGCAGTTGGAAGGTAGTGAGTCAGCTGAACACACTGATTTAGTTCTTCACACGGACGTCAGGTGGTAGAGTCGCGGAAAATTCCTAGAAAGGTTTCAAAGAATTATTGCCCGAAATAACAGCTTTTCTGGACAAAAGAGGTGATGACACTCAGATGCTGAAAAACGGAAAATGGCTGACTGATTTGGCATTTTTGACAGACATCACAATGCATTTAAACACCATTAATTTGGAGCTTCAAGGTAAAGCAAAAACTATTATTGAGATGATTAGCGCAATAAACGCATTCAAAAGTAAATTGCAACTTATGATAGATCAACTGAAAAGAAAGAATCTGAAAAATTTTCCGTCTTTGAAAGCAAGGATTCCTCAGTCGAATTATGATATTTATGAGGCAGAATTATCAAATATTTTGCGCCAATTCGAAATACGTTTTATGTTTTCAGTAAATTGGCAAAATATCCCATCATTTATGAGTTATCCTTTTTCGTGTAAAAACATTGAGGAATTAGCTACTGAAATAGCAAGTCAGTTTAACATGGACTCATGTTCTGTTGAAAATGAGTTAGTGCAGATTATATCAGATATACATCTCAAAGCCACAGCATCTGATACTGATGTTTTATATCTGAAGATAAATATCCGAATCTAAGGCAAATCGCCGTCAACTTACTTGTGCGAGTCTGCATTTTCTGAATATGAAGATAATTAAGTCAAAATATCGCAATCGACTAACTGAAGAACATATGTCATCATGCTTGCGATTAGCACTAGGTAATTACGTACCATCTTATGAAAAGTATGCTGAGGACATGCAGTGCCACGCTTCAACATCCAAAGTCACTCTTTAGTTAAGTTTAGACACTAGAACTCGTTTGTTTTGTAAGAATCAATAAACTCGCAACTTTGAATAATTATGAGTTTTTTCATTGACATTTTAGAGCAGACCTACACTTATATTGACTAAAAAAATGCATATTGTGCGGAAAACTAATATCTATGCCACGATACACCCTACCTAGACGACAATCCTGCATCACACTTACTTGCAGCCTCTCAGAGTCGATCGATCGTAGTCTAACAATATTGAGGTAGATCGCCAGCAGTTCAAGTTTGAGCACCCCTGGTGTAAAATTATCATTAAGTCATCAGAGCTTACATATTGAAAATTTTATTTTTAGGTCACGACGTTTGTAGTATTAATTCGTATCCTCTTGAATATAATAAATTATATGCTCTTCAAGGAGCTGTTTTATTGTATTCTGGAAGCTTCTTAAAGTGAGTAAAAAATCAAGAAAAATATGAAGGTGGTGGATGCGTCGTCACATCAGTTTTAAATTTGACTAATTATTCCTAAAATAGTCTTTTATTGATTTATATTTAGTGCTGGCATTTGTAAATATGCAATTTTCTACAATTTCTTCATCGCATCATGGTGCCAATTATTCAAAGAATGCTTGAGAACTGGAGGAATACCAGATGCGTGGAATATTGCGATAGTTGTTCTCCTACACAAGAGAGAGGACAAAACAAATTTGGAGAACTATAGGCCTATTAGCTTACTTTCACAGGTGTATAAACTCTTCTCCAAAATTATAACAAACTGAGTTTCTAGAAAATTAGATGACTACCAGCCCGTAGAGCAGGCGGCGTTTAGGAAAAATTTTAGCACTTGTGACCATCTTTTAGCAATGAGAATGTTAATAGAAAAGTCAGTTGAATATAACTTGGACATCTGTTTTGTTTTTGTCGATTTCTATAAAGCGTTTGACACCATCGAACATTGGGCAATTATAAATAGTTTGAAAAAGACCCAAATTGAGCACAGATACATAGAAATAATAAAGAATATATATGAAAAGGCAACATCAACTATTAAACTGCACACAGACACAGACAAAATTAATATTCTCAGAGGAATTAGGTAAGGAGACGTCATTTCACCACCAAAATTATTCAATTCAAACATTACAATGGCAAGACAAGGGTACTGAAATAAATGTAAGCAGACTGAATAACTTAAGATTCGCTGATGATGTAGTCATCATAGCCAAAAATCCAGGTGATTTGCAGCATATGTTACGAGAATTAGAACAGAAATCAAGTAAAGTTGGTCTATAAATGAATCTGAACAAGACCAAAATCATGTGTAACAGAGACCCACACATAATAATTAACAACTACCAAATTGAAAATGTCGAAAAATACATTTATCTGGGAGATGACCAAATACAACTGGAAAAAGGAAACCAAACAAGTGAAATACATAGAAGGAAAAGGCTGGCATGGTCTGCATTCGGAATATTATCAAATATACTTAAAAATAAGAATATTGCCTTAAAGCTTAGATCAATGTATCCTTCCAGTGCTTACGTACGGATGTCAGACTTGGACTTGGACAAAGCAAACACTAAAAAGAATAGCAGTTACACAAAAAGCTATGGAGAGGCAAATGATTGGCATATCTTTGAAAGACAGGAGGACTAATGAATGGATTAGACAAACAACAGGAATGACAGATGCTGTTGAAACAATCACCACTTTAAAGTGGAATTATGCAGGTCGTATCGCGAGAAGCACCGATTCAAGATGGAACAACATCATCTTTCGTTGGAGACCGTGAACCGGGAAAAGGGGACGTCCACCAACACGCTGGACAAATGATCTAAAGTTGTCTGCCGGGCTGAACTGGATCAGAGAAGCGCAAAACAGAGCCCAATGGATAGAATGAGGGAGGCCTATATTCACAAATGGACAGTTGATATGAGCCTTTGAGATTGAGATCGAGATCATGTTATTTTTTATTTACAAATTCTTTAATTATATTACAATAATTATAATATATGCCTTACTCAACTCATCATATCACGAATCGTCAGCCGAGCATGGTCAACAGAGAGGAGAGCAAAAATCAGTACTATATCGACATATTCGCGTGATAAAAGAGTAACATGCTTCGTCGAGAGGTCATGTTCTTCCAGTGTCAAGTTCCAAAAAGCGAATTGTTGGGGCGAAGCTTCGTGACCTAGTCGGGGAATTCAAAGAGAAAACTAAGCGCAGTGAGGGGGACAGTTCTAGCTGGTTTTATCGGGCAAAACACCGTACATTAAGTGAACACGCGAACGTCGTGTTTTTTTTGTCAGTGTTGGGTTCAAGAATCGTCGATCTGAGAAAAACCGGATATACCCGACAGTCTGTAGCAGTTTTTTTAGCGAGTCTCGTCGTAAACGCCGCCAACACATCGGGAAAAGAAAAAAGAATTTTTCTGGGCCTGATTATATATTAAAAAAATTAGAATATATTGAAGGGGTGTGGATTTCAGTTTCCCAGAGTCACTTAATGATGGGTAAAAAAAGGAAAATTATAGGCAATGAATCCTCGCTGGCGCTCTGTGTATGCGCAAGACTGATGTAAAAATGAAGGGTTGTAAAAAACCCCTCTCTGCTGAGTAGTCCTAGGAACTATGGCTTATAATGTAAGAGAGAAAGAAAAGAGAGAGAAAGAAAAAGAGAGAGAAAAGAAAAAGAGAGAGAAAGAAAAAGAGAGAGAAAGCGAAAGAAAATTTCGTTTTACTTCAAAAAACATTTTGGAAAATGAGGTTAATAATTTCAATTAGAATAAGATGAATAAAGTTTTGAAGGCCAGGCCAAAGTGAAGACCACGGTTTCGTCTGATCATCGTGTTCATGTCAGTGTTAAGTCATTTTAACTGGCACATTCAACATGTCTTTTACCAGCACTAAATACACAGAGCATTATTTTTTTCTATTGCACACAATTCGTATTTTATTCGTTTTTATAGAGTATCATGTTAACAAAAAAAAAATCGTTTTCGAACTGCAATTTTGACTGATTCCAAAAGGGAATTTTGTAGATGTAGTACTAACTATACTATCCTAAAACAGAAAGGTCTATTAAGTGTCTGCTAATGCAATAACCCGACAGCTACTGCTTAATAAATGGGAGTAATCAATTTTTTATAAAGCCGTTATAGTTCAGAGTGGATTTAAATGCAGCTAATGCGTAAAGGCTTAGTTAGTATTTCTGTGAATGAACTCTGGTTCCCTCCCCAAGCGTTTCGGCTATCTTACACGCTCCTCAGTAGAGCTGTAACGAGCCAAAAAAGATATAACAAACCAGGGACCTATTTCGTGCAAGTTTGCAAGAAAAACAAATATTTAGACAATCTGGAAACATTACTGTTTTACAAACATACAATTGTAGACTTGTAACAAGTGAATTTTTTACAAGTACGAAGTTATTTTGTACGGTTCGTTGCAGTTCGAAGTTTTTTACGGTTTTTTTTTTTTTTTTTTTTTTCTCAAGAGGAAAATCAACTGAAAACTTCTCAAATATAAACAAGTATTTTGAAATGTGCGTGGGGAAGCTGCCCTTAGATGGCGGGACATCCAGTGCTCATAGGTGTGGATATGGAGTGAGAAACTACCTCGGCATGTCTCTCCCTTGGCTTAGGTGTTCAAAATGAGCGCGAGAAAAAGATGCATAAAGCTGTTGCAAAACGTATAATTATAATAAGTGAAGTTTTTCTCGAACGCGAAAACGTGAAACCTGATAGAATTCGCCACGAATAATCGCGCGTGTTCGTAAGCTTTATTGAGAGTGATCGACATCTCACTACTCTCGATATTCCTGGAGAACTCGGCTACGGAAGTATGCAACTGATCATTCGAAGGCGTTGGGATTCCGTAAAATTCAGCTCGTTGGGTCCCAAGCTTGCTGAATGAAGCTATGAGAGTTATATTTTCGAAGATGCTTCTCACTTATTTTAAAAGGGAAGGTGTTGCTTCTGGTTCAAGTGCAATTGGTGGGATACATATCCATGCCCTCCTATCGGTCGAACCATCTCGAGAAGCATCTCGTCGCTTCACGACTCATCAGCCGGGTTAGTATTGATATGGAAGAGAAAAATTTATTAATAATTAAATAATATAATATAATTATTAATTTAAAATTTTTAATATAATATATATTTTTATATTAATTATATAAAAAATAAAACTCAAGGTACCTATCGGAGTACTAGCGTAAAGAACCAATTTGCATCTCTGTTACGGCAAGCCTCGTTTACAGCAGTCAGACTTACGGCAGCCAAAGATATAACTTACTGATTCTTTACGCTAGTACTATCATTAAGTATTTTGAATTTTGTTATTCCTTTCTCTCGATCCTAGCTCGACTGACATAGTCGTGATGTAACCGAAAGCATTCCGAGATAGATTGACAGAGGAGAGAACAGTAAATAACGGCTGAAATATGTACTTTGTTCAATTTTAATAGTTGATATTAATTTTTAAACACATGTGGGATAAAACCTGTATAATTACGCTGCCTAGTGGCAACTGTTAGCAACTCGCTACAAAATTCCTATATCGGTCTGTGGCCCAAAACAGCCCCCGACAGAAGGCAGATATGTCTTCACAACTAGGTTTACAGCAGCCAGAGATACAACTTGGCGTATCTTTTTTTTGCGTTAGTACTGTGATAAGTGCTTTGACTTTTGTTCTTTTCTCTGTCGATTCTAGCTCGACTGAGGAGTCGTGACATGACGAAACGCTTCCCGAGATTACATTGGTTATCGACGAGACTTGTATCTTTGTAAAACAACCCCCCCACCAAACAAAATATAAGGTCTATGGAGTTACATTCACAGAAAACGACCAACCTTTTTACCCGCCATTAGACGTCTCTAATATGTGTTTCTCCCTCTAATCACCTATTTCTTTAAAGCTATCGCATGATATCTGTAATACATTTCCCACATTTTAAATTTATAAAACTCAAGCGTTAATTAACCTGGCATTTATCTGCGCCTCATCGATGATCTGGTTGATGTCGCGGCCTTCCTCGTACTCCGCCTCCTGAAGCCACTGCGCTATCTCCGTTATGTACATGTGACGTTGCAAAACGTCCCTGTTTCTCGATCTGCGGCCCACGTATGATGTCACAACACCCCTGTAAATGTGTTATTTGTAAGCACTCTGTTCCGTTAAAAAATTACAAAACTCTAAACTTACTCAGGGCTTGTATTTATTGCCCTCATTCGTTTTAAATCTTAACTTTCGCATTGGTAAGTATGTCCAATTATTTTAATAGTACCTGAAGATAACTGGAGATGCTTATCAATCGAAACGTTAATCAACTCATAGAATAGACATGCATTCACTTTCTTTATGTAACTTACTCCGTGTATGAAGTCCATTTGAAGTGACTCTAGTAATTTTGGATCGTTGAGTTGCCGTTCCAAGGAAGCCCAATCAACTATTACTTCTTCGTGCAGCATTAGCTCCTCTGGAAAGCAAAAAAAAATAGTAACATTATTACCCAGTACCTTTGTACTCTTGCAAATACCAGTTGTAAAGGTAATATTTTTTTAAGATCACTCTGCAATCTTGTCTCTTCATATACTAATTTTGATATGACAAAAAATAATGAAAAAAACACCCTAATCTTCAAATTTCTCAACTCCGATAACCCTAGAAAGGCATTCCGGCTACATACCCGCTAACGAACATACGAGGCTGGTTTGAAAAGTCCGTGCAAAATATGAGAGATGGCACCACCGGCGCGTATCGAGGTCATGTTTAGTTAGTAGCATCTCTTGAATGAACGCACACCAAGTTTCAGCCATATTGGTCTATTTCTTTGTGTTTGGCATTCGTGTGAATCAAGAAAGTCGAGTGATTTTCAAGAAATGGACGAAAAAGAATTTCGTGTGGTGATTAAACATTACTTTATGAAAGGAAAAACGCCTCAGGAGACTAAAGAGAAGCTTGATAAACATTATGGTGACTCTGCACCTTCGATTAGAACAGTTTATAAGTGGTTTCAAAATTTTCGGACTGGCCATATGGGCACAAGTGACGCTGAACGTTCTGGACGGCCTGTGGAGGCTACGACTCCAGAAATCATTGATAAAATCCATGTGCTGTGGGCATCTCGACTGAACGGGTACATAATATTTTGCATAAACATTTGGACATGAGAAAGCTATCCGCAAGATGGGTGCCGCGATTGCTCACGCTTGACCAAAAACGGAATCGTGTGAAGTGTTGCAAGGATGGTTTGCAGCTGTTCCAGAAGAATCCAGAGGACTTTAAGCGTCGTTTTCGTCACTGTGGATGAAACATGGATACATTACTATACTCCTGAGACCAAACAACAATCTAAACAATGGGTTACCAAGGGGGAATCTGCACCAAAAAAGGCGAAGATCGTTCCTTCGGCCGGAAAGGTTATGGCGACTGTCTTTTGGAATTCGCAAGGGATAATCCTCATCGACTATCTGGAAAAGGGTAAAACTATTACAGGTGAATATTATTCATCGTTATTGGACCGTTTGAAAACCGAGCTGCAAGAAAAACGCCCGCGATTGGCCCACAAGAAAGTCCTTTTCCATCACGACAACGCACCAGCACACACCTCAGCAGTTGTGGTCGCAAAATTAATGGAAATAGGATTCCAACTCATTTCACATCCCCCCTATTCTCCAGACTTGGCTCCCTCGGACTACTATTTGTTCCCCAATTTGAAGAAATGGCTGGCGGGACATAGATTTTATTCAAACGAGGAGGTGATTGCAGACACTAATGGATATTTTGCAGACTTGGACAAATCCTATTATTCGGAAGGGATCAACAAACTAGAACATCGTTGGACGAAGTGTATAAGCCTAAAAGGAGACTATGTCGAAAAATAAAAAAGGTTTACCCCAAACACATAAGTAGTTTTTATTTTTGCACGGACTTTTCAAACCAGCCTCGTACATATATTCGTTAGCGGTGGCCTTTGAACCTTCCAGCTTGATTTCAGACCTAGGTTTCATTCAAGCGATCACAATCTACTTCGCCCCCTTGTCAGCACAAGCGACATGTGCCAACGACATGCAGTTTGGCAGCTTTTCTCTCGGATTAGGCTCCCAGTCCTCGAAGGCCAACTTTAGATACCCGCCTTACCCGGACGGAGAGGCGGTATCGTATAGTCAGCCTTTCATGGTCCGAGCAGTTTCCCACCAACAGCATGCCCGGCAATTTTTCCGTCGGCGTTGGCACTCAGTCCTCAAAGACGGTCTTTAGGTATCCGCCACAAAAGTTAGGGGCAGTGCATTCACAGTCAACCTTTCATGGCTTGAACGGTGTCCCACCAACAATAACAACTTTTTTACAGCGTGCCGGCTTTTGACGGTTTGCCGATGTCTGCTGGCAAAAAACATGAAGTATAATGTGGTCAGGCCAAATACACTTTAAACTAAAAATGTACTCACTTACAAGGGGGGGGGGTCAAACCCAAGCCGCACGTTTTATTATAAATTGTACTGCTTATACTTTGTTCCTTATCATAACAAAAACCAGGAAAAATTCTTATAATGCTGTTAAACCTCTGTAAACCTTATCGATCCCAACACCCGTTCCTTAATAGAAGACATCGCTTAAAAATTATATGTCTCATTTCTTCTTCAAGCATTACATGGGCACCAAATTTCTCGGTTTTGTTTAAGAATTATTACGCCAACAGATGAACAAACCGATGGAAATTGGCGACTATATTTTTTGTAATCTAAAAATCCTGAAACGTAAAAGAATACAAAAATATGAAAAGATTTTTTTTTTTACGAATACAAGCGAGGAAACTAAAAATCTTACCATCTTTTTTCGACGTCTGCTTCTTATACTGTATCCTGAACCTAAAAGCCTCCAACACCGAAGCCACCACAATGGTCAACACGACCATAGTGAATAGGTAGAAGGTCATAAAGAACACTCTAGGATAAGGCGCATCGGCTTTGATCGCGTACGCCTCCATAATAATAAACCAATTATTGACCACGGTGAGTTCGAACAGAGTCACTCCTGAGTTTAAGAGATTTTCGAAGTTATTTAGGTAGTAGTACCCGATTCCTGACGTCGAGTTCGGGTTGTATTTGTAGAAATCTTCTACCGCGGAGCCGCTGAAAAGAAAAAGAAAATAAGACTTTGGGGCGGATTACTATAAATAAGGGGGAAAAAACCATTTCTTTATATGTCAGTCATCAAGATATTGATTGACCGATGAGAGAACAGTAAACAACTGCTGAAATACGGGGGCTGTCTGAAAAGTTCTAACACATGTAGATGACGTTTGAAATTGTGAAACCATAATTGTATTGGAAAGTTCCATCCTTTATATCTTCTTCTTAAAGTGCCTATTCGCTTCGAATGTTGGTAATCATTCTGGCTACTAATACTTTATCTACTGAAGCTCTGCTTAGCCAGGAGATGCGTCTGCGCCCTGGTCCCCTTTTTCCAAATACATTTTATTGGAATATTTGCTGCAGTAATCCATATCTGTGGGAATTTCTTATTATGTGTCCTAAATACTCCAATTTTCCCACTTTCTGGTCGTACAAGCCCCGAAGATGATCCACGCGAAGGTCATCCAAAAACTGTTACGCCACGAATTATTCAACAAATCCCTGATATGGTGTAAGATGATCGACGTGCGTGAAATAGCTGAAGCCATAGGCTTCTCAAAAGAACGAATTGGAAATATTTCGCATGAAGAATTACATATGAAATGCATTTGCTGACAATTGACCAAAAACGCATTCGAATGCATATTTCTCAAGCATATTTGGATCGTTTTAAGCAAAACAAAATGGATTTCAAGCGTCGTTTCATAACTGTTGATGAAACTTGGATCCACCACTATATATCAGAGTGAAAAGAACGGTCGAAACAGTGGATTGAAGCGGATGAAAGAAGGCAAAGATGGTTCCATGAACAGGGAAGGTTATGACAACAGTTTTTTTGGGATTACAAATGTGTTTTGTTGATCCGTTATCTTCAGAAAGGTAAAACAATTAACTCTGAATATTATTGTAACCTTTTGGATCAGGTGGATGCAAAAATTCGTGAGAAAAGACCTGCTTTTCATCAAGAAAATGCACGTGTTCACACAAGTGTTTTAAAAGATGGCAAAATTCAACGAATTAAAGTATGAATTGCGTATCCACCAGATTTGGCTCCCTTTGACTATTATATGTTTTCAAACCTTAAAAAGTCTTGGCTGAAAAGCGGTTTACATCAAATGATGAAACTATTGCAGCAGCAAATAAAATAAATTTCACGACAAAAAAAATTTCTTTCATTGTTAGTCCGCGAATTTTTTTAGACAGCTCTCGTATGGAATTTGTTGAATTATAGCAGTTGTAATTCATTTTCTATATGACTTTTAAAGCAAGCAGAGTTAATTTGCCATTTTATTTTTCGATTAATTCCGCGATTTGTGTATACTAAAACTTACTTTTTTTTTAAGTTTCTCAAATCATAACCGGCAAACATTTCCATTCCAACAATGGCAAAGAAGTAATACATGACCATCATGACAATAGCGGTAGACAACATCAGAGGTGATAAGAGTACTAGAGTTCCGAAAATATCTCTGTAACGCTTCTTGAGTTTGAACAGACGCAACACCCTAGAAAAAATTGAGAAAGCTATAACACAGTTTGGTGTGTTTGTTTAAGTACTATCTTGTTGTCAGTTTTATTACTGGCTTGAAAAAAAATACTGGTTTCTAAAAAAATGTTTTTTTTTTTTCTACAACCAAATGTTTTACGCATTGTCAGTGCGCAAAGAAACACCTTTTCTCACTGATAATATACAAGTAATCATTTATTTTTCAAGTAGCTAGGGCTACTTCCGAATTTGAAACTTCACAGTCTGGAATTTAAATTAAAATTGTAATTTCATGATTGATTGAATCTTCCAAGTATGCAACAGCCGAAGATTTCCATCCTGTGGCGGCCCGTGGCGTAGTACTTGCTTTCAGTGCAGAAGGTCTCGGGTTCCAATCCAGGCAAGTTTATTTACTAATTTATTTAAGTATATTTGATCTGGCCACGTACATAAGTAGTAGTTGTTTGTAGAAATGCAATAACGTCCGTGACAGCATTACCGCGTGCTGTGAAATACAAAAATGTATGTTTCGGCACTTGGACAACGCACAGTGTCTCGACTAGTACAAGCTAACGGGACAATATTATTTCTTCACTTATTTCAATTGTTTATGTATATTCCAGGTATCTTAAGCTATTTTAAGAAAAAAAAGTTGAAAAATGTGTACTGTATGTGTATTAATCGAAATATGTAGCTGCAAGACGGAAGTGGTTTACTAATGTGTCTCATTTGTTCACTATTGTCGCTAATTGTTCTTTAATTAGCTACATACGTCTACCTACTCATTATGTGTGAAAAGCACAATCATGCTTGTTTACAAAGAAATTTCTAGGAAAAAAGTAAAAATCATAATGATAGTACCCACATTTATTAATTTACAAAATATTATTTCTTTTAAAATAAATTAGTACAATAACAGTATCTATATATATATATATATATCAATTATTTACAATAACAAGGTGTATAAGTAAAGGAAATATAATATTAAATACCTTATATACTAAGGCATGAATTATAAGCAACTATAACACACAATAAAATAAGAATAATAATTACAATAAAAAAATACTTAAACCTACTAATCACCATCAGATGAGTCGTCATCACCGCTCTCCCATTCAGTAGAATATTCACAGAGTAAATAATCCTCCTCATTTAATTCGTGATGATGATTTATTGATGGTGTTTCGGATGGCAATGAAGGTGGGATAATCAACTGCAGAACCTCCGATGGCAAAGAAGTAAATTTTCTTCGCGGTAATTCTCTATACGAGTTGATAACAGGATCAGACGTAATTAAAAGCATTCTCAAAAGATCTGTATTTGTGGCAATACGTGACCGCTTCCTGGTGTGCCGTTCACGGAATCTACGACAGTCTTTATTTCTTGCAACCTGGGCTTCTTCGGAGAGTTGTCCAATGGGAAGAAGAAAAGACTTTATAACTTCCGCGCTGTGTACAAGAATTTTATGCACAGTAACGGGCATGGAATACCACGAATACAGATCAAGGTGTAA
Organism: Pachyrhynchus sulphureomaculatus; assembly: GCA_019049505.1. Lineage (NCBI taxonomy): Eukaryota > Metazoa > Arthropoda > Insecta > Coleoptera > Curculionidae > Pachyrhynchus > Pachyrhynchus sulphureomaculatus. The sequence continues at coordinate 131,916,312 of CM032448.1, read as the reverse complement.
TTTTCTAGTATCAACACAAAACTTTTCGAATTCTATATAATTTATGTCATATCCCGATGACAAAGTTCTTAAAATTACATGAAATCTACGAATAAGGTTTACGTCTAATCCTGTAATTTCGCTGCTCAATTCAGCTTTGGAAAAAAATCTACGTGCTGTGTTTCGATCGTTTGTGTTACCATACCCAGGTTTTGGTTTATCTACAATGAGACCCATGCGATCTTTAAACACTTTTTGTATCTCTTGTGAGCGTTGCTTCACGATAGCTTTGTCGTTATCTCCCCTGACTTGCCACTTTTTTATTTCTAAACGATAGCTGATGTGAAGCAAACATTCAAACGTGCGGATCCATGCATGTAAAGTAGATAAACCAAATGCAAGGCGTTCTTCGTTGCTGGGATATTTCTTTGACTCCTCGTTCATAGTAGACGGGATGGCACCGCAAATATAACACTTTTGTGTTGAACTTGTGTCTGTTAAGGCATTGCACACTTTGCCATCAGTCATTGTCAACAACAAATCGTGTTTAACAGAGATTTGAGATCCAGCAACGTTACATAATGCTGGAAGAAGCTGACTTACTTCATCTAAAATTTTAGAAGTTTCTTCTTTCGTAAACTCTTTTGTCTCCTTGGCAAAAATAAACTTAATAGGACGGCAATATAAAGTAGAGGAAGGTCTTGGATTTTGCCAGATCACAGTTTCGCCATCATGCAGTCTCAAAGGGACAAATGAGTATACGAACAAAAATTCGTCTGTAGCGTTAGTGTTCTCAAATTTCTGCTTATACGTGCTATGCCCCGAACTCCCATGACAGCCCCATTTGCTTACCAACGTATAATATGAACGAGGTAACACACTTCTAATGACTTCCGTCTGAGCTTTAACTAATCGTTCAGCCGTTTTATCCAAAATCGCGTGAAGTTTAATTTCAGCTCGAGATTCAGTCACAGAAATATATTCGTCAGAAGGACAACAAGAAGCTTTGGACTTACCTAAACTATAAAACGATGGATACACTTGATGTCCCGCTTTCATTGACCATTTTCTTGTTTGTTTATATGAGTGAGAAGTCGATTTCGAGACCACATAATAAGCTAAAGCTTCGTCTCGTGTTAACTGCCGACTTTGTTCAGAACACTTATTCTTTTCTCTAGTTTCACTGACCGCGACGTTATGGATCTGTTTAGCAACACTTCGATGCCCTTCTTTTCGAGTAGCTAACTCAGCTGCTGTAATAAGCTCACTTGCACTTCGCGATTTCAAAAGATCTTCTACTCTCCGTCTCTTCGTTTTCGTTGATGAGTCTTCAAATGATTTTCTGGGTCGCCCTACGGAAAGAGCCGCTGATGATGTTGAAGTGCACGGCTGGTTAACACACATCTTTATTTCGATTCCGGATCCCTCTAACCAATCTTTATGTTTGGTTAGAAACATTTCTTTGTTACACTTTAAAGAAGTCCACTTTTGATTGAATTTTGCTGAAAGGCTTGATATTTTCATTTTGAGTCGTTTTAGAGAATCGTCAGAAACATCAGACATATTGAATTTTTCACTTATATAATAAAAAATGCCACTGTTTCGTTCAGTTTTGTCATGTTTTAGCCATTCTTCAAAAAACTCCATTTTCGTCATAGTCACGACTCGTTCGGAAAAAAATAAAATAATTTTACTTTCGGGCCTTTTCGGGGTCTATAATATATATGAATCTGTGCCTGAATGTTGTAGGTATTACATATAGAAAAATCTAGGTGGATATATGTGGATAAAAAAAGTTGCTACTTTTAAAGTTTACAATTAATGTAAAATTTGCTGGATTTATCTATACATTTACAAATTGATATTACACCAAAAGTATACATATTTTTTATAAAAAATATAAGTCATAATAGAGTACATACCTTCAACAGAATATTCCATCACAAAAAACTCGTTTCACTTTGCTACCAATTTTAAAATATGTTATCACAAGTGTGCATAAAATGCAACTGATTTGCAAATGAAAATGACCTCTCTTATAAGGGTTACTTTGACCCCCTGATAAGATACCTTTATGAGGTGATAAACAAATTAATTCTTGGAATTCGTTAAATGGGGGGGGGGTTGTTTACAAGTCGTTATCAGTGGTTCCTGGAAATTACGTCATGAATATTGTCCCGCTAGCATGTTCTTGCCGAATCACTGTGCAACGGTGACGGGTACTACGACATCCTCGCCGATATCCTTTGGATATAAGAAAAGGGTAAAAATAGCTACTCAGACGAGGTGGTAAACGATAACAAAAATCCTCTCAGGCGTTCTAAATGAAATATATCGCCTTCGTCATTATTAAAAAGTATGGTTGATGTCCTCTGAAAGCAATGGCCACAGAATTTACTAACTTCAGGTATTTTGATATTAGTCTACGCATTCCTGCAATTAAATTAATTCCAACTTACTTTAGGCATTTCTTCAACCTGACCAAAAAACGTATTTGATTTTTTCTAAATCACCGGGCCTATACACTGGAAAACTTAAGAGGCGATCATTCATTATTTACGAATTTTCAGCAACTTCAGGTCTACTTGGTGATGCTTATTAAAAGGTAAATAAGATACATCTCGTAATTTCATTATCATTTATTTATAACTGGAAGCAATCGTCTTCATTTAAAGTAAAATCGTCACCACGTTTGGAAGCTTCATTATCAGAAACACTTTTTGTAGCTTTTGTTATCTTCCAAGTGTTTCACACGGTAAAAATAATCCTAATGCAGAGAACAGTATTCTGTTTGCCTTAAATGTTGGACGTAAACTTGAAAGTCGTGGGTCTGACGTGAGTAATAACCTGTTTATTACATTCATGTTGCACCATGTCAATTAATTCATCCCAAAGTGATGTACGCTAGGAATACACGCATAATACATCAAACCCGTCTGGGTATGGACACCCGTATTCCTTTGGAATGATCTGCCAGGACTGTGCTTTGTATCGAGTACAATTTGCAACAATTCACCATCAACATGGATCGCTTTTTCTACACAAGCGTCGCTCCGGTAGCTTTTGGTCAGTTTTTCAGTGTTTAAGCGATAAAAAAGTAGGATAAAAATATTCTACGAAGCCAGTAAAGCAAAAAAAAGGAGAAAAATAATTTTTAAAAGTTTAAAAAAAGGCCTATTCTTTCTAAAATAAATCATGGAATACATACCTCATAGGTCTCAATATAACTACAGCGGTAAATCCAGGCGAGCACCATAACAAAATGGCGCCGCAAACGGCCAACAGGGTCACCGATAAGTCGTAAGTATTCCATCCGGACGAAATATATTCCGTCCATCCGAAACTTATGATTCTCAGCAGTGCCTCGATCAAAAACACTAAAATAAGTAAAATTAGTATCGTCAAGTTAACGACGTAGAGTGAAATAAGAATAAATAATGCGATAGTTAGTATTTTTAGTGTTCCGTGCGGAAAACTTATAAGATCATTTCGGTGTCTGTCCGTCCGTCCGTCTGTCTGTATACACCCGATTTTCTCCGAAACCATTTTTGACATAGAAAGTTGAAATTTGGTACTAATGTAGGAATTGATGGCCTCATCATAGCCGTGCAGTTTTGAAAGTTAAATTTTGACTTTAGGGGTTCGTTTTGGGGCGTGAAATCGGAAGTGAAAAAAAATTGTACTAGGTAATCGAGTGTGGTGTCAAATGAAAGCTTGTGAAATACTTTTCTTTGTATTAATTTTAAAAAGGCGTGAAAAATCGCTGGCCCCTCTTTATCTCGAGAAGTACTGATCAAAAAGTTTTGAAAAAATTCTGGAATATTCTCCACAAAAATTTCAAGGTCATCAGTTTTCAACAAAGATCGGAAACACACTTTATTGAAAAAATCATTTGGGGTGTGTTTTGTAAAGTCACTGATAATTTTGTACCTCCGTAACAAAAATTTTTATTTCTAAAAGCAATCAACGTACAGAACACTAATTGCGCAAGGTCAACTGCACTTGACCGGTTATTTATAAATTAACTGTCTCTTTTGCTTTTAAAATAACAACTTTTGTTACGGAGATATAAAATGATTAGGGATTTTACAGAACACACCCCAAATGAGTTTTCGAAAATCAATATCTAACATTCGGACACGAATTTGTTTGTGATGGCTAAAAAAACTTTCTACAACGTGAACTTCTATATCATTAGGAGAATTGTAAAATACATTATCTATCAAGGTTCTGTCTCTAGTAGAACTACTATCTTTACACATCTAACACATTTAAAAAAAAATATTTAATTTAATTTAATTTAATTTATTTAATACAACTATCCTACAGAACAATCCAATTATAGGATAGGAACATTCAAATATAACAAGTACAAATAGATAAGTATTTATCCAATCAGCATTTTAATAATTCTAATAACTACACTACAAGCTAAAGAAAAAATAAAATAAAAGAGACAGACCTAATCCACAGTTAAACATGACCTACGTAGAGATGTCATACTGCAACAGAAAATATCAACCATATGTTTGACCCTTTCATAATTCATGCACATAACGTATATCGGCGAGTACATCAACAAGTTTGTTCTTGGAACAGGCATGTAGAAAAAGGAATGGTTTAGGCGAGCGTGTGGAGATGGCACACGGAACCTAATACTTGAGAGGGTGCAAGGGCATTCAATTCTGTTGTTCAAGATTTTATATAAAAACACGATTGTAGCATATTCTCTACGCCGAGAAAGGCTAACAATATTGAATCTTCTTAATAGAACATCATTAGGGAAACCCAATGGTGGATAAATACCATCTAATTTAAACCAGAGGAACTTCACAAATCGTCTTTGGATTTTTTCAATATGATTAATGTGGATCTCATATGTTGGGTACCAGATAACTGAACCATATTCCAGATTAGAACGCACCAAAGCATTAAATAAAGTGTTGAAGGTTTCAATGTTTGAAAGGTCTCTAGAATTCCTCATAATGAAACCCATACACCTATAAGAAGAAACAATGATCTCATTTATATGATCCACAAAACTGAGTTTAGTATCAAACATTACACCAAGATCTTTGAAACGATAACATTTTTCAAGATCATTATGGTTTAAATTATATAAAAAATTTACTGGTAATTTCTTTCGAGTGAAAGACATAGAAAAACATTTCTTTGTGTTCAAATATAAGTTATTACGAATACACCAACGATTTAAAGTATCTAGATCATCCTGAAGAGTTACACAATCATGGAGAGTCTATGCATCGGTATATTTTCAGATCGTCAGCATAAAGCAAAAAGGACGAGGTAAGGCCTCGGGTGATGTCATTTATAAATATGTTAAACAATAACGGTCCTAGGACAGACCCTTGAGGAACACCAGAGGTAGCATTAATAATGACCGACTCAAAACCACGATAATTTACTATCAGTTGACGACCAATTAAGTAAGATTTCAGCAGGTTTAATAAATTGCCATTAACTCCACAGTTTGAGAGTTTTTCAAGCAAAATACCATGGTCAAGCCGATCAAAAGCCTTTGAGAAGTCTGTATAAACTACGTCGACCTGTCCTCCATTCTCCATACTTTCCGAAATAAATTGAGTAATTGTAACTAAATTGGTAATGGTTGAACGCCCTGGAAAGAATCCATGTTGGCTTTCAGTTATGAAAAGTTTAACATGATTAAATATAATGTCATATAGCACAATTTCGAAAACCTTTGAAAAGTTGTTCAATATTACCACAGGTCTGTAATTTTCAATGTGGCTCTTATCAGCCTTTTTGAATACGGGACATATTTTAGACTTCTTCCAGATTTGGGGAAAGGACGACGAGCTTAAACACAAATTGAAAAGAAACGTGAGAGGCTTGGACAACACAGCTGCGCAATCCCGAATAAAAAAAGCTGGTAGACCATCGATTCCAGCGGTCGATTTAGGTTTAAGTTTCTTTAAGGCACTGATCACGTCCCTTTCCTCTATGGTGTTAACAATTAGAGATGAAAGAGAGGGACGTGAGCAGTTATCAGGGGGGTTGTTCCGAAACGTAGAGGAATCAACATATGCCGATTGGAAGAACTTAGCAAACAAATTCACTATCTCCTGAGGAGCCATAAGCAATTCGTTTTCAAAATACATGTTGATGGGAATACTAGTTGTCCTCCTTTTCTCGTTTAGAAAAGACCAAAATTTATTTGGGTTGACAGAGAAGTCCCTTTCCGCCTCAGTAACATAATTTCTATAAGCAATCCGAACCTCGATCGTGATCTCTCTACGAAGACGTTTAAATTCGACTAGGTCACAAATATTTCTAGTACGTCTATACCTTTTCCAGGCTTGATTCTTTTTTTTTGATTTTACGTATTATCGAATTATCGTACCATTGAGGATATTTGAGGGTCTTAGGGCGAATAATAGGAACATTGTTGGAGATAACTGAATTCAGTACGACATAGAATTGGTCGCAAGCGTTATCAATATTATTCAAGGACCCCAAGAATGAAAAGTCGGTTTGTAGAATGTCGTTGTAAAGGGATGGGTAATTCGCTCTTCGAAAGTTGTACCTTTGAGTCTGAAAAAGGGGAAATTTATCATGAATATGCTCAACCAGAATTGACATCTGTAAGGCAGGGTGATGAAGATCCAATGGTATCAAAGGATGATCCGCACTATATACATTAAGTGGAGTTCTACTAAATACAAGATCTAACAGACGATTATTTTCGTTATAATTACGATTATATTGATTTAAAGATAAAAACTCGCATAATTCAAGTAAAGGAGAAATTTGGTTGTCACTATAAGAGGCATCCATAACATAATTTACATAAGTAGGAAGATTAAAAAATCCCCCAAGACCAGCAAATCGTCTTCATTAGTAAAATAACCAGAGTCCAACATTTCTTCAAATAGTGTGTCATAGGTAACAGTATTACTGTTAGGTGGGACATAAATCAGAAGAATGCCAACTGCACGATGGGACAATTCCAATCTTATGGCGATCATACCAACATTAGGAAGCGAAGAATGAAATTCAATTTTAGTTGCATTGAAGGTCTTGCTCAAAGCAAGCAGTACGCCTCCACCCCTCGTAGTATTCGTTAAAGCAAAATTACGATCAGCCCTAAAGATATTGTACTGACTACTAAACAACTCGGCATCAAAGACACTAGAGTCGAGCCAAGTTTCAGTAAGTGCTATAAGATCGTAGGAACAAAAATAGGAAGCATTAAGAAGGTCATTATGTTAAAATCTCTCCCACAAAAATTTTAGAACCTTGCCGTGCGTGTGTGTTTATACTTTTATTTGTACAGTGAATCACATTTTTTATTAAACATACAGTCAGTCCAAAAAGTCTCCATAGACGACCTGCTTTCTATACTATTTTTCTGTTATGTTTAAGTAATTAATTTGAACTATGAGAAAACATGTTTAAATTTAAATTTGAAATGCTATTTTTCGGGTCACTTTCTCTTAAATTATCTCTCAAAAAGTTCAGATAAATATGCTGATCCATGGTACCATTTATAAAATGTAAATTTCCAACCCCTCCAGCGGAGATGCGTCCCCAAAGCAGAACACTGCCACCCCCTCGTCTCACCGTGGAACAAATGTTTTTAATATCGAATGGGGTATTCTTCTTTCTAAACTTTAGTTCTGCTATCAGACCCAAAAAGGTTAATTTTAATTTCATCGCTAAAGATTACGGATTCCTAAAATTCAGTAGGTTTAGTAACGTATTCCCTAGCAAAAGCTAAGCGCTTTTTGCGACTAGCTTCCGAAATTAACGGCATCTTTCTGGCTGCACACCCCTTATAGCCTGCCTTGTGTAAACAATTTCTCACTGTTTGTGAATAAACATCTTTCGAGAATAGTTTCTGTACTTCGTCTATTAATTCTGGTGCACTCTTCTTGGATCTATAATTATTTGTCTAACAATACTAGCCTCTTCACGTGGAGTCAGTTTCCTGGGACGACCGGAGCGTGGTCGAATTTTATAGGAACCCGTTAATTTATACTGGTTTACAATGTACTGAACAGTAGCATACGACTTTTTAACAATTTTTCCTATATTTCTGTATGATTTTCCATCTTTCCTCTAATCATCGAACTTGAAATGGAATTTCACAATATCTCTCGCTCATTTTTAATACTACTTTGAAAACCTACTGCAAAATTACTAGCAACAAGTGACAGATTATAAAGTATGGCCCAAAATTATTCATTTGTTTTTAGTTTAGCGAGCAAGAGATAGCTTGATTAAATGCGACTGATTATAACGTGTTTTTTTTCAATGCAGTTCTTGAGTGTATGGAGCCTTTTTTGACATTAATATTTTGTTTACATAAACATGTTTTCTCAGTTCCAATTAATTAGTTAAACATAAGAAAAAATAGTATAGAAAGCAGGTGGTGTATGGAGACTTTTTAGACTGACTGTATATCAAACAAAGTTTGTTTCCGGTCTTTGTTTTTATTTACCAGATAAATTATCTAAGATAATGCACTCATGATAATTTTCATTCAATCTACACCTTATGGAGGATATTTCAGAATTTTTTTTTTTTTTCGAAATTTTTTAATTACGAGGCTGGTTTGAAAAGTCCGTGCAAAGTCCGAGAGATGGCACCACCGGCGCGTATCGAGGTCATGTTTAGTTAGTAGCATCTCTTGAATGAACGCACACCAAGTTTCAGCCATATTGGTCTATTTTTTTGTGTTTGGCATTCGTGTGAATCAAGGAAGTCGAGCGATTTTCAAGAAATGGACGAAAAAGAATTTCGTGTGGTGATTAAACATTACTTTATGAAAGGCAAAACGCCTCAGGAGACTAAAGAGAAGCTTGATAAACATTATGGTGACTCTGCACCTTCGATTAGAACAGTTTATAAGTGGTTTTCAAAATTTTCGGACTGGCCATATGGGCACAAGTGACGCTGAACGTTCTGGACGGCCTGTGGAGGTTACGAGTCCAGAAATCATTGATCAAATCCATGATATGGTGATGGATGACAGAAGAGTTAAGGTGCGTGAGATTGCTAGTGCTGTGGGTATCTCGACTGAACGGGTACATAATATTTTACATAAACATTTGGACATGAGAAAGCTATCCGCAAGATGGGTGCCACGATTGCTCTCGCTTGACCAAAAACGGAATCGTGTGAAGTGTTGCAAGGATGGTTTGCAGCTGTTCCAGAAGAATCCGGAGGACTTTAAGCGTCGTTTCGTCACTGTGGATGAAACATGGATACATTACTATACTCCTGAGACTAAACAACAATCTAAACAATGGGTTACCAAGGGGGAATCTGCACCAAAAAAGGCGAAGACCGTTCCTTCGGCCGGAAAGGTTATGGCGACTGTCTTTTGGGATTGGCAAGGGATAATCCTCATCGACTATCTGGAAAAGGGTAAAACTATTACAGGTGAATATTATTCATCGTTATTGGATCGTTTGAAAACCGAGCTGCAAGAAAAACGCCCGCGATTGGTCTACAAGAAAGTCCTTTTCCATCACGACAACGCACCAGCACACACCTCAGCAGTTGTGGTCGCAAAATTAATGGAAATAGGATTCCAACTTGTTTCACATGACCCCTATTCTCCAGACTTGGCTCCCTTGGACTACTATTTGTTCCCCAATTTGAAGAAATGGCTGGCGGGACAAAGATTTTATTCAAACGAGGAGGTGATTGCAGACACTAATGGATATTTTGCAGACTTGGACAAATCCTATTATTCGGAAGGGATCAACAAACTAAAACATCGTTGGACGAAGTGTATAAGCCTAAAAGGAGACTATGTCGAAAAATAAAAAAGGTTTACCCCAAACACATAAGTAGTTTTTATTTTTGCACGGACTTTTCAAACCAGCCTCGTAGTACTCTTTGAGATAGGTTAGAGAGACGGCAATTTTTGGCAATTTTTTAAAAAATAATATAAAGAACAGTTTACGCGAGTATTGGGCCATCAATTCCTATATTAGTGCCAAATTCCAACTTTTTATGTCAAATAGTTTCGGAGAAAATCGGGTGTGACAGACAGGCACCGAAATGATTCTATAAATGTTCCTTTTTCAATTTTCGTACGGAACACTAAGTAACATATCTAAAGCTATTAAGGGGTTACACAACCTTGAGATTTTCAAAAAATCTAATTATTTTTTTTGTCTAGATAAATTGTTTATACTTTTAAGTATATTTTAAACGTTTAACCATTCCAAAATTCAAATTATTTCCGAAGTTATAGCAATTAGAAGGGAGCGCGGCAGAGAATCGGCCCGAAACTCAGGTAGCGATTGGACCGGCACGAGCGGTCACAGCCTTGACAAAGGGTATTGTTCTTTTAGTCAGTCATTTATAACAATAATTCCTTTGGGGAATTTTGGAAGCTAAAAATAACTCAGGTACACAAAGTTGGAACTAGTTTAGACTCGGTGAACATTCAACGTCACAGAATCAGTTTGCTTTGTGACGCAGTAGTGTACATATCGCCACGTGTATTACAAAAATTATATTTTTTATTATTTTTTAATAGAAAACTATTACTAAAATGTCGAAACAAGTATATGTTGATAAAAAAGGTAGCCGATAAGCAGTGGACGTCCTTGTCGGAGCAGGAAGAAACGACATCACCCGATAAACCGTTATTTAATGGAAAGAGACGAAGCTAGCAACAGTACATCATCTAGAAAATTAAAGAGCAGTGAAACCGTTGATTTTGATGTGGATGCATCTTTCGGGTACCTATTATATTTTATATGTTTTTTTCTGGTATAAGTAAAGTGGTAAAGTGTAAAGAGTGTGACAGTGATATAAAATTTACCGAAACTTCTCTTCGTGGTCTTGGTTTTAAACTAAAAGTGAATTGTGCTGAATGTGAACCAGTTCTAATAAAATCTTACCCTCTTATCAGTGGTAGAGTATATGATGTGAATAGACGATTAGTTTTTTGCGAAAAAAAGCGTTTTTTTTTTAGTATTTTTTTTAGCAAAATTATTCATTATATAAATCAGGTTTCTATTTTATATAATAATACATAACAAAGCCAATTAAAATATATATTTTAATAACTGCTACGAGTGAACTGTACAACGGTACTGAACAAACTCCCAGTGTCGAATACAGAACATTAGAATAACAGATGTGAATGCCTTGTCCCTTTTAGGGAAGAATCTCTTTGTATTATATTACAAAACAAAAAGTTTAATATATATTAAAATCGAGTTTATGTCGGCGAAGGCTGACCCGAGAGCAGCTGCTCGCTACCTACTCCGGAAATTGTTCACAAACCGCACTTCTTTTAAACTGGTATAACTTCGTCAATTTTTTAACTGATTCTTATAAAACGTACAGCAAATATTCGTAAGATATCATTCTCGAAAGTTCAAAAATTGAATTTTTTGACCCAGATGACTAGGTATATCCCCTTAATAAAATTAAATTAATTGTTAGTATTTTCAAATGAATATCCTTCTTAAAATATCAATGGTTACTTACGAGAATAAAAGAGCCAGGAGTCCCAGGAAGCACAGAAATTTCGGGCGCCTTGTACCAGATCAACCGATGATTCCATAATTCTGAAGAACATGGCGAGTCCATTTCCAATGATAAGTACATCTACAATCAATCATGGTCGTTTCATTTTCTTATCATTAAAAAAAAAAAACATTGGAAATATTGTTTAAAAATAGGAAACTGATAATATCATTGAAATATACGGGCCAAATCTTAAACTTCGTCCGAACTAGAGATGGCATTTTTTTTCGGTAGTTATCCATATATCAACTAACAATACAAATGAAATTTCGTAACACCCTATATATATATATATATATATATATATATATATATATATATATATATATATATATATATATATATATATATAGTCCCTGGCCAAATTATTAGACGCACTGTATTTTTTTTAGTAATTTTATGTTTCTTAAGAGTTTTTATGCAATAATGGTATATTTAAACTACAATATTATTGATTTTTATTTAAAAGAATTGTTGTAGACTACATATTTGTATTTATTTTTAACATATGGCAACAATGTGTTGACAAAGTGATACATGAACGTAAATAAGTACAAACCTGTATCAGTCGCGATCGGAATCGAGTCAGGTACGGACGTGTTTCTGTGGCTTTATGGACTGTGATTGTTTGTTTAACAGTTTTATACTACTCAGTTATTAGTTTATTTTGTATGCAGTGTTTTAAAAAAGTAATTGGACTATTTTCATTATGGGTAGAAAAGGCGATCTTTCACCACGTAAAAAAGCTGAAGTGAAGGCCCTTGTGATTGCGAAAACATTTACAAACCGAGAAATATCACGAAGATTGGAGGTTTCTGAAGCTAGTGTACGACGCATAAAAAAGAAAATTGAGTCAGGGAAGGAATTAAGCCCGAAAAGAAAAAAAAGATGCGGTAGAAAACCAATTTTCACTCCACGGTCAGAGAGATGTTTAAAGAAAATTTGTGTAGAAAACAGATTTGCTACCACAAAGGTAATAAAATCACAACTCCAGGATGCTAGCGTAAATGCTTCTGAGCGCACTGTTCGAAGAAAATTGAAAGAATTAGATTTTAAGGCCTGTCGCCCCGCCAGGAAGCCCAAGTTAACAGCTGCAATGAAAGCAAAGCGCCTGAAGTGGGCCAAACAATGGCAAGACAAAGATGTGGACTTCTGGAGATCGGTAAGATACAGCAATTTAATCAATAATTGATACATTATTATCATTTTCAGTTAAATAAAGCAAATAAACATGGAAGTTTATATATTTTTCCTATTTTTGACAGGTCTGCTTCAGTGACGAAAGCACATTCGAAATTTTGCAGAATAAAGCTCAGTATGTGCGTCGTCGTCATGGAGAAAAGTTTCATCCTGATTGTGTCGTCCCGACGGTTAAACATCCCACCAAAGTGATGATTTGGTCAGTCATCAGCGGCAAGGGCACTGGACGTCTGTACGTCGTCAAAGGAATAATGAGGCAAGATCAGTACAAAGAAGTATTACAAAATCGGTTGTTTCCGCAGCTCAGAGAATGGTTTCCAAATGGGGAACCATTTACTTTCATGCAAGATGGAGCTCCCTGCCACACTGCTCGATCTGTTAAAGCTTTTTTGGCAGAAAAAAATATCCCTCTGTTGGATTGGCCGGGTATGAACACCATTGAAAATGTGTGGGAGCTGATGAAAAGAGAAGTGGCTAAAGATGTGATTACCAACAAAACCCAGCTCCTAGAAAAGATTATTCATGTGTGGAATCATCATCCGCAAATGCAGGAGACAGTACAATCTTGCATTGATAGCATGCCGCGCAGAATTAAAGCTTTGATAGCGGCTAAAGGTGGCTCAACTAAATATTGACTTTTACTAACATTAATTTCACTTTTCTTTAGAACTTAATAAACTTATGCTTTTCTAAATTAATGCTGTTTTATTTATGTCAAATAGATAGGTAATTGATTGGATAATATAAAAATAAAAAACAAATCAATTTAAAATAATAAAACGGTACAATATCACTCGGTAATTAATATTTTACATGAAATCTTGCAGTGCGTCTAATAATTTGGCCAGGGACTGTATATATATATATATATATATATATATATATATATATATATATATATATATATATATATATATATATATATATATATATATATATATATATATATATGTATATGGTATGTGTATGTGTGTGGTGCGTGTGTGTGGTGCGTGTGTGTGTGGTGCGTGTGTGTGTGGTGCGTGTGTGTGTGGTGCGTGTGTGTGTGGTGCGTGTGTGTGTGGTGCGTGTGCGTGTGCGTGTGGTGCGTGTGTATGTGTGTGTGTGTGGTACGTGTGTGTCTGGTGCGTGTGTGTGGCGCGTGTGCGTATGTGTGCGTGGGCATGTGTGTGTGCGTGTGCGTGTGGGGAATACTGTATGTCAACGTGTTCATATACTTACAAACAATATCCTCGAAATACTTCCAGGACACGATCGTTCGTGCACCCCTGCACAAGGTCCTTAGAGGAGGCCACGCGGCAGAGAACCACGGGTCCGGTGGATCCTTGAGATGCCATTTCAAGCTCACCGCATCGTAGATATTCAAAAATTCATCTTGGGTTAGCATGCCCGTGTTGGAGATGTTTAGCTGTCGGAAGATAAGGACTACGTCACGTTGACCTATAAAAGAAACGGAAGTTAAGCACGAATAGACCTACTTTAACCTCCACATTCTCCCTCCAACTCTCTCTCTTAGTAAAGAAAAATTCTTACTCGTTTTGGGCGAATAATACGTCATCAGACCTCTAAACTGTTTAAATCTTATTGTGTTTGGGCTCTGTCTGCTTACTAACAGTCTAAAAGCAAGTTTACAGGCTTGGCGCTTGTGTAAGAGTAATTTTTCTAAATTTGTCCTTTTCTATACCTGTGAAGGTTTCATAGACAACGGCCAACATCTAGAAAAAAGAACAAAAAAAAGATATACTCCACTGAAAACAAATATGCTGACGAACGTCTCAGTTTTACAAGTTTGTTCACTGACAAAGAAAAATAAATAAAATATATTGCCAAGGTCTGTTATTTTATTTACTTATGAGTAACCCATTTCAAAAATTTACAGTATAATCCTTTACTTATTATTAAATTTTAAAACTAGACTAAAACTAAATTAACAGATTAAAAAGAGATCAATAAATTACAGTGTACAAAACATTCCTATAACGTGGCATCTCACCCAAAACATGAGAGGACGAGAAAGCCAGAATAAATACAGTTTAGAATTTTCAATAAATTCAGCCTCTCTGCACTTAAACCTTCCACGAGAGCAAGTTTTTTTTTTAAGTCAGAGTAATACTGAAAAAATCAAACCCTACTTTTTTGCTCTGAGATAGAAGTCTCGTGACGGTAAGGTCGGGCAAAGGCATAGTAACTCGTAGTGTTCCTCTGAGGAACAAAAAAACTAGACGCTTTCTGAGGAAAGAACCTTTCAGACATACCACAAGACCGTAGCTTAACTAACAATCCGTTGATAGCCTATTCTGTAACTTCCATTATTCAAAGCAGTGCTTCTGGTCGATAGTCGTTTGGCAAAGGCCTTCTTGCCTTTTTCGGGTATCGGCTGAACTGTAACGCATTTCCAGCAAGAAGGAAATATACGCTTTCTGTGGGATAAGTTGAAAAGTCTACAGAAAATTGGTGTTATTTCGCTAGTGCATTTTTTGAGTACTATGGCAGGTATTTCATCAGCATCAGAAGCTTTTTTGGTGTCTACCAGGTGTACAAGTATGAAATGCGGATTTCAGACAACAGATGGTGCACCAATGCAGTTTGTGCTATAAAGATTTGACACTGCGACATTTTGTTGTGTCATCAATAAGTGTCAGACGCGCACGAGTTATAAATTGGAAAAGTGTGTGCATAGTGTTGTGTTGTTGTGTTCAATATGTCGAAATTTATACCGAACAAAGAGCATTCGCGGACAGCATTAATTTTTTGTTTTCATTTGAAGAAAACTGCTGTTGAATCATACCGATTACTTCGAGAAGCTTATGGTGAACATGCTCCATCGCAAGATACTTGTGAACGATGGTTTCGGCGTTTCAAAAGTGGTGACTTCGATGTTGCAGACAAGGAACGTGGAAAACCGCCAAAAAAATACGAAGATGTGGAATTGCAAGCATTGTTGGACGAAGATGATTCGTAAACACAAAAACTACTCGCCGAGCGATTGGGGAAGACCGGTAGATGGGTACCACATGAGTTAAACGACAAACAAATGGAAAAGTGAAAAAACACGTGTGACATTATGCTCGCTCGGTACAAAAGGAAGTCGTTTTTGCATCGTGTGATGAAAAGTTTGAGAGTTTGAGAATCCCAAGCACAAAAAATCATGGGTAGACCCAGGCGCACCATCCACATCGACCGCAAGACCGAATCGCTTTGGCAGAAAGACGATGCTCTGTTTTTGATGGGACCAGAGGGGCGTGGTCTATTATGAGCTGTTAAAACCTGGGGAAACGGTTAAGACTAAATGTTACCAACAACGATTGACCGATTTGAACCGTTCGCTGCTTGAAAAAAGGCCAGAATACCGAAAGAAGCAACACAAAGTAATTTTTCTTCATGACAATGCTCCATCACATACAACAAAACTAGTTCGCGACACGTTGGAAGCACTCAGCTGGGAAGTTCTACCCCACGCGGCTGACTCACCAGACTTGGCTCCTTCCGATTACCACTTGTTTGCATCGATCGGTCACGCACTTGCCGAGCAGCGCTTTGGTACGAAGATATGAAAAAATAGCTCGATGAATGGTTCGCAGCAAAAGGGGAAGATTTTTATTGGCGTGGTATTCACAAATTGCCCGAAAGATGGGAAAAATGTATAACAAGCGATGGAGCATACTTTGAATAAAGCACTTTTTATCATTCTTCCGAATTTAACCTGTTTTTTTAGAAAAAAAAATCCGAATTTCATACTTGTACACCTGGTAATTATGAGTAATCCATTTTAAAAAATTTACAGTATAATCCTTTACTTATTCTAGACTTTAAAATTAGACTAAAACTATTAACAATAAATTACAGTGTACAAAACATGCCGATAAGGTGAGATCTCACGCAAAACATGAGAGGACGAGAAAGCCAGAATAAATACAGTTTAGAATTTTCAATAAATTCAGCTTTTATGCACTCAAACCTCTTCCTGATAGTAAGTTTTTTTTAAGTCAGTTACAGTAATACTAAAAAAGTCAAACTCTACTTTTTTGTCCTGAGAGTCTTGTGATGGGAAGGAGGAACAAAAAAACTCAACGCTCTCTGAGGAAAGAACCTTTCAGACATACCACAAAAGCGTAGCTTAGCCAACAATCCGTCATACCAAACGCAACATTCTTCTGTCGATTTCCAAGGAAAAACACCACCTACTATTCCCATATTGCAGTCAAGGATGCCCGATGTTGTCTTCAGACAGCGCATCATAAAGCGTATTTTAATGAAGCTAGACACCAAGAAGGCTTCTGGCGCTGACGGAATACCTGCCATAGTTCTCAAAAACTGTGCCAGGGAACTAACACCAGTTTTCTATAGACTTTTTAACCTATCCTACAGAAAGGGAATATTTCCGTCCTGCTGGAAATGTGCCACGGTTCAGCCGATACCTAAAAAAGGTAAGAAGACCTTGCCAAATAACTACCGACCAGTTGCACTGCTTTCAATAATATCGAAAGTCATGGAAAAGGTTATCAATGAGCATCTTCTAAAATATCTTGAACGATTCAATATTATTAGCGATCACCAATATGGTTTTCGTAAACATAGATCAACAGGAGATCTTCTGACTTATGTAACACATGTTTGGAACAACGCAATTGAACACTTTGGAGAATCTCGAGCGGTTGCTCTTGACATAACCAAGGCATTCGACCGTGTTTGGCACGATGGACTGTTGGCTAAGTTGCGCTCTTATGGTATGTCTGAAAGGTTCTGTTTGTGGCTCTCATGTTTCCTCAGAGAGCGTTCTTTACGAGTGGCGGTCGACGGATTTCTTTCTAACACCCTCACTATCAACGCCGGTGTGCCCCAGGGCTCCATACTGTCTCCTACTCTCTTTCTCATTTACATTAACGATCTGCTGGAAAAGACCGGGAATCCAATCTATAGCTTTGCAAATGACAGTACGCTTGTCTCTTCATTCACCTTGAACGCTCGGACATCGGCTGCTCAGGCGAATATCCGCAGACAGCAGGAGGTCGTTCAACTTAACAAAGACCTGGAAGAAATTCTATCTTGGGGTGACAGTAACCAAGTGGAATTTAACGCTACAAAAACCCAAGCGGCGGTTTTTTCTAAAAAAGTTAACGTTGCTGAACCCGACATAGTTATGTCGGGGCACTCCATTCCCCTAGCATCGTCGCTCAATTTGTTGGGCGTTAGTTTGGGAGCAAATATGTCTTGGCATGAACATGTTGCAGGCATAGCAAGGAGAGCTTCTCAAAAATTGGGAATATTATTTAGAACCAGAAAGCTTTAGACCCCACAGCAACTGTTAATTCTTTACAAAGCCCAAATTCGACCAACTATGGAATACTGCTCCCACGTTTGGGGCTCCGCTCCCAAACATACACTGCATTTGTTGGATTCTGTTCAGAGAAGAGCGGTCCGTCTGATTGGGGACCCGGAATTGACCGGCGGCCTTGATTCGCTGGAACATCGAAGAACGGTTGGCGACTTGAGTCTGTTCTACAAGTATTTTCATGGAAAGTGTTCGAAGGATGTAGCCCGCTTAATTTCTCTCCCAAAGCGGTGCATGTTAGAAATACACGTCGTGCTGGTGCTTCGCATCCGTATGAGGTTCAGCTTGTTACTCCGCGTACGACGCTTTTCAAGCAATCTTTTATATGGAGAACGTCATCCCTTTGGAATAATTTGCCAGCGCTGTGTTTCCCACCGAGTACAATTTACAGCGATTCAAGAACAACGTGAATCGCTTTTTTTTCCGCACTCGTGCCGCTCCTGGAGCGCTTTAGGGACTTCCCTGCAGCACGTGTGCTAGACCAATAAAAAAAAAAAAAAAAAAAAAAAAAAAAAAAACACGCGGTCGAGTACCTCGAATATATCAAATGTTTGAGATTCAATTGCGTTATTCCAAACATGTGTTACATACAGTCCCTGGCCAAATTATTAGACGCACTGCAAGATTTCATGTAAAATATTAATTACCGAGTGATATTGTACCGTTTTATTATTTTAAATTGATTTGTTTTTTATTTTTATATTATCCAATCAATTACCTATTTATTTGACATAAATAAAACACCATTAATTTAGAAAAGCCTAAGTTTATTAAGTTTTAAAGAAAAGTGAAATTAATGTTAGTAAAAGTCAATATTTAGTTGAGCCACCTTTAGCCGCTATCAAAGCTTTAATTCTGCGCGGCATGCTATCAATGCAAGATTGTACTGTCTCCTGCATTTGAGGATGATGATTCCACACATGAATAATCTTTTCTATGAGCTGGGTTTTGTTGGTAATCACATCTTTAGCCACTTCTCTTTTCATCAGCTCCAACACATTTCAATTGGGCTATTACCCGGCCAATCCAACAGAGGGATATTTTTTTCTGCCAAAAAAGCTTTAACAGACCGAGCAGTGTGGCAGGGAGCTCCATCTTGCATGAAAGTGGATGGTTCCCCATTTGGAAACCATTCTCTGAGCTGCGGAATCAACCGATTTTGTAATACTTCTTTGTACTGCTCTTGCCTCATTATTCCTTTGACGACGTACAGACGTCCAGTGCCCTTGCCGCTGATGACTGACCAAATCATCACTTTGGTGGGATGTTTAACCGTCGGGACGACACAATCAGGATGAAACTTTTCTCCATGACGACGACGCACATACTGAGCTTTATTCTGCAAAATTTCGAATGTGCTTTCGTCACTAAAGCAGATCTGTCAAAAATAGGAAAAATATATAAACTTCCATGTCTATTTGCTTTATTTAACTGAAAATGATAATAATGTATCAATTATTGATTAAATTGCTGTATCTTACCGATCTCCAGAAGTCCACATCTTTGTCTTGCCATTGTTTGGCCCACTTCAGGCGCTTTGCTTTCATTGCAGCTGTTAACTTGGGCTTCCTGGCGGGGCGACAGGCCTTAAAATCTAATTCTTTCAATTTTCTTCGAACAGTGCGCTCAGAAGCATTTACGCTAGCATCCTGGAGTTGTGATTTTATTACCTTTGTGGTAGCAAATCTGTTTTCTACGCAAATTTTCTTCAAACATCTCTCTGACCGTGGAGTGAAAATTGGTTTTCTACCGCATCTTTTCTTTCTTTTCGGGCTTAATTCCTTCCCTGACTCAATTTTCTTTTTTATGCGTCGTACACTAGCTTCAGAAACCTCCAATCTTCGTGATATTTCTCGGTTTGTAAATGTTTTCGCAATCACAAGGGCCTTCACTTCAGCTTTTTTACGTGGTGAAAGATCGCCTTTTCTACCCATAATGAAAATAGTCCAATTACTTTTTTTAAAACACTGCATACAAAATAAACTAATAACTGAGTAGTATAAAACTGTTAAACAAACAATCACAGTCCATAAAGCCACAGAAACACGTCCGTACCTGACTCGATTCCGATCGCGACTGATACAGGTTTGTACTTATTTACGTTCATGTATCACTTTGTCAACACAGTGTTGCCATATGTTAAAAATAAATATAAATATGTAGTCTACAACAATTCTTTTAAATAAAAATCAATAATATTGTAGTTTAAATATACCATTATTGCATAAAAACTCTTAACATAAAATTACTAAAAAAAATACAGTGCGTCTAATAATTTGGCCAGGGACTATAAGTCAGGAAATCTTCTGTTGATCTTTGCTTATGGAAGCCATATTGATGGTCGATAATAAGATTAAATTGTTTTAGGTATTTTAGAAGATGCTGATTGATAGCCTTTTCCTTAACTTCCATTATTCAAAGCAGTGCGTCTGGTCGATAGCTGTTTGGCAAGGTCGTCTTGCCTTTTTCGGGTATCGGCTGAACTGTAACGCATTTCCAGCAAGAAGGAAATATACACTTTCTGTAGGATAAGCTGAAAAGTCTACAGAAATGCGGATTTCAGTCAACAGATCATCAGCATCAGAAGCTTTTTTGGTGTCTAGCTTATTTAAAATACGTTTTATGCTACGCTGTCTGAAGACAATATTGGGCATCCTTGACTACATTAAAGGAGTAGTGCTTTTTAAATGTCACATTTATCGCCAAGAATTTTTAAAGATGACAATTTATTTTTAAAATTTATTACCATACTTACCAAATTCATGAGAACATACAAAACAGTTGATATGTATGAGATAAAGAAAACAGCACTCCA
Source organism: Pachyrhynchus sulphureomaculatus (assembly GCA_019049505.1). Taxonomy (NCBI): domain Eukaryota; kingdom Metazoa; phylum Arthropoda; class Insecta; order Coleoptera; family Curculionidae; genus Pachyrhynchus; species Pachyrhynchus sulphureomaculatus. The sequence goes on along the minus strand of CM032448.1, from coordinate 131,895,448 downwards.
CTTTGATACAGCATAAGATGGCATCATTACATCTGGAAAGCTAAACAACAGACAGATATTAAAACCCTAACATTTAGAAAAATACTAAAAAAAGTGACAGAAAAAGATGATTAGTAGAATAAATTTTTACTGTTGTCACTCTAAACGAGAAACAAAAAACAAATGTAAATAATACTTATTTATTTATAACTAAGCCCAACACAAAGTAATTAATAGACATGTACAAAGCAATAAGTCCATACTTGACAACGTAAATAAAAAAACGGCACAACACACAGTCATGCGGCACTGACGCTCGAAACAATACAGTGTCGTTCATAAATTCATAACGAATCGGCGAGGTCACGAACGAATTGTTTAAAAGATCGATTTTTTCTGTGCTTTGTCTCAGTCTTGTCAATTGCTGATAGTAGAGTTTGACCAGGCTGTACCAGCTAATGATGCACGATTCCCTTCCAGTTCCACCAAACACACAATAACACATTTTTTGTGGTCAATTCGGGCTTTGTCCGAGCCCGAGCCGTTTGTGGAGCTTCATCCTTTTTCGACCACGATCTTCTTCGCATATTATTAGCGTATGTGATCCACTTTTCATCCCTCGTGGTCAACTGCTTCAGAAATGGCTCGATTTCTTGCGTTTCTGTAGAGATTCGCAGATGGAAATTCGACCGAGCATCAAATTTTCAGAATGAAAGTGACTCATCTTTTACTGTTAGTTTTTATAACGAATCGTAACCATAAACTCTTCATAGGTTGTGAAGCATTTGTGCATTTATTGAAATAAAATTGTAAAACGAAGTGAACTTTTGTAGAAATTTCACTCATTTTTAAGGCACTTTAAATAAAGTTTGAAAAACAAATTCCAACAGTTTTTGTACGTCCACTACTGTCAAATGTCAGCTTTTAACTGACGCTAAGTATGACCCGATTCCACTTATGTTACCTGACAATAAAGCTATCTCATGAGAAAAAGACAACACTTTTTCGACATTGGTGTGTCCAAATTGAATAATTTTAAAGGTAAACCCCTTTATCTAAAGGAGATAGACGAAAACTGATGTCGGTGTCCGAGGCTCAATTTTAATAATAAACTCAATGGTGAAACCGCATATCGATATTTAGTATCGTTTCAGATATACAGGGTGTTTTTCAAAAATCTGCATTTTGGAAAAATGTTTGTAACTCTTTTCCTATTGAAAATTTTTGATTTCTGTAAAAACATTCTCAAAGCACTTTTTCACGTGGATTTCAACAGTGTAAGTTACATTTTTTTACAACTAATATTTTAATAGTTGTTAACGCAAAAATATATTTTTTAAATGGGATAACCTGTATATTTTTCCTTATCCGAATAGAGCTGAGAAATATGAAAGAATGGGCCAGCATGAATGTAGGAGAGTTGTTTCATGTTGCAAGGGACAGAGAAATATATAGGAAAGTGACCACCAACCTCCATTAGGAGAAGGCATGGGAAGAAGAAGAAGAAGCTATTGTCTTAAACAAAGCATAAAGAAATTAAATCTTACTGCATTAGATGTGTTAAAATTTTTATGTTTTAAGTGATGGTTCAATAAAATTCGATTTTTGACAGTGTTCCTTCAAAACTTGTTTAATTAATTTGTTGGCGATGTGAAGCAATTATTTTAAAAGGTAAAAATTTTTATATATTTTTTTATTAAATTTGTTTTTAAGTTTCTTGAATAATTGGAAGTTATCTTATAAGAAATTTTAGTGCATTAGAGTCTCCTATGGCTTGTTTTACACAGATTATAGTTTTGTAATAATAGTTATTCTTACAATAAGAAACCATTTTGGGATAAATGGGTTAAAATTTTTAGTAAGTGATCATCTTTAGGTAAGAATTTTTAAAGTGCTTCTTTAAAGATTCATATATTCAATATTTTTATTTATTTTTTGTTATTAAATTTATTCAGAAAGGTTTAGCTAAATCTGACAATACTGTAAATAGTTCCCCGGAGGCGGCGTGAAGAAAATATTCATGTCACATTTATTCATCATTTCTTTAGGGTAGATTCTTTCCTTTATTATTGAGATCCGCTATTTAAGGTGAATTTTCTGCAATCGGTCTTGCCATAAGGAGCCGTCAGTTTCAAAATATGCAGTGAATTGCGTAACACTCGGTATATATATATATATATATATATATATATATATATATATATATATATATATATATATATATAACTATTATTGAAAGAGAATGTTTTATTTAATAAGATTCTTCTTAAATGCAAGCCTTGTGCCCTACTTACAATTTTGTTTAATTTTGTGTAGTTACGTATAACATTTTTCGTTCAGAATGACAACAGAAGAATACAAGAATAAATTAATTTGTTTCTTTTATAACTTTTGAGGCGAGTTCATTTTTTTTTCAAATTTACAATAAAAAATAAATACATTTTTTACTTACTTTGCTGTAGTAAGAAGTACAAACATACTGACAAAACTATCTGGCAATGTTTTAAAATAGATATTATTGGTATGACTACTAAACAAGAAATAACCTAAAAAATAACAATAATAATACTTCATTGAATCACTGATAATGGCCATTCTTTAGTGTTTTTTGTAACAAATATCTGACAGAAATCTAAAAACACATTTAAATGTAGATTTACTCACCCAGTAAGGCATAACTACAAACGAAAAACAACAACAGGACTAACATATCAAATATGGGAGGCAAAGATTGTAAAATCTGTCGTATGTATCTTCTCACGGCACCACATGCTCTCGTGTCGACTAGAAATATGGGCCTTAGCCCTCTGGTCACTCGAAAATGGGACGATTGCCTTATTAGTACAACTACTGCCTCAATAACCATAATAAAAAGGGTTATACACTAGAAAATATTTAGAAATATATCAAAATATTCCACTGGGAGCTTCAGATGATCTTACAATAAAAATATTAAAATTCTTACTTTGATCATTGTCCTCTTGTGATTCAGTATAGTTGACCATCCTATCCATCTTAATTTTAAGGCTAATTCTACACCAATTACACCTAAATAACAAAACAAAGCTAGTTTAGTATGTCAGATGAGTAATGATCACAAAAGAGCTGGGTGGATTTAACAATACCAATCAAAACAGACAATTAATCTACTCTACACTTTTCTGTTTACAGTGTTGTAAAATAACGTAGTGTATTCATAAATTGTATAATTAAATAAATCTAACAAACACATACTTAAACAAACCAATTCCAAAATACTATGAATAATTGGCGGCAGCTCGAATTGATCCACTGCAGGTTCTTCCACCAAAGCCAGTAATAGCAGAATTATAGAGAAAAACAAGTCCAATCCGTAGTACCATTTATTGTGTACCAGAAGATAGGCTGGCAAGGCCGAGGGGTGTCTTGGGTGCGAGTCAAATTTTTCATTGTTTTCACCTTCCTAGACATATACAAAACAATTAACTGTTTTTAAAATAACTTAAAATAAAGATGGGAGGAAGGGAAATAGCGTGAAATATCGAGAGTTTTGCTAATTTCATGTAAGATGCACCATTTTTCCATGGCAGAGCATATTTAGAGCTTGTACAGCTTTATCGTAAGAGTATTAAAAACATATCTTACCTCTAAAAATATTGCTGCCTCATGATAATTCATCTCCCAATGGTCTACCTCATTACTGCTGTCTAAGTCCCTGGAAAGACTGGACCTACTGCCCATCTCATCAATTGGGTCTGAAATATGATATAAAAAATATACTACCCATACTGTTTATATTACCAGTCTCATCAACTTATTTAAAAACCATCATGTTTCTATTAAGTAATTGATTAGATTTAATTAAAATAGGCTTGTAGACTATTTCTTGTCTAATATTTCCAAAATTAACGGAAAGAACTGATTTAAGTGATGATACATACGTAAGAACATGTTTCCTTAATTTAATTAAATCATAGCAATAATTAGTCTTATCAAGCCCTTAAGTATGACTAAAACATTCTTCTGACGCACTATTTAAATACTTTTATACCTCAAATCTCGAGAACCACTTGTAATCACATAAAAAACATGAAAAACAAGACCTTCTACTAATCCAATTGGATATATAAAAATTCGGATTTCTAATATTAAAATAAACAAGATAAGCTGTTATCTACATTCCGTATAATTTATGATATCAAAGAACTTACTTGAGATAGCGGTGCCGTACGAAACATTGTTAATATCTTCAGTAAATCGTTTGTAACCATCGTCGTCTGGTGAACCTCTGGTACCAGCCATGAAATCTGTTTGAACTGTCAAAAACATATGTTGATTGGGATGAGTCATAGCTTCTTAAAAAATTAGTGTCATCGCGTAATATGGTAAACGTGAAGTGGATATTAAAGTTTTTATTGATTTTTGTGGAATTTAAGGGCTATATAGAAGTTAAATGTAAAGGAAAAAATATTATTTTAATGTATTTTAGTAATACCCACTTTAGAAGTAGGGTTGAAAATAGTAAATAAATATCAAAACTTTTTTTGACGTTAATTCAATGAACAGCTGTTTCACTCAATGTGTGATGTGAAGTCAGCTGCAGAGATTAGCCATATTATTACGTCTACTCATTTACATGTCGGTTCAGAAAAAAGATTGCAGTGAAAAATACTGCTGCGGTTTCAAGTACTTACTTGATTTTACGGTCGGCCTAGTAGGGCTACATAAGTAATTTCCTGAATTATCTTTTATAGTACCATAACTACAGAGCAAACGATCATTTAAAGGCATTTTGTTCAATATTTAATAAATAGTTAAAGAAAATCAACTATTTTGCGGCCTAAAACGCATAGATATTTTAAAAAAATTTGCCTTATTTTAAAAAGAATAATATACTTACTTGAGAAATTATATGTTTAATCGTAATATTGTTGGAAAACTGAGAAATTAATTTTTTACTTGTCATAAACTAGACTATTGAAAAGGGCAGATTAAAATAAATATAAATAATGGTTTTAATCAATCAGTGACAGAGAGGCGCCTAGGCCGCGCAAGATTTGGCACTACAAATCTGCTAAATGGGAAGATCTCATGGAATACTTTCGAACTTTCCCTTGAATGGATATTTGTTTTCGATCCGATAACCCATCTGACTGCGCCAGGGAGGTCTCCGATGTTATTTTGGCTGGTATGGAAGCTTACATCCCTTTTTCGAAGAAATGCTCCTCCAACGGCAAGCCTTGGTTCGACCGAAAATGCAAAAGAAGCTGTTGCTTCTAAACATATTGTCTACCGACAATGGCGTGAAAATCCTAACACCGTAAATCGTAACATCTTTGTTCATGCCCGGAACAGATGCAAGGGAATTATTGACGAAAACCAAGGAGGCACACAATCAACGAATTAGAAACAAACTTCTCGCTTGTCCCAACAATTCCAGGTCCTTTTGGGCAGTCGCGAAGGCAGTTAGTCAAAATTTTACCAAATCCACCATACCACCACTCACACGGCCAGATAATTCCATTCCAACCACACCTATTGAGAGAGCGAACTTGTTGGCTGAACTCTTTGCTTCACATTCTACTAAGTTACGCTCTTATGGTATGTCTGAAAGGTTCTGTTTGTGGCTCTCATGTTTCCTCAGAGAGCGTTCTTTACGAGTGGCGGTCGACGGATTTCTTTCTAACACCTCACTATCAACGCCGGTGTGCCCCAGGGCTCCATACTGTCCTCCTACTCTCTTTCTCATTTACATTAACGATCTGCTGGAAAAGACCGGGAATCCAATCTATAGCTTTGCAGATGACAGTACGCTTGTCTCTTCATTCACCTTGAACGCTCGGACATCGGCTGCTCAGGCGAGTATCCGCAGACAGCAGGAGGTCGTTCAACTTAACAAAGACCTGGAAGAAATTCTATCTTGGGGTGACAGTAACCCAGTGGAATTTAACGCTACAAAAACCCAAGCGGCAGTTTTTTCTAAAAAAGTTAACGTTGCTGAATCCGACATAGTTATGTCGGGGCACTCCATTCCCCTAGCATCGTCGCTCAATTTGTTGGGCGTTAGTTTGGGAGCAAATATGTCTTGGCATGAACATGTTGCAGGCATAGCAAGGAGAGCTTCTCAAAAGTTGGGAATATTATTTAGAACCAGAAAGCTTTACACCCCACAGCAACTGTTAATTCTTTACAAAGCCCAAATTCGACCAACTATGGAATACTGCTCCCACGTTTGGGGCTCCGCTCCCAAACATACACTGCATTTGTTGGATTCTGTTCAGAGAAGAGCGGTCCGTCTGATTGGGGACCCGGAATTGACCGGCGGCCTTGATTCGCTGGAACATCGAAGAACGGTTGCCGACTTGAGTCTGTTCTACAAGTATTTTCATGGAAAGTGTTCGAAGGATGTAGCCCGCTTAATTCCTCCCAAAGCGGTGCATGTTAGAAATACACGTCGCGCTGGTGCTTCGCATCCGTATGAGGTTCAGCTTGTTACTCCGCGTACAACGCTTTTCAAGCAATCTTTTATATGGAGAACGTCATCCCTTTGGAATAATTTGCCCAGCGCTGTGTTTCCCACCGAGTACAATTTACAGCGGTTCAAGAACAACGTGAATCGCTTTTTCCGCACTCGTGCCGCTCCTGGAGCGCTTTAGGGACTTCCCTGCAGCATGTGAGCTAGACCCATAAAAAAAAAAAAAAAAAACTTCATGATAAAGAACATACATATGCATGTTTGCGGTTGGGGAAATCAAGTTTATATAAAATTCTGGTTATTGTATAGTCGGGATTTTCATTAAATTTTAGTGTTAACGATTTTAAAAAGAAAAGACAAAATATTTGCATTTAAAAATTTCCCATTTAATCTTATTTTACAGCGAAATTTAAAAAATAAAAAAAAAACGTTTCGAGCACAACGGAAGTAAGATTGAATAGGCAACATTGGTCTAGGATCGCATCATGTTGTACTTTTTGGATTTTTTACTACAATTACTTCATTGCTTGTACGAGTAGCTTTCCTCTTTTAATTCCATTGGAACAAGAAGAAAAAATCAGTAACCTCGGGTTAGCGCCGAAGCCAAACAACTTCTGTATTTAACAAAAAAAAATATATACAACTTAACTTTAGGGATAGAATATAGGTCAGTTCTATTTAACACAGAGCAAATTATCTAAACATTTTCGTTAAAATATATTTAATATATTTAAAATCTACCCCGTGGCTTTACTTTATTCGCCACAGTGCTTTTAGATTTCATTAAGTATTCTTTTTGATTTAAAGATTCTCTCCATTCTGCCTCTAATCTGACCCACACTCCACCTAAAAAAAAACGAAAAATGTATTTCTGTATGGAAATATGTGGCATTGATACATCAATAGCGTATGAGTAAAGATTGAACTAGTATATTATGCAATATTTTTACCCAAGGGAGTCGAACTCCTCGTCGTAGTCCTCGTACTTCTCCCAATGGTGTCATTAAAAGTTTTTCTGTTTAAAATTACTGCCATTTCCTTAAGTACATTTTCTTCATACGCCCTTTGGATGTCCTGATTACTTCGTGCCGATAAATTATGCTGCCATAGCTTTCCTTCATTTTGTTTTCTCATTTTTCTCACTACAGCCTAAAAAGTACCAAATAATTCTGCGAACCACGAGCTTTTAGAAGCTGGATAAGTTCAAACAGCTGTTTACACGACGTAAGAAACCACTACTAATAAATTACATCGAATGCTAAGAAACATGTTCCACAGAGCGATAAATGGAGAAAAAATACCAGAGGAATGGTCAAAAGCTTATATAGTATCTATATTTAAAAAAGGGGAGACCGCAGAAAATGCACAAACTCTAAAGGCCTAAGCATAATATCGAGTATGGGACGTTTGTATGGAAAAATTATTAAAAATATCATGGAGGAAAATATAAAAGGAAAAATTGGAGAAGACCAAGCAGGCTTTACGTCCATGTATAGACCACATATACACTATAAAACAAACAATGAAAAAAAAATGGCAAAGAATAGAGAAGTTCATCTAGCCTTCATAGACATAAGAAAGGCTTATGACTCAGTACCAAGACAAAGATTATGGAACGCAATGAAAGAAATAGGCATTGACAAAGAACTAATATACGCAGTAAAAGCTACGAAAAAACACAGTGAACATAAAAATAGGACATAAAATAGGGAAGAGACTCCAAACATCAAAAGGCCTATTACAAGGATGGTCTACATCCCCAACACTATTCAAAATATACCTCGAACAAACATTAAAAAAATGGAAGCAAAAATGTAGTGGAATGGGAGTCCCAATACGAGAAGATTACTTATATACTCTAAATTTCGCAGACGCCCAAGTAATCATAGCGCAAGATGAAGAAGACCTCAGTTATATGGTAAGAAAACTGAAAGAAGAATACACTAAAGCATGATTAGCAATAAACTTTGATAAAACGGAATATCTAACAACAAAGGAGGGAAACGTGGAGAATCTAGACGTCGATAACGAAACAATAATCAAAGGAACCGATAGATTTAAATATTTAGGAACCATCATTTCAAAAAACGCAACATCCGAAGAAGAGATTAAAGCTAGATTAGGACAAACGCGGACATGCATAAGACAATTAAATTCGATCCTGTGGGACAAGCACATTACAAAGAGAAACAAAACACGCATATACAAATCAATAATACAAAGCATAATGATGACATACGGGTCAGAAACATGGACGATCAACAAAAGAAAAAAATCTAAAATTAACGCGGTGGAGATGGAGTCCTGGAGAAGATGTTGTAGAGTGACACGTATGGAGAGAATAACAAATGAAGAAATAAGAAGCAGAATGAACATCAAAGAGAACGCAATAAACACCATTGAAGAAAAACGATTAAAATGGTATGGACACATAAGACGGAGCGAAGATAATAGGTGGATAAAGAAAATAACGGAGTGGAGCCCTATAGGGAGAAGAAAAAAGAGGAAGACCCAGACGATCGTGGAGAGACGATGTGGACGAGGCTATGGAGGACAGGGGTCTAACAGATGGAGACTTTGAAGATAGAAACGGATGGAATCAAAGACTGAGAGAAGGAAGACAGCGTCAGCTGTAGAAAATCCTTGAGATATATATATATATATATATATATATATATATATATATATATATATATATATATATATATATATGTATATTTATATATATATATATATATATATATATATATATTATATATATATATATATATATATATGTATATTTATATATATATATATATATATATATATATATATATATATATATATATATATATATATATATATATATATATATATATATATAAGAAACCACTACCTTTAAGTAACATTATGCTATATTAGTTTATTCTTACTTTTTTTGGTGGTGGATTACTTTCCGCACTGCCCTCGTCGCTTCCTGACGTTGAAGAAATCGTCTCTTCCTCAGTGAGTTCTTCAGTAGTACTTTCATCGGAAATTAACGATTCAGTATCTCCATTTCCCGCTCGATTAGAAAATGTACTCAACAGTCCCATTTTCGGTCGAGGAGGGATTATTTCAAATCCGTCCCACCAGAAAGTTTCTTTACAGACAAATTTTTCCGAAGTTATAGTAGAATCTAAAAAGGAAATGAATTAATTTTTATGATAATACCTAAACATTCCTTAACTCCGTTGCTAATATCGGATAAGATTTGTATACATATATTTATGTGTACTGCATTCTCAGACGTAAACAAGATCATTACGTCAATTCAGTTTCAACACAAAAAGATAGTTTATATGTAAGCTAACTTCACATTGCCAACTCAATCAAACAACCGTTCATCGATTATTTATGTTTATTATGAAAATTTTTGTATTTATCTGAAGTCCAAAAAATTAGATTTTGCAGTGTTTAATAATTGTTTTTAGGTGTATAACTGTGATATTATCAAGTTTAATCTCATGCTATGCTATTTTAAAAATTGTAATATATTAAAAAATCCATAAAACACAGTAAAAACACTCCCCCCTTTATCAACATGGGACCTCCGCCGATAGTAACTGGCCTCTCCCCAAACGAGGGGCCACCAGGACAAGAATCAAAATTAGAGGCGAAAATTTAGGAAAAAATCCACAAGACCTAATTGGACTGACGATATGTGGTGTTGACTGTCTTTTAGCTGCAGAATGGAAGTCGGAAAATAAAATTATTGCTATATCCGGACCTATAAAGGGCAAAGGTAGGTTTTAAAATGAGCTGACTGTAATAGGGTAAGGTTTTGCTGAATAGTAAAGAACTATTATAGAATAATAGAGAAATTTAAGAACCACCAGAATTGTTAGGAATACTCGATTGCACTTAGATGCCTACTTTGTCCCCCTTACATCTCCTAGGGGCTAAGATACATAAACCTTAGAGCTAATTTCGGGAATAAAGTAGGGAGAATTGTTAAAAAATTTCAAATTTGCCCTAATACATTTGCTACTAATTTTTTTTTTGTTTTAAATATTATACTACCTTCAAAGGTTATTAGGTCTGCTGGATGTTAGGGGGCACTATTAACAGAGGTGGAAGTTCCAATATCTGTTCTCTCCTTTATCCAAGATTCCAATCTTTACTTATAATTCAAGTATTTCACAGGAAAATTGGTTATTTTTTTATTAAGTAAATATAAATTTTTAGGCGATATTATTGTAACTACCAGATCAGGAGGCATAGGGACTTGCAATGTTGCCTTTAAAGGCTACCATATTGCCACAATAGGTCCCATGAAAGAAAGTGCCGTTTGGGTATGTAAATTAATACTTTTTCCGATAAATAAAATATTTCAGATAAATAAAATACATTTCTAGGTTGAAGAAACAGAACTTTTTTGGGGTAGACATTCCTCTCGCCCAGCAGTTACCAACAGGAGGATCCACTGGGACTTTCTGTTGAAGATACAGAAAAGAAGATTCCTGAAGAAGACTTAATGCAGTTTTACCCCAATATGAACGGGGATATTATGAATGAGAATTTTTCCCCTGGGTGGTTTTTGCTAGAAAATCATCAGGCTACAAGTTTTAATGATTTGCAAGCAGGTAATTGAAAATTTAGCGCTGCGTTTTTTTACAGCACATAACTGACTGCAGTTTACTTTAACCCACTAATTTAAGATGTATTTCTTAAAATAAATAATTATGTTATATGGTATACCCTATTTATAGGCTTGGTACACCTGAGAAGAAAAGTCCAAGGCCAAAAAGAAGGCCAGTTATCCTTTCTGAAAGCCAATATTGGCGCGGTAATGGATCAAATAGACACTCTGGTTAACCTGAAGGAGCGCTACGAGATAGATTTACCAAAAATTGGTCACGAACCAACTCTAAAATTAGAAAAAGCTATCAAGGAGTCAGAACATGAAGCTAGGAAATTGTTTGATGATGTTTTGAGCAGGAAAGATAGGGCTGAAAAGACTAGGAATGCTTTAAATGTGCTGTCTAGGTTAGTGTTATTATGTTGTAAATGAATATGAAAATTCTTACACATTTTTACCCTTTGTTTATTAAATGTTTTGTTTCAGATTTCGTTTCTTATTCTGTCTGCCATGCGTCATAGACAGAAACGTCAAAAAAGGCGAGTATGATATCGTCATCAACGACTACGTGAGAGTGAAAAATCTATTTGACAAAACTGACATCCCAATTTTTAAAACGGCGCTGAATGAAGTGGAGAAAAGGATTAGAGATTTACAAAATAAGCTACACGAAGATCTACAAGCTATGCCTATTACTGTCGATCAACAAAAAAGACTTATTAGGTAAAATTCATGAACACTTTTTTTTGTAATAGCGTAATAACATGTAGGTTGGAAAGTTTTTGGTCTAGCTACTTAAAAACACATTTTTTTTATAAAATCCAACTTTATTCATCAATATGGTCTCCTTCAAGAGCGATACAATCGGTCCAACGCTTTTCTAACATTTCTGTACCTTTCTTGTAAAAGGATTTGTCTTTGCCTCCAAAATAGGTCTCAGTTTAGGTGAAAACTTCTTCATTGGAGCTAATAGTCATTGGGAGCGAAATCTGGAGAATACGGTGGATGAGGAAGCAATTTGAACTTCAATTTATGCAATTTTGCCATTGTAATCATTGACAACAATTTGGTTGCTTACGAAATGATGTGAGTTATTTTTCGTGAACTGTCCCATTGGAACTCTCTTACGAAACAGGAGCCAAGCCTATGGGTTCATAAGGGCTCTTCAAAAAACATCAAAATTCAGTTGTCTCTTCAAAAATTGATTGTTACCGCTTTTTTGCAAAACTCGACTTTATTCATAAATATAGTCTCCTTTAAGAGCGATGCGATCCGTCCAACGCTTTTCTAACATTTCTATACACCTCTTGTAGAAGGATTTGTCTTTGCCTTCAAAATAGGCCTCAGTTTCGGCGATAACTTCTTGATTGGAGCCAAATCTCTTTTCCGCGAGCATTTTTTTGGGGTCTGCGAATAGAAAATAGTCACTGGGAGCCAAATCTGGAGAATACAGTGGATGAGGAAGCAATTCGAACCTTAATTTATGCAATTTTGCCATCGTAACCACTGACTTGTGACACGATGCATTGCCTTGATAAAAGAGCGCTTTTTTCTGGTTCATTTGGGGCCGTTTGTGATTTCTGCCTTCAAACACACCAATAACTTTATATAATATTCGCTATTGATGGTTTTTTCCTTCTCAGCGTAGTCTATGAAAATTGCGCATCCCAAAATACAGAGGCCAAAACCTTCCCAGTCGGCTGTTGTGTCTTTGGTCGCTTCGGGCGGCTTTCACCGGCTGCTGTCTACTCAGCTGACTCTCGATTTGATTCCGGTGTGTAGTGGTGGATCCATGTTTCATCCATTGTCACATATCGCATGAAAAAATCCTTTTTATCATCATCACTGTGAGCAAACGCGGTACCCATTTCGAACAGAACTTTCTCATGCCCAAATGTTCATGCAACATATGACCAATACGTTCTTTTGATATCTTTAAGGTGTCAGCTGTCTCACGCAATTTCATTTTACGGTCATCCAAAACAGCATACCAGTAAGTGATGAGTGATTTTTCAGGGGCAAAGTCCCCTTAACACTTATCAAGCCATTGCTTTCCTTGAACGGTATTTTTCCCATCAAAAAACAAATGTTCGAAATTCGATTTTTTCCATTGTTTTGAAAATATCAAAAGTAGCGTCACTAAAACCACTGTAACTTGTAAACTAGTTGTCGAAATGTCATGAAATTTTGACACGTGTCGTTGTAAGGTTGGCGCTTCCTAAAAATCATATGGATTTTTTGAAAAGGGCGACATCTATGTGTCAGACCAAAAACTTTTTAACCTATGTGTTATTGAAATTTTTTACTATCTTTAGGTATCTGGTAAACCTCGACGCGGCCTTCGATTCAGCTTGGGACGCGATAAGGGCGCGTTCAGATCACATTAACAAAAAATTCAAGCTCATCTACAATTATCACAAATCGCTCGACAAGCCCGATTCGAAATCAAAAAGCGGCAGTGCCTCGAAATACTCCAAATACAACAAGACTCCCAATACAGAAATAACAATCATACCTGCGTGCGTGAATTTCGTAGATGAAATATGCCTCAGCATAACCGAGACTTTTCCCGACTTGTGGAAAATTGGGCAGGCGTATTTTTCTGGGGAGTTGCAAGTCAAAGTGGAACCCGGTAGGCAGGTTGAATATAAACATATGGTTATGAGTGGAATAGAAACGTTTTGCAAGTATGTCAGGGTAAGTTTGATCCCTAGTACGTTGGATAAAACAGAGAGGGCGCAGCTCGGGTCTTTAACTTTACCTGAACGTGACGAGATGGCGCTCTATCTTCCAGAATTGTTACAGTCTGTCCGATCGACTTATGCCACATTTATAAAGCTAGATTTGCCTAGTGAAGCTTTAGATTTGGTGAGCATATTACTATTAGATTTGCGGATACATTGTATGAGCATTTTGTTCCAACAAACAACAGAGCAAGTCAAGCAACTCGCTGAGAACTGGAAAATCAATTATAATGGAAAATTCACTGGAGTTACTGAATTACCTCTAAAATTCCTAAATTTAATCGAAGACATGATTCAGGTGGTGAAGGAATCAGTTTTCTCGATGGAGCAAAGAGAAATTAGCTTATTTGAAAACCCAGTGGCTCAAAAAGAAATGGAGAAGCAAATGAATAACATTTTGACAGCCTTCCATAACGTCTTGAACAATCTCTCCTCAAGCGAGGATTATGATGAAAGTGAAAATGGGGATCCCCGTTGTATCACAGCTCATCGGAACCCCTGTGAGCTCCCATAAAAACTGGGAGTAAAAGTAATATCCCTATATGGGAACATAGATTGTTAATCACCTTATCCAATTGCCTGTTTACGAAAAGTACTGTTCTAAACATGGTAGCAGACAAATTTAAGGAGAGTGGTTTCCCTTCTTTTCAAGGACCCATTGGTAGCGCTAAAATTAAGCTGGAACAGTTAGAGAAATCAATTTTAGACAAATATTTAGAGCAAAAAAGTGATCCTTTGGTGGGTACAATAGAGCCATCCATGTACCTGGGTCGCTTTGACTGGCACCTCAATATACCTCCCTTAGATATACGCCCCTATGTCAAAGAATGTATAAATAATCTGATCAACGTCCACTCGGAAATAATTCACATCTCCCCGACGCTTCTCAATGCGGTGCTCCCTCAAGTAGTCGAAACTGTAGCCGAGGAGCTATACAGACTAATGTCTTGCGTTCAGAAATTCTCTCGAGAGGGCGCGATGCAAGCTAGAGCTGATATTAGTGCGTTGTATGAGTTTTTGGGCGATTACAGTACGGAAAAAGCAAAGAATGATTTTAAGGAGGCCTTGGAAGTGGTTCCCAAGGTAGATCGGACCGACGAGATTATTGTCGAAGATATCTTGAGGCAGTGTAGGGCGAAGATGAAGATACAGGTCATGTGTTTAAGGAAAAAGAAGTAATGGGGCAATAAGCATTGGTTAGATGAGAAATTTCGTTTCTTGGGATTAGACTGTGTCTAGTCGGAGTTACTTTACGACGTTTCACGTACGATTGCACGAGATCCGTAAGAAGTAAAGTGTTACTTTATGTTTTATTAATGTTATTAAATATAATTATTAAAACTGTTAGGTTGCTTTTTTGTACTATTTTTAGTAAAGCTATTTTGAACAATTTATTATCTCTTTTTACTTCCCTCGCTGAAGAGAAGTATTATACTCGAGAAATAATTATAATAATAATAATACTTTATTTGCATAATAACTTGTACAAATCATGTTAAGCAAACGTAACCTGCACGTCGTCTTTGCATCGTCAAATACAGTTGAAAATAAAATAATTATATACAGTGACTCACAGCTTAAATGAGGCAGTCGCTATAAGAAAAGACTAACTGGTCTCAGTCCCTCGTTATTTATTTGGAAAAAACAATTCATTGAAATTAAATTAGTAAAGAGTCTTCTAAAAAAGTATGAATTACTTTTTGTCTTAAATATGCCTTACTTAATTAACAATAAATAATTAATTAAATTATATGCGATTTTAACGTCACAGCTTAAATGATGCAAAATTCAATATACCAAAATTATTAGAGAAAACAAACTGTAGAATTTGAAATAAGCCTGCTAATATTTGGTCGGGCCTCCCTCATTATCAATGACGGCTTGTAATCTTCTGGACATTGATTCAACTAACTTTCTAGAATACTCCGGGGAAATAGTGTTCCATGCTTCAGTAATTTTTACTTTTAATTCAGTTTTATTTGATATTGGGGCACTATTTACTTTATTTTTTAATGTCAGCCACAAATTTTCAATTACATTTAAGTCTGGTGACTGGGCTGGTGTTTTAATAACATTTGGAGAGTTATCAAGCAACCAACTGCGGACTCAAAATGACGTGTGCTTTGGATCATTGTCGTGATAGAACCGATAATTGTTTTCAATATCTAATTTTTGGGCACTAGCGACGAGATGTTGCCTTAGTATATCCAAGTACACATATTGGTTCATATTCCCTTCAACGAAATGCATGTTACCTACTCCTGCAGATGACATACAGCCCCATAACATCACTCCACCTCCACCGTGCTTTACCGTAGCTTTCATATTTTTCAATTTTAATTCTTCGTTAGGCCTTCTCCACACTGATATTTTTCCATCGGACCCAAATAAGTTTATTTTGGTCTCATCAGCAAATATTACTGAATTCCAGAAGTTCAAGTCTTTATTGATATGCTCTCTGGCAAATTCCAATCTCACGCGTCTATTTCTTTGGCTAATGAAAGGCTTATTTCTAGCAGTTCAACCATGTAAATTATTATTTCGCAAGATCCGTCGAACTGTTTCGGGGTTACACCCTTTTCAAACTGTCTTTCCACCTCGGCGCACAACTTTGGCACACTTTTTTTTGGATTATTTGATACCTGTCTTAAAATCCATCTTTCTTCACGTTTATTGATGATCTTATTTGGAGCCAACCTTGACTTATTCTCGACTCTATTTTCATTCCGGTAATGTTCAATGATATGCTGAACAGTTGACGGACATTTATTTACCATTTTGGCTATGTCTCTTTGGCTGTAGCCATTACTGTAATGAGTAATAATTAAATTTCTCTCAGAAATTGTAGTTCGGCGACCCATTCTTAAACAATTTCGTTTTATTGAATGAAAAAATGTCAAACTAAACAAAAAACAATTGCACTAAGAAATCAAAGCAACGCCGCCTTCGTAAATTTCAAAATGCGATTAGTTTTGACCCCTGTTGTTATTTTGCATCATTTGAGCTGTGACGTTAAAATTGCATATGATTTGATTAATTATTTATTGTTAATTAAGTAAGGCATATTTAAGACAAAAAGTAATTCATACTTTTTTAGAAGACTCTTTACTAATTTAATTTCAATAAGTTGTTTTTTCCAAATAAATAAAGAGGCACTGAGACCAGTTAGTCTTTTCTTACAGCGACTGCATCATTTAAGCTGTGAGTCACTGTATGTAAGTGAATTAAAAAATAATAAAATCGATAACTGAACAGGCAATAATGAAAGACAATATACATATTCAAATTGCCCCAAAGTACTCGCTGTAATTGTACGGGCATATTGATATTAATTTTCATGTTTAAATTTACGTGTGGATAGACTTTTGAAACCCTCTGGAAGGTGGTTGTAAAATTTTACAGCAGAGACAATAAAACTCTTACGAGTTGCAGTCAGCCTGTGCCGAGGAATGATGATCTTATTTTTATTTCTTGTTTCATAATCGTGGATATCATCATGTATTGTTAAGGAATCCAGGTTATTTTTAACAAAAGACAGGCATTGGTAAATATACAATGCTGACACTGTCATAATCTTTAATTCTCCAAAGAATTCTTGGCAAGATTGCCTTTGCGACACATTTACGATGACTCTTATAGCCCTCTTTTGCTGCTTAAAGATAACTGGCCAATCAACCGTATTTCCCCATAATAAAACTGCATAATTTAGTCGACTATGGAAAAGGCCCATGTAAGCAAGTTTCATAATTTCCATTGTTGAGAAAAAATCATGCTTCAAGATTTTTGCCATTTCTTTACGCTTCCGGGTCTTTAAATCATGAAAAACATGATTTCACATTTTCGTTGATGTGTATGTCTACCTGTTGGCACAATAACTCTCGAACAGAATGATATCGGGTTCAAATTAGGTATACATATAATGCTTGAGGTAGGAATGGAACTTAGAATTTTTGAGCCGTACCGCTTAAGGGGGGAGCGGGTCGATAAATTTTTTATTTATTTTTCAAATTACTATTTCTTGGTTAATGGCGTTGTAAAGGGTTAAATGGGCGGAGATATTCGAGGGGCTTCTTTGTACATATCAAGCCCGCTACCTTTTTTCCCAATTGCAATAGATTCCATTGCTTGATTATGTCTTTTATCTCCTTCAAGCTTTTGTTTAGCAGCTTTCGCATCGTTTACAGCTTTAGCTATTCCCGCTGCACCCCCACGTAGAGCCCCTAGTGCCGATAATCCTGCAAATAGTGGTATAAGTGGGAGGAAACCGCCTGTCTTTGGAATCGGTATTACTCTATTTTTTGGAGGTAATATTTTACCACTTTTGTTAATAGCATTTAGTGCTGTGTTTATACTTTGGTGTAAACTTTTAAATCGTTTTCCTTTAAGAGCTTTTCTAGCTTTTGAAATAGCTTGAGATAATGAAACGCCTCGCCCCATACGAGCTCTTCGTGATCTCTTTCTTCTACTTTATCTTAGACCCATACCTAACTTTCTTTTAACAGTCATTGCGCCACTAATTGCAAGAGCAGCTGTTTTTTCACCAAAACTGGTTCAGGTTCTTAGAGTCGAGAAATCTGAATTTTTCATGGTCAAACATATTAGTGGTTAGTGAGGTGAAGACTGGTTCACATTTTTCACAATAAGAGGTCCCTTTCTAAGAGGTGTTAATTTTTACATCCTTAGGTGAGCGGGAGGACATACCAGGTGTGCAAGTATGAAATGCGGATTTCAGACAACAGATGGTGCACCAATGCAGTTTGTGCTATAAAGATTAGACACTGCGCCATTTTGTTGTGTCATCAACAAGTGTCAGACGCGCATGAGCGATAAATTGGAAAAGTGGGTGCATAGTGTTGTGTTGTTGTGTTCAATATGTCCAAATTTATACTGAACAAAGAGCATTCGCGGACAGCATTAATTTTTTGTTTTCATTTGAAGAACACTGCTGTTGAATCATACCGATTATTTCGAGAAGCTTATGGTGAACATGCTCCATCGCAAGATACGTGTGAACAAGGGTTTCGGCGTTTCAAAAGTGGTGACTTTGATGTTGCAGACAAGGAACGTGGAAAATCGCCAAAAAAATACGAAGATGTGAAATTGCAAGCATTGTTGGACGAAGATGATTCGCAAACACAAAAACAACTCGCCGAGCAATTGGGCTTTAGTCAACAAGCTGTTTCCAATCGGCTACGGGGAAATGGGAAAGATTCAGAAGACCGGCAGATGGGTACCACATGAGTTGAACGACAAAATGGAATAGCGCAAAAACACCTGTGACATTTTGCTCGCTCGGTACAAAAGGAAGTCGTTTTTGCATCATATAGTTACAGGGGATGAAAAGTGGATTTATTTTGAGAATCCCAAGCGTAAAAAATCATGGGTAGACCCAGGCGCTGCTTGAAAAAAGGCCAGAATACTGAAAGAGGCAACACAAAGTCATTTTTCTTCATGACAATGTTCCATCACATACGGCAAAACCAGTTCGCGATACGTTGGAAGCACTCAGCTGGGAACTTCTACCCCATGCGGCTTACTCACCAGACTTGGCTCCTTCCGATTACCACTTGTTTGCATCGATGGGTCACGCACTTGCTGAGCAGCGCTTTGGTTCGTACGAAGATGTGAAAAAATGGCTCGATGAATGCTTCGCAGCAAAAGGGAAAGATTCGTACTGGCGTGGTATTCACAAATTGCCCGAAAGATGAGGAAAAATGTATAACAAGCGATGGAGCATACTTTGAATAAAGCACTTTTTATCATTCTTCCGAATTTAACATGTTTTTTTAGAAAAAAAATCCGCATTTCATAGTATACCTGGTATGCCCTCTGCCCCCCTCTTGGCTACGCCACAGGTGATAAGTTTTTAGCGTTCCATACGGAACATTTATAAGATGACTTCGGTGTCCATCCGTCTGTCGGTCACACCCGATTTTCGCCGAAACTATTTGACATAGAAAGTTGAAATTTGGCACTAAAGGAATTGATGGCCTCATCAGAGCCGTATAATTTTAAAAGTTAAATTTTGATTTAAGGGGGTTAGTTTTGGGAGATGAAATCGGAAGTGAAAAAAAAATTACCAGGTCATCGAGTGTGGGGGTGTCAAATAAAAGCTTGTAAAAAGGCAAATTCAAAAAATGTATATAATGTAAACTTGCGCACACTTCTCTTTGTGTTATTTTTAAAAAAGTGCGAAAAATCGCTGTCCCCCCCTCATCTCCAAAAGTACTTATTTATTTATTATCAACGGTAACACCATTTCTACAAAAAACATCGACAATATGCAAGAGAAAAAAAACAATGTGAATGAACAATATAATTAAAGTTAAATCTAAAACCAAAACTAATAGGTCAGAATGCAGGGTATTACAATCTAAATTAATCACTTTTAAAGGTAAACAGTACTTGACATATAATACCAATGGGAAACTACCCGAAAATTAAAGAAACTCTATAGCGAGGTCACTTGCTTGACCATATTTTTGAATCGGTGTACTGGGCCATCAATTGGCAAATTGTATTTGTCAAAATTACGCTGCATTCTAAAGATTGTACTATGCAAGCCATAGTTTCTGGTGACATTAGCTGGGTAAAATAACGACCTGGCGGGGGGTACGATGTACGGTATGAAAAGATAATTTACTAAGTAAGTACTCACAGTCAATATACCCGTTTAATAGCTTAAATGAGAAATGTAGATCAGCTTGCATTCGTCTGTCCTGAAGACTGCACATATTTAAAAATCTTTGTACCAGGTCATAGTTGGTATGTCCCTCAGATAAAGGAATTTTCAGTTTAAAAGAACAGATACGTAAGAATTTTTTTTGGACACTCTCCAGCTGATTAATATGGACATTATAAAAAGGAGACCACACCGGGCTTGCATACTCCAAAATCGGTCGAACGTACGAGCAATATAATAATTTAAACACATTACAAGAAAAATCGGCACTAAATCTATCAGTACTGATCAAAAAATTTTGAAAAAAATTCTGGAATATTCTCTACAGGGTGTAGATTGAACGAAAATTATCACGAGTGCATTAACGTTAATAATTTATCTGGTATATAAAAAAATAAAAATCTCAAGGTCATCAGTTTTCAGTGAAGATCGGAAAATTTTTTTATTGAAAACTCATTTGGGATGTGTTTTATGAAGTCGCTGAATATTTTATACTTTCGTAACAAAATTTTTTATTTTAAAAGCAATCAACGTACGGAACACAAATCGCACAAGTCTACCTTGCACTTCACCGGTTATTTTATGTGAAAAAGTAATTAATAAATTATTTATTATGATGCTGAACATTTAGGAAACATTAATAAACCTGTTTCCGACATTTTAAAAATTTTTATTAATTAAAACCGAGATATTGTACCATGACCCTGACTTACCTCTTGCAATAAGTCTAGTAAGCCTCTCAGGAAAAAAGTAACTGGGGTGGTGGTTCTTCTTCTATAAGATGTCTATAGCTCTCCAGCATAGTAAAAATGGCGGAATGTCTAACGTCATCTACGTTAACCGTATGTTGGCGAAATTGACATCCTGAATAGTTTTCTAACAGTTGGAATCTTAAAATACAAAAAACGGTTTTTTTTTTTTTTCTTAAAGTTTAATATTTTAATTTTTTTCCCAATTCGTACATATTTAAAATTTTGTTAAAGTCCTAGCTACCAGCCCTTTTGCATGACTACTAACGATGTTGTCAAATTTTAACTTTTTTTTTTTTTAAAGAATCAAGGAAGTATTCGTTTAAAACAATCTGTCTAACCAATTAAAAATCAAAAGAATCTTGGTGTTATAGAATGTAATAGTTACTCTTACAGTTGACAATAACATATGATTGATTAATGACTAGAGACCGGATTATATGTTGCATATTTTACCCAAAATCTAGTAATGATGCATATTTTCTCTATATTTACAATATTTCTCGGTATTACTAGGCAATTGAATTGCTCGGGTATTGTTAATGTCGCCGTCTGGAACCGTTCTTACCGCCGGAACATTACCTGCAATAGTCTAAACATCGATTAGGTTATAGTGCCAAGGGAATACCCAAAATTACGATGGTATTTTATTCCTTTGTTTCTTGGTCGGGATATTAAGTGATAAGTAGTTAGTTTTTAAGAATATTTGTTTGAGCGTGGATCAAATAAACAATTTTCTCGAAGACGAATTTTTATTTTAAAACAAGATATCAGTTTTAACATTATTGTTGACGCGCTTGTATCAGTGTAGTCTTTTTGCAATTTTTAACGTGTTGTGTTAAAGTTTAACGTGTACCATGCCACCCGCAAAAAAAGTGTCTCTTCGTGGCTAGCTGATTACCCTGGAACATTTACATACGACGGAAATGTTTTATATTGTCGAGTTTGCGAGAAAAATGTTTCGTGCACAAAAAAGTTTCAAATTGATCAGCGTGTCAAGACAAGTCTTCATATCGCAGGATTGCAAAAAAAAGGCCAACAACAACTTATAACAGCAGCAAGTAGCAGTGATTCCACTTCTATAGGCAAACAAAAGAAACCACTTTAGCATGGATTTATGTGAAGCATTGCTTGCAAGTAATATTCCTCTCCACAAACTTACAAATCCTACATTCAAAGATTTTCTGCGAGAATATTGCTTGAATCAAAAAATACCAGACGAATCAACACTGCGTAAAAATTATATACCAACAATTTACCAGCATGTTCTGGAAGAAATACGTAATGAACTTAAGGATGACATTATTTGGATTTTCAGCTGATGAAACTACCGACAGTTGTGGTCCCTATATTGCGAATTTAATTGTGGCTGCATTAAGTTAGAGCCTTTTTCTTCCCATTTGGTGGCCTGCAAAGAACTTGACAAGACAAATCATTTTACGATCGCCAGATTTGTGAATGAAGGTATTAAAAAATTATTTCCTGAATCTTCTGCAGATGAAAGAGTGTTTATATTTCTCTCAGATGCTGCTCCCTATATGATCAAGGCAGCCAAAGTCCTCCAAGTATTTTGTCCAAATTTAATTCATGTGACGTGCTTTGCTCACGGAGTCCATCGACTCGCTGAAAAGTACGATCCACTTTTGGAAATGTAAATAAACTGATTTCGCCAGCAAAGAAAGTGTTTCTTAAGGCACCTGCTCGCAATAACGCCTATAAAGAAAAACTGCCAAATGTGCCTTTACCTCCTGAACCAGTGGTAACTCGATGGGGAACATGGATTGAAGCTGTACTATTTTATAATGAACATTTCGAGGCCATCAAAGGTGTAATAAATGACTTCGATAGTGCAGAGGCTATGGCAGTTCGTCAATCCAAGGAAGCATTTAACGATTCTGCGGATATTAAAGAGCTTGAAACTCGAGGTTTGGCGTTGACGGAATCAATTCAGTTAATGAATAAAATCCGTCAAATAAACTCCACATTGCCAGCTGTATTCCCGCGTAGAGTTAAAGAAAAGTTTGAAAACATAACCAAGCAATAACCCAGGCTTTGAACCTTTGTGTCAAATTGATAGTTTTATTAATGGGACGGTGTGAACTTTTGCCAGAAACAATAAGTGCTAACCTAGCACCCAAATTCAAATACTGCCCAGTTATCTCAGTGGATGTGGAACGGTCTTTTTCCACTTATAAAAATATTTTAAGTGATCGAAGACACAATCTTACTACCCAACATTTGGAACAATACCTTATTGTTTACGTGTACAAGAATACAAATGTTAAATAATTGTTAATTAAATTTAAACATCGTCGATAACTTGTTAATTTTATGCTGATTTTGAAATAAAAAACTAAAAATTGCTACTTTTATTATTATTTAATATTGCATATTTTGACCCTTTTCATGCATATTTTAAGCATTTTTCATGCATATTTGCATGCATATTTCAGATTTTTATGTTGCATATAATCCGGTCTCTATTAATGACTATGCAGAAACTTTTACGTTGCATCAATAAGTGTTGTAAAATTAGCGAAATTATTTGTCGTAAAATGAGAGATACACGTATTCTCCAAGATTAGAGGGCCCATGTTAATTTTCTCCGTCTTGTCCGCGTCAAGTTTTAGAATTATTATTTAGCGTTACTTCAAGATAAAATCAAATTGATAAACTAATAAAAACTTTTTTAACGGAAAAGTAGTAATTGTTATCTTATATAACTTCCAATATAGTACGTTTTTGCAGCTTCAGATATTTTTTTAAACCGTAACAGATACCGTTCTTTTAATTGGTTTATAATATACAATAAGAAACTTTTGATTTTAAAGTATAGTAACATTGCGACTGTCCAAGTTATTAACAAAATCCAAGTCAACACTAAACAGATGATCATAAGCAAAAACTTCATTACAAGGACAACTCTATATTAACAACCAAAAGATTGATAGTGTCGATACCTTTTGCTACTTGGATACCACAGTAAATGTAGAATGGGACCACTCACTGGAGATTCGACGCATAATAGAAAAAGCGAGAACAGCCTATACAAAAATGGCCAAAGTGTTCAGAAGTCATGATCTCGGTATAAAAATCAAAATAAAACTTTTCAAATGGTAGGTCTTTCCGGTGTTTCTGAATAGGCTGGAGTCTTGGACTATAACTACGGCATCATGTAAAGGTTGGAGGCATTCGAGATGTGACTCTACAAGCGCATCCTTAGAATATCTTGGACAGAGCACACTATCAACAAGAGTGCTAGAACTCTTAAATAAAGTCCTGGAAATTGTTAATTTATTATTATTATTAATATTTATTTAGTAGTAGTATTCACAATACTTTTCAATTTACATTTAAAAAATAAATTTAACAAACAATTTCATACTCTGATTAAAAACTAATATTTTTTACAAATTTATTGTTCCTTTTCTAAACATATTTATATTTGTTTCACTCTTTATGTTGTTCGGCATCATATTGTATAAGGTCAGGCCTTTTGAAAATAAAGATTTTTGCATTGCACTGGTATCTGCACGTTGCGGTCTAAAATCTAATGCGTTCCTCAGGCTGTACGGTTGAACATCCCCAACATATCTTATTTGTTCAATCAAATATTCCGGTGCATTTCCCATTTTCATTTTCTGGATAAAACATATTGTATTTAGCTGCAGTCTTTGCTTTACATTTAGCCATTTTAGGGCATCTAGCATATATCTTATTGATGTGAAACGATTGCATTTCAAAATAGAGCGCATAGCCTTGTTCTGGAGTTTTTGTAGCCTTGCCTGTTGTTGGTCTGAACAGCATGTGAATAACACAGTTGATCCATATTCAAAATGAGGTTTTATCATGGTGTTGTATATATTTATTGCAGTTAATATTGTTACTTTACTTCTTAAACGTTTGAAAAAACCCGATTTTTTTCCCTATTTTTTTTACATATATATTCGACATGTTCTTTAAAGTTCAAATCCCTGTCTATAAGGAAACCCAGGTATTTTATATTATTTACTTTTTCTATTATTACATTATTTATTTTGAATGCTCTGTCAGTGTTCATATCAATTTCCATTAATTTTGTCTTGTTTTCATTTAATTTTAACTTTTGTTAATGTTATCCATATCATTTTTTTAAATTTTCATGACATATCTCCTCTGTTGCTGCTTCTGTGAAAATTAATGTATCATCTGCATATAATACAATTTCACATTTTTTTAATACATTTTCTATGCCATTTATATATATTACAAAATTGAGCCCTGTGGTACTCCAAAATCGTTCTCTATTGCATTTGATATTTCGTTATAGATATTTGTGAATTGTTTACGATTTGTCAGATAGGACTGAAACCATTTTAGCTCTGTGTCTTGAATACCGTATCTAGTAAGTTTTTGCAATAGAATATTCCCTATCTATAGTTTCAAATGCTCTTTTGAAGTCGAGGAAAATTGCTAATATTTTATTTTTTATTTTTTTACATTTCCATCTGTTTATAACATAATTGATTGCTGTTTCACATGAATATTTCTTTCTAAATCCTGATTGAAACTTTGATAGTAGTCTGTGTTGTTCCAAGTATTCTTCCAATTGATTTTTTACTATTTTTTCAATAACTTTTTCACATATTTTTAAAGTGTTAATTGGTCTGTATTTTTCACATTTTAATGTATGTTTTACTTTTTGGATAGGAAATATCATTGATTCCTTCCAGTTATTTGGAAACAACCCTGTCTCTAGTGACTTATTTATAATATTCAATATAATATTTCCTGTTATGCCCCAATTATCTAGAATTATGTTACTTGATAGTTTTGTATAGTCTGGTTTTTTTCTTAATATTCTTAAAAATAGTTTTCAGTTCTTGTAGATTTACTGCACGAAATTTAAATTTAGTGTCAATCTCAGGTATTTCATTTTCGTATTGTATATCTTCGATGGAGCATCTGATTTCATTTATACTATTTACAAAATATGTATTAAAATTTTCAGCTATTTGGAAATTGTCTTTATATTCTATTTGATTATATATCACAGTTTTTATCACACTTTTGGGTTTTCTTAAGACCAGTTCTTTAATTTTATTCCACATTTCTTTTTGGTTATTTGCATTGTTTATTTTATTATTAGTATAATTACTTTTTTCTTTTTCAATTTTGACTTTATACGTATTTCTTATTGTTTTATAACTATTCCATGCCTCATTTGTATTTTCTAAGATTGCTCTTTGGTATTTAAGAACTTTTTCTCGTTTTAATGCTCTGAGCTCATTATTAAACCATTTGTTATAACTTTTTTTAGACATTTTTTTTTTCTTAAAAGTAAATTTTTTTATTACATTTTCGATACAATCATCAAAGTTGTGAACATATTCATTTAAATCATTAATTTCATCACATCTTAATATTGCACTTAATTCATTTTTAAATCTGTTTTTGTTGTACTTAAAAAGGCTTATTTCTTTAATATGATAGTTTTGCTGCTTGGTATCACACTCGATTAAAATATCAATAGATTCATGATCAGCTATTTTGTTATTTATATTATTTTTTGCCGTAATTGTTTCTTTATTTGTTATTATATAGTCTATCAATGTTTTTGAGTTTATTGTTATTCTAGTATATTCGTTCATTACCTGCTTAAGACCGTTATCGTTAAGTATGCTTTCCCAGTTTGCTTGCATAAAAATCATTCTTCCAGTCAATGTTGAAATCTCCAGCAATTAAGATATCACAGTTTGTTTCGCATACTTCTTCTATAAAATCTTGAAATGTATCACAAAATTCTGATTTTGAAGCACTTGGTGATCTATATACTATAATTACTATTAATGATCTTTTTTCATATATCGCCATGTATGCACTTATCCAATGTTTTGTATCCTTAATATCGTCTTTAATTTTATTTATTTTCCAATGCTTCCTAAAATAGGCCATTTATACCACCAGTTCTAGACGAGTTCGACAATGTACTATAGGGATCATAGTGTTCTATTTCAATTTCACCTTCATCTATTTCTTCAGTTTGGTGCGTTTCAGTTAGAATTATGAATTCAGGTTTTTCTGTTTCTGCTAATATTTCCAATTGATTAAAGTTATTAATTAACCCTTGAATATTTGTATAAATCCCACGCATCTGCTTTGGTTGCTATGCTAACAATCTCATCCTTCTATTTTTATTATTTAATTTATTTTGATACACAGAACAATCCCGGTTATTGGTGAAGTGATTTTCATCAAGACCCAACTTTAGTCTTTTATTCTCTTTCATGCAGTTAACACATTTCATTATTGTTTCTTTATTGCATTCTTTACCTCTATGGTTTCCATGGCATTTGTAGCATATATTATCATTTTTACATTCATACGATTTGTGGTTATAGCTCTGACATTTAAAACATTGCATTATATCTGTTCCATCAAAAACCTTACATCTGTCCCATCCTACATTCAGCTTTTGTCCTGTCATTATTTTCGGATACAAATCATTGTCTATTTTTAATTTTGCATTAAATATTGTTCTATTATATTGTTTTGTTTCAAATATCTTAACCACTTCTATAGTACTATCTTTCATTACTTCATTCTGTTTTTTAAGCTTTTTTATTAATTCGTTATCTGACATTTTGAAATTCATGCCGGTTATTATAATGTGCATTTTAATATCTTTGGGTATTTTTATTTCATAGTTCTCACTGATTTCGGATTGTAACACCTCTTTAATTTTTTCTCGTTCTTCTACATTCTCACTTTAATTAAAAAAAAAGAAAAGTCGAATATCTGGGCCACACCATGAGAAACTAGGAACAATATGGTCTACTCCAACTGATACTTCAGGGCAAGATGGACGGAAGAATAGGATCAGGCAGGAGACGTGTTTCGTGCGAACATGGTTTTCAACAAAAACAACGGGATTATTCAGGGCATCTGTAAACAAAGTCCTAATAGCCAGGATGATCGCCGATAAGGGGTCGGCACCAGAAGAAGAAGAAAAAGGTCATTGGCGTGCATGCTGAAGAAGCATCAAATTTCTGGGTCATTTTTTTCGTTCGTTGTAGTGAAGCGTCATTTATCATTATTTTTCCACAATTGCCCTTGATTTTCATAACACCCTATATAACATATTATTTAAAAAAAAAAAACTCTAAATTATAGACTGCTGACCAAATATAACGGAAAAGAGAAATATTGATAAAATTATTTCCATTTCGAAGAAAAAACTGACTTACTCAGTCCTACGTGTATCTAATTTTTACCTGTATGCCCTCTCTCCACAGCATGGATACCTTCCAATGGGCAAAGGTGCTTTTTGGGCATCCAGAGTGAAAAATTGTGGCGTATCCGGATGATACCTGCACCATCCTATTTGATTGGAAGGGAAATACCTAAAGAAATTATTAGAGTGCGTAAATATTGTTCTTAGGTTTAGACTGGGTCAAATTTGGAGTGAATTTCCGGTGTTTCGCCTACGATTGCACGAAGCCAATTCAATAAACTTCAATTTTTGAAATTTGAATAAGTCTGTAGAGACACAAGTCGAGTACTCGAAGAGTCGAGAGCCGTAAATATATCTCGTATAATCGTAGACGAAACAACAAAAGATCAATTCAATCTGACACGATCTACTCTCCAAATCTCTTCTTCACTATCTTATTTTCATTAGTAAAAGGTTAAATTATAGCGTGGCCTAAGTCCTCTCAGTCTCGGGACCTACAATTTACGACCGATTTAAACCGCCATAGTTTAATAAATATAATTTTTAATAAATGGCATATGAAAGTCTGATATTCGTTCTTTAGTTCTGATGTATTTTTTTACCTTTTGCACACGGTACAGTACAAGAAATGAGCATCACCCCAGAGTCTCCAGTAGACTTTACGCCAAGTTTTAAGCGTTTTTTGTATCTTTACTACGTAGTCGTTTATGTTCCAGTTTTGGTCTCTAAAACAGGAAAGAAGAAAGCACATTTTAATTTTGTTTTTCTTATCCATATACCCCAAAAATTTGCTACCTTATATGTAAACTTATGATTGATCCGTCCGGTTGCAGCCTCATACAAGGCGGTATACAAGGGATTTTCGTGGCGACGCTGGGGGTTATAAGTTGCTGACACTTTTCACATCTAAAAAATTAAAAATAGACATATATATATATATATATATATATATATATATATATATATATATATATATATATATATATATATATATGTAGTAGTGGTTTTTCGGGTATCCCGTGTTAGCTTAAAGTCCCTTGACGGTTTCGTTGACGTTTCGATGGAATCTCATCCATCTTTTTCAAAGCATTGATCACTGGTCGCGTCTTGGCGTTGAATGTCAATGATGTTCAACGCCAAGACACCGACCAGTGATCAACGCTTTGAAAAAGAAGGATGAGATTCCATCGAAATGTCAGCGAAGCCGTCCATCAAGGGACTTTAAGCTAATACGGGATACCCGAAAAAACCACTACTACATTTCACACCCGTCGTCAAAACATTATATATATATATATATATATATATATATATATATATATATATATATATATATATATATATATATATATATATATATATATATAACCGTCCGTTTGTTACATTTTGTAGACGTTTCACCAAGGTGTCACTCGGCATTTTCTATGCCGACTTGTCGGAGGACATTGACTTACTGAGGGTTTACGTGGCGGCAAATCACGGGCGTCTAAAACTAGGGACTACCCAGGCGTGTCTATGAATCTCCATCTCGTCAATCAGCCTCGTTGAAGAGGCAAACGTAAACATCTAGTTTCAGGAGGAGAGATTTAATAGACATACTTACCTGAAAACCCTCGCTAGAGAGCACCAATGTCCTCTAACACTTTCTGGATCCGGTTCGACCAACGACTGGATAAGTTTCGAGAAAAGTCTCGACTGAATTTTGTCCTTTCGGTCCTTTATTGATTCTACTTCAGTATTGGTATACATTGCGGCTAATCTAAAAGAAAAAAATTGGAAGTAATGAATAAGTAACATCATGTTCAAATTTCTCGACCCCAAAAAACCCTGGAAAAGGCATGTAACACAATATATACCATGGGATCCTTTTGGCCTACTCCCCCCCCCCACCTCTCCAACCCCTTATACGTTTGACTACAAATAATAATGCTTAAAATATATCCATTATTCAACCAAAAACTATTATAAATTTTCATTAATACCATATTATTATCAATATCAATCAATCAATATAAAACAACGACCCCTGCCGCGTCTGTATGTGCACCTTTTTCTCGGTAACTACTAAACAGATTTTATTCCAGTTTTCACTAATGGATAGAGTGTTTCACGAGGAAGTTTTAGGTGTATAATTTGTGGATACTTTGTGTAAATTGGTCGACATATGACGATGAATGTCCCTGAAGTGGGAAAAAAAAAACGCAGTTGTCGGAGAGGTATCTTCGCGTGTGCTGTGTAAACAGTGTAAATAAATTCCGCGACAGTATATGTCTCTCTACAAAAGTTAACCCAAATTATAGAAGTAAAGATTTTAAAAATAGACGTGTTAAAATCCTTCACTTAAAAAGAGTAATTTAGGTAAGAAAATATGAACCCTTATCAAATTAAATGCGTTCCTTGTTTTGTGCATTTAACTAAGATTGGATTTTACAAGGATGTGTTTGAATTCGCGCCGCCGCCGCTGCGATGTGCTCCCGAAACTCCGCCGCACTAACTAATTCTAAAAGTAGGTGCTCCTATAATTGCTGCGTAATTTAAATCTATTGAAATTAGACAACGGCTCTAGATTTCAAATAAAGGCCCTTAAAAATTATTTGATTGAATGTACAATTCTGACAGGCTGTGGAGCTGGATCTGTTTTGATCTCAATAATTGATTACAACCGACTTACCGTTTCAATTTAAACGGGTCCAGTTTCCTATAAAGATATGTTTTTTATGACGATCAATAAAGCTCAGAAACAAACATTAAACGTAGCTGGTTTAGACCTTAGCGTTCAATGTTTTGCGCATGGCCAGTTATACGTGACCCTGTCACGTGTAACATCCAAACATAATCTGTTTGTTGTGGCACCCGGGGAAGAGACACTTAATGTATAGTATAAAGAAATACCTTAAACTCTTAAAAGAATATTTTAGGGATGTTATTTTTGTCTACACTAAATTATAACGAGACGTTAAACAGTAACATAACTCCCGTGCGAAGCCGGGGCGGGTCGTTAATATAGAACATTTAACGAATTCCTCCCCTTTTACCCTCTTCCTCTGAAGCGCCATCGCTGAAAAATTAAAAATTGCTTTCCTACCTAAGTATGTATGTTACGTGTACCAAATTTAAAGGGGATATCGTTTGAGAGTTATCGTGAGAACAGATCGATAGACAGAAATGTTAAACTACGTTTTTTTGTGGTCGTAAAGAAAGGAAATAATTTCGGAGGGTGATATTTTCATGATTATAATTCGCAAAAAGCAAGCAATTAAAAATATAGAAAAATGAAAAAATAATACTGTCAAAATTTAAAAAAAAATGACATATATAGTACACAAGTATGTTGGTTACTTTTACCTGGTTAACACCGAATCATTCAAACAACTTAAATTTGTGGCGGTGCGTAGGATCTCGTTCATGTGCTCGTGACAATACAAAAGGCAATCGTGTAATAGGGGATCCATTTGCAAAAAAGCGGCAGAGACCAAAATCGGGACGACGCATTGGGAGTCGAGCTGGGGCCAGTCTGCTTCGAGCAGTGAATCTTTCTTAACCCATTGCATTAACCATTCGAATATGCCAATGTCGCAGTGGACGGAAATGTCCATGTCTTCTAGTCTTTGCCCTTAAAAAATGATTATATTTAAAATTTTGATTACTACTACACGGAGTGAAAAATCCCGAGACTTTTAACCTTTCATACAGTACAATTTGCCTAGCTCTCTAAAATAAACCTCAGTTTCCCATCTGAGCCAAATCTCCCTGCTCTGGAGGAATCTTTTCAAATTTGGAAAGAGATAATAATCGCTAGGGGCCAGATCTGGTCAATATGGCTGATGAGAAAGCAATTCATAGCCCAATTGGTCCAATTTTTTTCTTCTTCCTCTTACAGTAGGGCGACTCCTGTTATTTCTGTTTTTATTTCAGCCTTCTTAAGATGCGGATGTCCAGCATTCATGCCACCTCTTAGGTGGTCTTCCTATTGGGCGACGGGTGTTCGGGCTTTTCTGATTTTGCCCATTTTACTAGCCGCTCTGGTTCCATTCGGTCTATATGATCCTTCCAGTTTCTCCGCCGAGCTCTGACCCATCTGACAACGTCTTGTATTTGCTCACAGCACTGTTAATTTAGCCTCTGTCTAATTTTATTATTCATTATCTTGATGAATTACCACTTTTTTCGACGCTTGGTCGGCTTTCAAGCAGTTCCTGCCACTCTTCAGACTGATTGTTGGACTCAGGCGTGTGTAGTGGTAAATCCATGTTTCGTCCATTGTTCCGAGTCGACGAAAAAACTCCTTTGGATTACGCCGAAACAGTGCCAAACAGCGTCCTGAATCTTTGGCAAGTTGCTGTTTTTGAGAGTCCGCAGCTCCCATCGGGCAGATAGGTTTTCCATATGCAAATATGTATTCATGCAAAATATGTCTCACGCGTTCTGTTGATATCTTCATAATGTCAGCTATCTCTCTTACTTTCACTTTGCGGTTATTCAGAACAAGATGGTGGAGTTTTGCTGTGTTTTATGGAGTGACTGCCTCATTTGGTGTGTCATCGGCGCTTGTACGACTGCTTTTAAGTTCACAAAAAAATCGACATCTAGATGCTTTCGAAGGAGTAGATAGACCATAGCACTTCTCGAGACATTTTTGGGTTCTGGTTGTATTTTTTCCCATCGAAAAATAATGTTTAATCAACTCACGAAATTCTTTTTGTTCCATCGTCTTGCAAAAATCACCTGTAGAGTCACTCAAACAGAGCTGTAACTCGCAAACTAATAGACAAAATGTCATGAAAATTTTACACGAATCTTCTGAGAGTTGACATTAACTGAAAATCATAGAGTTTTTTTTGCTTGTGCTACCATCTCTCTGAAAACGTCAGGACTTTTCACCCCATGTAGTATAACCGTTTTTAACAGTCCAGTGCAGGTGAGCATTCACCTTGTTTTTCACTTATTCGACGATCCCACAAAGGTAACTAATCAGAAATATGGTTCGGCCTTTATAGAGTTTAAATTAAACGAGTTTCCCAACGAAAGCAATTAAAACCGTTATATATTAGGTTCGTTCCAACCTTAAATCAGAAACAGATTTCCAGCAATTTGCAAATCGTAGAAAGAGACAAAGCGATTGTGCGGCCAATACCTGTCTCTTTTCTGTGGGCCTGTAATAAACAAGGCGCTGTACCCCGAGACGGAATTCAAGGCGAGAAAAGCCCTCACCCGATTTTACTTCGAATAGAACACTTAGAAATATTATTTTTAAGAGCGCTGTAGCTTAACGGCATTCTTAAAAGAGACAGCTACTGGCCACTCATTCGCTTTGTCTCTCTCACACTTTTGCGTCCATATTTACTTCACAACGGGATACGGAACACTCAGTCCATCCTCTATGTCTATGGTTGGAACAGCTGATAATTTACTTGACGTGTGAATAAATATAACCTAACAAACTTAGGCCAGTCGAATCTTTGGATCTTGCTTTGAATAACCATAATTTTTTTTTTATTTACAAGGCTAAGCATAAAAGGCAAAAGGGATATAGAAGGTATGTGATTAGGTTAATGTGTAAATATATCCAACATTATATATTAACGGTATAATTACTAAATCACTCCAAATGTTGGAATTTATGAGATATTCTCACGACTTTCGTGGTGTCCAAGCAATACAGGCCTTTTTAAAATACTTTCATTCAAAGCTTCCACTTTGTCGGATTATAGGTTATGCTGCAAGCAAAATAGCTAAGAATGTATCGCTCAAAATAGTTGCAATACGCATGCGCCAAATTATTGGTTAGAAGATAATCCGCAAACTGTTCGTTTTCAAACAGGTTTGAATTTTAATTGGAGCATAAAACTAATAGTTTGCTAACCGTTAGTAATTTTAGTTGGAACGCAATTAACTTACTACGCAGAATCCTGACTGTAAGAAACTGTTTCTGATGCGGGTTGGAACGAACCTATAGTGACTAACGTCATGTGAAAAACTGTTCATAGAATATAGGCGAATAAGTAAAAAAGAACAACCGAATATAGCGAAAAAAGGGCCATAAAATTAAAATTGGTTTTAAATTGTTTTACAATTAGATAATTTTCAGGACCTTAGAAGCTGTTACGTTTTTTTTCCCGACTTACCTAGAGTGACTTCAGCAAAATAACCCATTTTTTCGACTAGAAGCTTTTGATTACAAATAAAAGTTTTCTTCATATTTTTTACTTCGTCACAAACGTGAATTTCCACTTCTGAGCTAAAAATAAAGTATTATCGTAATTAATTCACAACAATTAATATTCAGTTTGAACCAAAATGTTTTAGTTTCCTTCCTAAAGGATATTTTTTCTTCCACTTCGAGATTTTTATTTCTCTTCGCGTTTTTCTGTTGCTTTGTCTGTCTTTTTAAAAAGGATTTAATAATAATATGGGAGTTTTTTTCTGATTTTTTGTTGAATAATAAACAAATTTTATGCATAAATATTCATAGGAAAACATATAAGGGGCAAAAGAGGTAGGGGATGATAGGGGGTTACTTCCTATATATTGTGTTGTATATCCTTTTCTGGGTTTTCGAAGTCTAAAAATCCAAAAACTAGGTTAATTTTTCAGTTTAACCCAGGAAGAGGCTGAAGGGGGGGAGGGCGCTAAGTAGTTTAATATTGTATAATAGCATTTTGAGAAATTTACAGGTTTTTGATTGATGCACTGGACAAATTTGAGGCATATTATTTATAATAAAATATGTAAGGGATGTGAAACTGCACACTCATCTGGGAAACAGCGAAATAGCTAACGGAGTGGACGGCATCCTCTACATAAAAACAGTCCAACAAATAACTGCGACAACTTCCGTCTGTTTGCCATGATTACCCACGCCAGCAAAATAATGCTCTATATCAGAGGTTCCCAAACTTTTTTTTCTCGTAGACCACTTTCAAAATTTTACTGGTTTCGGTGGACCCCCTGCTGTTATATTTCTACCATGTTCCCAAAACTCATCAAAAAATGTGAAGATTAGATCTAACGATGGAAATTTGCGTCGTAGCTGAGTTCCAACCCTAAATTCGGAGTGGTAAAAATAAAAAGAAAAATAATATATTTTCTTGTGTTCTATTTATTAAAATAATATGATTACAGACTTAATAGAATTAAAATTAAACATTAATAACGTACCGTAACTTCAACAATGCAAATCAACAATTAGAAAAAAATAGTTATAATTTTAATGGGAGGGATGTACTTGATGGATTGACAGCAAATTATCAATATTGGGCTTCAGTTTTGTAAGGAATAACCGCAACTCTCCCGTTCTGTGATGTTCAATCTGCTCCTTTTTTTTGTTAATAGGTTTGTAACGACACTAAAACTTTTTTCGACAAGGTATGACGAGGGAAACGCTATCAAAAGTTTTCTCGCAATTTCCCACAGCCATGGGTATTTCTGCCTGCAGCCAAAATGTTTCGATATCCTTTTTTAAATTTCACCTTCAGCTCCTCATTGGTGCTAAGCTTGAATAGCTCCTCTTGTAATACCACATTCGCCACTTCCGTTTCATCAAATGGATTTATGATCCATGGTGGTATTTCCATCGTCAGAATATCTTCAAATCTATTTTTAAAGTCATCATGCAGGACATTTAAATGTTGAACGTATGTCTGAATATCCTCATCAAGACATTCTGCCTGTGACAAGTTTGGAAACTGGGAGAATTCGCGCCGACTAATATTTTGCTTCATAAATTTCAATTTTCCAAGAAAAGCCGAAATTACACCCTTTGTTTTTATTAAATTTAGGCTGTCCCCTTGTAACTGCAAGTTAATGTCATTAAATTTTTTGAACAAATCTGTCAAATACGCGATGTCTGCTTTCAATTTGATCAGGTTTTCTTTTAAATCTGGATCTTTACTTTCCAGAAACTCTAAAACTGATTCAAAAAGTGAGTAAAATCTTGTTAAACATGCACCTTTCGACAACCAGCGTACTTCAGTATGTAAGAGCAATCGTTGGAAGTCTTCATCATTTTCGTCGCACAATTGTGCAAATAAACGGGTATTCAACCCATTGCTTCTTATTTTGTTAACTGCTTTAATCGCAAATTGAAGCGATTGGTGCAATCTATCACTCAAATTTTTCGCTACCAGGTGTTGTCGGTGGATGACATAGTGAATTGCAGTTACTCCTGGTATAATTCTTTTAAGATGGCTTATAAACCCACGATATCGCCCGAAGATGGCAGGAGCTTCATCTGCTGCCACCGAATTAATGTTTGTAAATGGAATCGATTTTTCCTTAAAAAAAATCACTCAGGACATTAAATATTGATTCGCCTTTAGTGTCTGTCTCCAAAGTTTTCGCGAATGCCAATAATAATGCTTCATTACCAGGTAAAGTTGACTCGTCCAGTTGAATAGAAAAATGAATTGTTTGCAGATAATTACACAAGAAGCTTTCAATATCAGAGCTCATTTCATCAATACGTCTTTGTACAGTGTTGTTACTCAAAGGAATTCTTTTGAGTACGTCAAATGGAGGTTTGTGCAGAACAGTTTTTTTAAAACCTCTTCAACAGCGGGTAAAATTAACTGTTCTCCGATGGTGTGCGGTTTTCCAGATTTCGCTATAAGCAATGAGATATTGTAAGATGCCCGCAAGCCATTATCGTAACTTTGAGACGTTGAAGCGAATATACTGTGCACGGTGGGTCTCTTTTCATATTTTTCCTTCAATGTTTGAAAATATATTAAATCTTTACCTATTTTATCAGGATGACACCTTCTTAGATGACCTTCGAGCTTCGATGGTTTCATAGGGTCATTGCTCAAAACTTTGTTGCATAAAAGGCATATAGGCAATCGTTTGTCTGCCTTTGATGAAAGAAAACCAAATTTCAAATAATCAACAATGTACTGTCGACATTTCTTCTTAGATTCAGCCATGTTTCGTATCAGTTACCTACCTATAAAGAAAAAAATGTTTGTTTTAGTAATCATAAGGCGACTTTAACAGGATATGGCTATTTTAACAGAATAAAATAGGATTAATTAATTATTGCAATGAAAAAATCAAAACTGATTTTAATTATTAAAAGCAATAAACTGCTAATACCCATATAGAGGTTTTCACAAAACCGCTGAACCTATTTTAGTGTAATATAAAATATTTTTTGATTAATTATATTTTGATACATTTCTATAAATTCGAGAGAAAATACTTTTAAAGAATATTTTGACATCAAAACTCCGCAATTTTAATGATTTATTTATTACCTTGATGTATGTACGTTATGAGTGGTACATAAAGACACTTACAATTTATGAAAATATTTTTAGTCATTTAGCATTAGTAATTACGAGGGCACTGAAATATGTACAAACATGCAGGTCAATCATATATCTCTCCTTTAGTGAATCACCACAGTCGGGTAAATAAATAATTTTATAATAAAAAGTATTAAAAGTTCAATCTTTCTCTGCTTTCTGTTCTTTTATAGAAGTATTGAATAATGGCCCTGTTCAGTATTTAATTTTTATTCCGTACCTACTACACGCAAACATAACAAATATAATATTATTACAATATAAATAAAAGTATGAATAACAAATAGGCAGGTACTTACTTTTTCCGGCACTGGCAAACACTGACATCGATTCACTCACACTTTTCTTTTCAAAATTCCGGAAACAAATGAGTAACGTTTGTCCTTGGCATTCGTATTTATATTGGTAAAGAATCAAACAAGTTCATGCAAGATTGCAAGCACAGCACAAGTCGTATTTCGTCCCTTTCCACGTCTGAACGGGTTGCGTTGCGGGCGGGCGGCGCTTTGCAATTCTCGACGCGCGTTGTACTGAATATCGAATATGCAAGTTTTTATAAGTAACAGTCGCTGACCTTCTTAAAATACACTACTACTAAAAATTAAGGGAGGTTTTAAAACAAGGAAATTAATGCTAAATAAACAGGCTATCTGATCCATATGCCGGACTAACTGAAAAAATTTTTTTCAAGCCCGTGGACCAAAAAAAGAGCAAAATATTTGCAATATTATTTTTTCACGCTATCTGTTAGGATTGCATGAGAACCGTAGCTCCTAAAAATTTTAGCCAAAAACTCTGAAAATTAGAATCTTAAAGCTCAAAACGCTTTTTTTTTTTTAAGTCTCAATACGACCATTTTTCACCGAAATACAGCCTCTCAAAAATCACCGAAAAATTTGGAATTTTTTTTGCTCCCTTAATTTTTTTTGAGTAGTGTATTATCTGCCTACATTGATAGGTAAAGCCAAGCGAACATTTTTGTTCTTTACTATCGAAACCAGATAAATTTTTGTGGACTCCCACTTACAACTTGTGAACCCCCATTTTTTTTTTTCACGCCAACGTAGACCCCCGTCGAGTCTCCCGTGGACCCCTGGGAGTCCACCTGAACCACTTTGGGAATCACTGCTCTATACAATCCATAGACATAAAGGATGGACTGAGCATTAATCTCACAAAATTGACCACTCTCTAGAAAGAGACAAAGCACTGTGCGGTCGATACCCGTCTCTTTTCTGTAGGCCTATAATAAACAAGGTGCCGTACCCCGAGATGGAATTCAAGGCGAGGAAAGCCCTCACCCGATTTTACTTCAAATGGAACACTTAGAAATATTATTTTCAAGAGCGCCGTAGCTTGGCGGCATTCTAGAAAGAGACAGCTACTGGCCGCTCATTCGCTTTGTCTCTCTCACACTTTTGCGTCCATATTTACTTTACAGCGGGATACGGAACACTCAGTCCATCCTCTAGGTCTATGATATAATCCAAGTTCGACTTCTTCTTTATATTAGAAACCAGCTGGCTGAAGAACAAGCCGGTTTTGTTAAAGCTAGAGGTTCTAGGAGTCGAATTCTAAACGTGCTACAACTGATCGAAAAAGCAAGAGAATATTATTCACCCTTGTATCTGTGCTTCCTGGATTTTCGTAAGGCTTTCGACAATGTGCAGTGGTAATTGCTCTGGCCGATAAAGTAACCATACATATGGTTTTTAATGTTAAGTTACGTTGTATTTAAGGCTTTTAGATTCAGAGGCTGTTATTTTTCATTTCCTACCTTACGTATATTTATTTCGTATTTTGTTATGCTAGGCTAGGCTAGTTCAGTTTAGGTTATGTTAGATCAGGTTTGGGTAAGTCGGGTTACGTTGAATTAGGTTATGTTGGGTTATATTTATCGCTTTAAGGCCCCCCGCACACTAGCAATTTTTTTCAAGAAACTTTTTAATCAGCCAAGTACAACACATGTAGGTGTTGACCGCACACGAGCAACTAAAAAGTTCAAGCAACTAAAAATATCCAAACTGTTCTAGTGATTCAACTGTTGCCGATAGAAATGAATCATGCAGGATCAGACAGGTCACCGCACACCGGCGATTAAATAGTTGGTAGTTGCGACTTGCGAGCCAGTCCGTGCTTATCATTCTTGTGAATTGTGAAGTAGTCATTTTTTTGTTGTAGTCCAAATTTAAATATGTCATTCAATATTGAATTACGAGGCTGGTTTGAAAAGTCCGTGCAAAGTCCGAGAGATGGCACCACCAGCGCGTATCGAGGTCATGTTTAGTTAGTAGCATCTCTTGAATGAACGCACACCAAGTTTCAGCCATATTGGTCTATTTCTTTGTGTTTGGCATTCGTGTGAATCAAGGAAGTCGAGTGATTTTCAAGAAATGGACGAAAAATAATTTCGTGTGGTGATTAAACATTACTTTATGAAAGGCAAAACGCCTCAGGAGACTAAAGAGAAGCTTGATAAACATTATGGTGACTCTGCACCATCGATTAGAACAGTTTATAAGTGGTTTCAAAATTTTCGGACTGGCCATATGGGCACAAGTGACGCTGAACGTTCTGGACGGCCTGTGGAGGTTACGACTCCAGAAATCATTGTTCAAATCCATGATATGGTGATGGATGACAGAAGAGTTAAGGTGCGTGAGATTGCTAGTGCTGTGGGCATCTCGACTGAATGGGTACATAATATTTTGCATAAACATTTGGACATGAGAAAGCTATCCGCAAGATAGGTGCCGCGATTGCTCACGCTTGACCAAAAACGGAATCGTGTGAAGTGTTGCAAGGATGGTTTGCAGCTGTTCCAGAAGAATCCGGAGGACTTTAAGCGTCGTTTCGTCACTGTGAATGAAACATGGATACATTACTATACTCCTGAGACCAAACAACAATCTAAACAATGGGTTACCAAGGGGGAATCTGCACCAACAAAGGCGAAGACCGTTCCTTCGGCTGGGAAGGTTATGGCGACTGTCTTTTGGATTCGCAAGGGATAATCCTCATCGACTATCTGGAAAAGGGTGAAACTATTACAGGTGAATATTATTCATCGTTATTGGACCGTTTGAAAACCGAGCTGCAAGAAAAAACGCCCGCGATTGGACCACAAGAAAGTCCTTTTCCATCACGACAACGCACCAGCACACACCTCAGCAGTTGTGGTCGCAAAATTAATGGAAATAGGATTCCAACTCGTTTCAGATCCCCTCTATTCTTCAGACTTGGCTCCCTCGGACTACTATTTGTTCCCCAATTTGAAGAAATGGCTGGCGGGACAAAGATTTTATTCAAACGAGGAGGTGATTGCAGACAGTAATGGATATTTTGCAGACTTGGACAAATCCTATTATTCGGAAGGGATCAACAAACTAGAACATCGTTGGACGAAGTGTATAAGCCTAAAAGGAGACTATGTCGAAAAATAAAATAGGTTTACCCCAAACACACAAGTAGTTTTTATTTTTGCACGGACTTTTCAAACCAGCCTCGTATTTATCGAGGAAGTAGAAAAACGTCCAGCTTTATACAACATAAAGCTTAAAGAATATTCAAATAAAATTTTAAAAAAGGAATTATGGATGGAATTGTGCCAACAATTTATTGAAAAGTGGAACCAATTGGAAGATAAAGATAAATGTGAAAAAGGTAAGTTGTAATAGCATATTTATTTATCATTTTTTTTTTTACAACAAACCAGAACAAAAAATGCCTATCTAATAACTTAAATCAAATTTTATCGTACTGCCAAGGAACAGATCCATAAGGTGAAGTGAAATAATCTGAAAAATAATCTCTAGTTGAAATCCCTGTAGTGTTGCTTCTTACTCCAACAGAAGGAATACATTCTAATGGGCATTCATAAAGAGTTCTTCAAACTGCACCCCGTCATGTTTTCTTACATAATTATGCAGAATGCAGCATGCTTTTATAATAGATTCACTAATATCAAGTGAGGTATTAAGTGCTCTATGAAGTATCCGCCATTTGTTGGCTAAAATTCCAAATGTGCATTCAGTCATTCTACGGGCTATAATTGAAAATTCGTTTTTTAACTGATAGATTTCTAGCGGAATATGGCCGTAATATAAATTTTGATACACCAAATGCCTCGTCCCCTATAATTACGAATGGCATTACCTTACCATTACATCATGTGGAAGTTTCGGGTATATTTAATTCACTATTTACAAGTTTACGGGAAAATAGTGATTTCTTGAAAAGGTTTGAATCACTTGAAGCTCCATAAGCTCCAACTTCAACATAAATAAAATTATAATTAGAGTCTGCTATGGCTATAAGGACG
The DNA here is from genome assembly GCA_019049505.1 of Pachyrhynchus sulphureomaculatus. Classification (NCBI taxonomy): domain Eukaryota; kingdom Metazoa; phylum Arthropoda; class Insecta; order Coleoptera; family Curculionidae; genus Pachyrhynchus; species Pachyrhynchus sulphureomaculatus. The sequence goes on along the minus strand of CM032448.1, from coordinate 131,853,401 downwards.
ATGGAAAAAAATGATTTGTAGTTATAAAATTCAGATCCCGTTTGATTAGGCTTCTTTATTCTAATATGTTTCCCATCGACCGCGCCTATGCAGTTTGGAAATTGCGTTTTCTCAAAAAAATCTTGTGAAACTTTTAGCCAAGAATTGGAATCCATTGCTGGCTTATAATGTGGTAATAAACATTTCCCAAGTACGTCACAGGTTTCTCTAATAACACAGGGCAACAAAAAAATATTTTTGTTTTGGTGCCTGGGATTTGAGAGCTGATTTTAACTATATTTGGGACGCTAAATCTATACATGCAATCCGTTTTTCTCTATCAGCTCTACTTTTTTAGATACATCAACTTATCTACCAATGTGGTTTTTATTCAGTATATTCATTTATGAGAGTTCTAAAATTATTATATATTCATTAATGTAGGTACAATGGTTTTATTGTCAGTCTGTAATTGAGAAAATTCCAGGCAAATCTATAAATAGTGGAACCATTGCTTATCAGGTACCTGAACTGACCCTTTTAATCACCTAACTCGGGTAAGTCTCGTCAGTTTGTGCGTTCTTACTAATGAAAGTAGATCGAATTCGGCGTGTTTTTTTATGTTAAGAAAAGAGTGCTTTTGTGTTATTGAACAGAATTAAAATGAGTTCAGGTTCCAGTTCAAGAAGAAGTTGTGTAAATCAACCTGATGTGTTTTGCTATATATGCGGAGAATACATGTTTCAACAAAACAGACAAACTATTACTGACTTTGTAAAGCGAGCGTATCTTGGATACTTTGGAGTTAAGCTTGGTGATCAGGACAAAACGTGGGCCCCGCATCTCGTATGTAAAACTTGTACAGAGCATTTACGGCAGTGGACTACTGAGAAAAGAAAATGTCTAAAATTCGGCGTACCAATGGTTTGGAGAGAACCAAAAAACCACTTCAATGATTGTTAGTAAGTGGACTTATCCCAATTTAGACTCGGCAATACGCCCTATCCCGCACTCAGATGAAATACCGATTCCAACATTTCATCAGCTACCACATATCTCTGATGACGAATATTTTCCCTCTGATCGCTCTTCTGATGCTAATAAAAGTTCTGATGCTAATGAAACTAACAGTGACTATGAGGGGACGTCATCAGTTCCTCAACGCTTCAATCAAAATGAATTAAATGATCTCACCAGGGATCTCAATTTATCGAAAAAAGCTTCTGAAGTACTGGCTTCTAGGTTGAACGACAAAAATTTACTGGAACAAGGAACCAAAATTACCTTTTACCGTACAAGAGAAAAAGATCTGCTACCATTCTTTTCTCAAGAAGACAATCTTGTATTTTGTCACGAAATTAGGGGACTCATGAAAGAAATGGGACTTTCTGAATATATTCCAGATGATTGGCGCCTATTTATTGACAGTTCAAAGTGAAGTTTAAAATGTGTCCTTCTACATAATGGGAATAAATATGGTTCAATACCACTAGCTCACTCAACGAAACTGAAAGAAGAATATAATACCATAGCTTTGGTCTTGCAGAAGATAAAGTATTACGAACATCAATGGATGATTTGTGTAGACTTAAAAATGGTAAACTTTCTTCTTGGGCAGCAAAGTGGTTACACGAAATATCCGTGTTTCTTGTGCCTCTGGGATAGTAGGGACAAAACACACCACTGGGTTAGAAAAGATTGGCCTCAGAGAGAAAACATGGACGTTGGGGAAAAGAATGTCATTAACGACGCTTTGGTTGAAAGAGAAAAAATCATACTTCCTCCGTTACATATAAAGTTGGGCTTAATGAAGCAATTTGTAAAGGCTCTTGATAAGAATGGCTCTTGTTTTGCATAGATAGGGGTAAAAATGCATCAGTTGAGCACAGAAAAACTCAAAGCAGGGATATTTGACGGCCCACAAATAAGACAATTAATTAAGGATCCTGCCTTCATAAATTTAATGAATCAAGTTGAACGAGAAGCTTGGACATCATTTGTTGCAGTTGTAGAAAATTTTCTAGGCAAACATAAAGCTCAAAACTATGTTGAAATGGTTAACAAGATGCTTAATAGTTTCAAATCCTTAGGGTGCAATATGAGTATTAAAATACACTATTTACACAGCCACTTAGACCGTTTTCCAGAAAATTTAGGAGACATGAGTGAGGAACAAGGTGAAAGATTTCACCAAGATATTAAAGTTATGGAGGACCGTTACCAAGGAAGATGGGACATGCACATGATGGCAGATTACTGCTGGAGTTTAAAAAGGGACTGTTTAAAAAAACATTCAAGAATGTCGCGGAAAAGAAGCTTTCCAAGTGTTGAGTGACTATTTCATTTCTTCAATGTTTTTTTTTTGTTTGTAAGTACGACATAATATTGTATTTTGTATAACTAAAATAAAAATTTCTTATCTACTTTTGTTTACTACACTTACGGATTTGAGTTACAATAATGTAACTTATATTTCTCTAAAATTGTATATCTTAAAAATTTGAGCTCCTAGGTACAAATGAATACGTTATTTGAATTCAGGACATCAAATTGATATAGAATCAGCTCAAAAAACCTCGACACCAAAACAGCTGTTCCCCTGTGTAATTTTTCTTATTGTCGAATCACCATGTAAAAATTCGTAATGCAGTGATGCAAAGCTGTTGCCCGTTGCTAAATACGTAAAAAAAAAGAGAAAAAAATTAGTTGTTCTATTAATGTGTAATTTGTACATAAACCTTTCTTTCAGGTAAGGAATTACAAAACAAATGGAAAAACCTAAGGACTTGTTTCAAGCGAGAGTACGATGCTCAAAAAAAACGCCCCCTCTGGTTCTGGAACCACAAAAAGGCGCAAATATATCTACTTTGATAACCTGTTATTTTTACGAGTACAAGACATAGTTGAAAATCGAAAAACTTCAAACAGTCTTGTTGTTGACAATTCAGAAAACGAAATTGATATTACATGTGACTTGCAAGATACCAGTGAAGGTCCAATAATTTCTAAAAAAAGAAATTGCCGAAAGAGGGCCCCTCGAAATAGTACTAGCACGTACGAAGATTCTTTACTAGAGATTTTGAGGGAAAAAAAAAGATGGCGATAAAGAAATTGACGAAGATAAATATTTCTTATTATCACTAGTACCTTCCTTCAAAAAATTTACGGAGGACCAAAAATTCATTGCCAGGACAGAAATAATGAATGTAATGAGACGTGTTCGAATGTCTGGTAGTTTAGAGAATCAGAGCAGTCAAAGAAATAAAAATGAACAAGCATCGACAACTGCGCAGCACCTCCCAATACCATCTCCCAACCAAGGTTTACAGTTGCAACGATCACATCATTCGCCTACTGGGCCACTTTTCTCAACTTTTAATCCAGAAGAATCGCAATTTCAAATAGATAACCATAGATAACTATACTATAATTTGAAAAAAAAGGTTAACAATTTTACAATTTTTTCTTTTCTTTTTCTTTTCTTGTCATTTACTAATAAACTATGTTACTAACTAAAATGAAAATATTGTTTTCTTACCTTAAAGTTACAGCCAATCTTTCCTCTGGGGGAACAGCCTTTCTTAATACAGTATCTTGGTATAATATATTTCGTCCAACTAACGCCAAAAGTTTATCGAAACTATCCACATTCATACGGAAATAATTAAAAACTTTGTTTCATATTTTCATAAACTTTCAAACGATTTGTAAAATTGCCCATGGCAAAGTCGATTACTTAATAGTGGATGTACCCATAATTTTTGTCGCTTTTTATTTCGTCTAAATTTCAAAGCACAAATGCATGCGGTCTCTATAAAATCCATTGTTTGGAAGTGAAGATCAACTATTTAGTTGCACCTCAATTAAAAAGTTGCTAGTGTGCGGGGGGCCTTAGATTCAGACACTTTTCATTTTCTAATTTTTCATTATTTTACTTTATGTTAGATTTCGTAAGGTTAAGTTAGGGTTTTTTTTTTTAAATCGAACTCCGAAGATCTAAATTTGATCAGGATTATTTAATATATATATATATATATATATATATATATATATATATATATATATATATATATATATATATATATATATATATATATTTAAAATGGATGAATCCTGAGGCCTGTAGGTATTTTTGAAACAACACCACTCGAATGACCACACTTGTGTCGAACCGATTCACAGTGATTCGGTAAGAACATGCTAGCGGGACAATATTCATGACCTAATTTCCAGGAACCACTGATAACCACTTGTAAACAACCAACCCCCCCCCCCCCAATTAACGAATTCCAAGAATTAATTTGTTTATCACCTCATAAAGGTATCTTATCAGGGGGTCAAAGCAACCCTTATAAGAGAGGTAATTTTCATTTGCAAATCAGTTGCATTTTATGCACACTTGTGATAACATATTTTAAAATTGATAGAAAGTGAAACGAGTTTTTTGTGATGGAATATTCTGTTGAAGGTATGTACTCTATTATGACTTATATTTTTTATAAAAAATATGTATACTTTTGGTGTAATATCAATTTGTAAATGTAGATAAATCCAGCAAATTTTACATTAATTGTAAACTTTAAAAGTAGCAACTTTTTTTATCCACATATATCCACCTAGATTTTTCTATATGTAATACCTACAACATTCAGGCTCAGATTCATATATATTATAGACCCCGAAAAGGCCCGAAAGTAAAATTATTTTATTTTTTTCAGAACGAGTCGTGACTATGACGAAAATGGAGTTGGCTAAAACATGACAAAACTGAACGAAACAGTGGCATTTTTTATTGTGAGTGAAAAATTCAATATGTCTGATGTTTCTGACGATTCTCTAAAACGACTCAAAATGAAAATATCAAGCCTTTCAGCAAAATTCAATCAAAAGTGGACTTCTTTAAAGTGTAACAAAAAAATGTTTCTAATCAAACATAAAGATTGGTTAGAGGGATCCGGAATCCAAATTAAGATGTGTGTTAACCAGCCGTGCACTTCAACATCATCAGCGGCTATTTCCGTAGGGCGACCCAGAAAATCATTTGAAGACTCATCAACGAAAACGAAGAGACGGAGAGTAGAAGATCTTTTGGAATCGCGAAGTGCAAGTGAGCTTATTACAGCAGCTGAGTTAGCTACTCGAAAAGAAGGGCATCGAAGTGTTGCTAAACAGATCCATAACGTCGCGGTCAGTGAAACTAGAGAAAAGAATAAGTGTTCTGAACAAAGTCGGCAGTTAACACCAGACGAAGCTTTAGCTTATTATGTGGACTCGAAATCGACTTCTCACTCATATAAACAAACAAGAAAATGGTCAATGAAAGCGGGACATCAAGTGTATCCATCGTTTTATAGTTTAGGTAAGTCCAAAGCTTCTTGTTGTCCTTCTGACGAATATATTTCTGTGACTGAATCTCGAGCTGAAATTAAACTTCACGCGATTTTGGATAAAACTGCTGAACGATTAGTTAAAGCTCAGACGGAAGTCATTAGAAGTGTGTTACCCTCGTTCATATTATACGTTAGTAAGCAAATGGGGCTGTGATGGGAGTTCGGGGCATAGCACGTATAAGCAGAAATTTGAGAACACTAACGCTACAGACGAATTTTTGTTCGTATACTCATTTGTCCCTTTGAGACTGCTTGATGGCGGTCCTATTAAGTTTATTTTTGCCAAGGAGACAAAAGAGTTTACGAAAGAAGAAACTTCTAAAATTTTAGATGAAATAAGTTAGCTTCTTCCAACATTATGTAACGTTGCTGGATCTCAAATCTCTGTTAAACACGATTTGTTGTTGACAATGACTGATGGCAAAGTGTAATTTCTTTGTAAACAAACCTGATTGTGCTTTTCACACATAATGAGTAGGTAGACGTATGTAGCTAATTAAAGAACAATTAGCGACAATAGTGAACAAATGAGACACATTAGTAAACCACTTCCGTCTTGCAGCTACATATTTCGATTAATACACATACAGTACACATTTTTCAACTTTTTTTTTCTTAAAATAGCTTAAGATACCTGGAATATACATAAACAATTGAAATAAGTGAAGAAATAATATTGTCCCGCTAGTTTGTACTAGTCGAGACACTGTGCGATTGTAAGGCTGTCTGGCATACTGTGGAGGTTTATTTTCTTTTTACTTGAGCAAGTTAAATTCAGTACTTTTGGAACTACATGTTCGTAAGGAAAATATTGGGTAAATAGCTTTACCAAATTTTCTTTTTAATATTTTTTTACTTACTCAGTTTTTGTAACAATTGCTTTCCCTGAGGAAGAAGCTTCGCTGCTGGACTTCCGTCTTTGTATAAGTTTTTCATTACTTATACTTGAAACGTGTGAAGACTTCTCTACAATAAATAAAATTTCCTAATATTTATAAAATGCTAAAAACTGAACAAAAAAACATTAATTTTCACAGGAGTAAGTAACAAATATATTATCCAGAATAACAACTTTACCAGAATTTTTAACAGTGCCAGATGAAGAGCTCTTTTTTTTATCGTCGGAGGTGTATTCTGTATTAGATATGGTAAGACTGAGTCAAGTAGACCCTCCGACAGCACTTCGCTTAACTTTCTCTTTAAGATGTCTGAATCATGATGAGATGTGTTACTTGTTGAATTTTTTCTTTTCGGTGCATCTAGAAACGAAAAGGAAAGCTAATATTACGAATAAATGTGTAACGATACACCACTGTACAAAAAAATTTAATAAATAAAGTCTTGGTCCTGTTAAAGTAATATTTCAAATGTTACAAATTTTCACTTAACATTCTGTGAAGAAATCGAGCATAATAATACGAGCCGCGTTTTTTAAGGAAGTACCGTTTTGAAATGCTACCGGCATCTATTGGCTAGCCACCGACGCCACTACGACAGCATTCGTCCGAGTTTACGTTTGTTTGTGCGTGTTTAAAAGGTCTCAGACTATTGAAAATGCCGCGGATTGTGAAATATGCGCTGTAATTCGTTACTTAAAAGCAAACGGCGTGAGAGCGGCCGCGATGCATTGCTTTTTGCTAACGATTGTAAAATTTTTGAAGTGATTAACTCAATGTCAAATTGTTATTTACTTCAGTAGGAATTGTGTAGGTGTAAAATTAATTACCTAAATCTTAACAATGGTAGCTTCAAGCAATGTCATTTTACAAGAAAATAGGAAAGTCATTTGTTTATATTATTTAAATGCACAAATTCACGCTGTGGTGAATAAAGTTAAAGATTCGGAATATCACTGGAAAATTTGGGCTGGGTGTTAGAAACGAACGTGAAAATCGTCTACTTCAGTTTGCTATTAATAATAGCTTCACTATCACTAGAGATCGGATTATACGAGGGTTGTGTAAAAAATAAGGTTCCCACATTTTTTTTCAGGTGTAAGGCATTTTTTATTTGAACTGAAAAATACATCATTGGAAAGCTTAATTTCTTAGCTATTTTTCAACATAATCTCCAGATTTTTCCACGCATTTTTGTTGACGACTAATCCACTTTTGGAATCCCGCTTCAAAGAAGTCCGCCGCCAGTCCGTGGAGGAATTTGGTGACCGCTTCCTGCACTTCTTCATCAATCTCGAAACGTTGTCCACACAAGTGTTGCTTTAATTTTGGAAACAAGTGGAAGTCACTTGGTGCAAGATCAGGGCTGTAGGGAGCATGTTCAATGAGACCCCAGCCAAAATTGTCGATTAAATCCTTGGTTTGGCGAGAGACGTGCGGGCGCGCATTGTCGTGGTGCAGTCTAACGCCTTTTGTCAGTCTTCCTCTCCGGCGATTTTGGATGGCTCTTCTGAGTTTTTTCAAGGTCTCACAATAATTTTCCGAATTTATTGTGATCCCTCGAGGCATAAACTCAACAAGCAGGACACCCTTACGGTCCCAAAAGACCGTAACCATCACTTTCCCTGCGGACAGCGTCTGCTTGAACTTCTTCGGTTTAGGCGATCCGGTATGGCGCCATTATCGCGATTGTTGTTTTGTTTCCGGGGTGACGTAATGACACCACGTTTCATCCCCGGTATGACACCATGTTTCATCCCCGGTAACAATAGAGTCTAAGAAATCTTCGGTATTCTCGGCGCATTCTCGAAGAAACTCCTGGGCACACTTGACGCGATCGGCTTTGTGGGTTTCTGAAAGCATGTGCGGGACTCACCGCGCACACACCTTGTGATAACGTAACCTTTCAGTCAAAATCGTGTGGATTGTTTTTTTCACAAACCTTAGGAACCCGGGCAGCCAGTTCCCGAATCGTTATCCTCCTATCCTAGAGCAGAATTCGCTCAATCTTCGACACAACTTCGTCGGAGATCGATGGCCTTCCGCTTCTTTGCTCATCGTGGATGTCTGTGCGTCCTTCGGAGAACTCCCTACACCATTTGCGGACGTGTTGAACGCTGATACAAGCTTCCCCATAAACTTCCCACAACTGCCTATGAATATCAACCAGTGGTAACTTTTTAACGTGCAAAAATCAGATTACCGCACGAACTTCGCAACTGGCGGTGACGGCGATCGGGAGTTCCATCGCGGATGGCTGTCAGGCCGGCACTGAACGTCGCAGCGAGTTCTACCAAGGCGGGATCTAGAGTGGAGGAATCAGCGCACACAGGCGGTGTTGCCGGATTTCGCCTAGCATCTCGTGCGGCGAGTTTACAGCGTTGGGAACCTTATTTCTTACACAACCCTCGTATGCAACATAAAAATCTTGAAATATGCATGCAAATATGCATGAAAAATGCTTAAAATATGCATGAAAAGGATCAAAATATGCAATATTAAATAATAATAAAAGTAGCAATTTTTAGTTTTTTATTTCAAAATCAGCATAAAATTAACAAGTTATCGACGATGTTTAAATTTAATTAACAATTATTTAACATTTTTTAAAATTATTTAACATTTGTATTCTTGTACACGTAAACAATAAGGTATTGTTCCAAATGTTGAGTAGTAAGATTGTGTCTTCGATCACTTAAAATATTTTTATAAGTGGAAAAAGACCGTTCCACATCCACTGAGGTAACTGGGCAGTATTTGAATTTGGGTGCTATGTTAGCACTTATTGTTTCTGGCAAAAGTTCACCCATCCCATTAATAAAACTATCAATTTGAGACAAAGGTTCAAAGCCTGGGTTATTGCACAAAATGTTTTCAAACTTTTCTTTAACTCTACGCGGGAATACATCTGGCAATGTGGAGTTTATTTGACGGATTTTATTTATTAACTGAATTGATTCGGTCAATGCTAAACCTCGAGTTTTTTTTTTTTCGTCGTAATTTTGGGTATTCCCTTGGCACTATAACCTAATCGATGTTTAGACTATTGCAGGTAATGTCCCGGCGATAAGATCGGTTCCAGACGGGGATATTAACAATACCCTGAGCAATTCAATTGCCTAGTAATATCGAGAAATATTATAAACATAGGGAAAATATGCATCTTTACTTGTTGCATAAGAAAGGATACTCTTTGGATTGCAGCAATTATAGAACAATCGCTCTAGTGTCACACGCTGCTAAGGTATTTTTCTGGATCCTAAATGAAAGACTCAAAACTTTTCTGCTGCCGCAAATATCTATCGAACAAACAGGCTGCATTCCAGTAGGAGAGACTAGAGAACAAATTCTCAATGCATAATCGAAATAGTCAGGGAATTCCGAATAACAACCTATATCTGTTTTATAGACTACTTTAAAGCTTTCAACTGCATACAATGGAACAAACTCGATGGATTCTAATCAGCATGGGAACACTTATATATCTTGTAAACCTTATCCAATCCTTGTATGAGAACACAAATGTGACATATGTCCTCTCTTAAATCGGTTCGAAATCGATTTTTGAGGTCGGACTTCTCCGTGACAGTCATGAGATTTATTGCGAATTTACCTAACCTCTTAGAAAGAAGGTCCAATGCGAATCTGCTCTTATATAAAATAATTAAATCTTTAATCAATCGTCTCTTGACTCAAATTGACGTTTCTGTTCCTCAGAGAAACACTAGGTGTCACTGTACCTTCGCCCAGCCTTGTTTATGCTATGCTATGCGTGCTCTTCTATTACAAGACTTCTTTCACAGGGTAATGATTTTTTCAATATTACACTAACTTAACACTTATTATTAAGAGAAGGTTCGAGTGTATAGAAGTTGAATTTAAACCTACTAAATCCTAACCTGTATTTATTCTGATTTTCTTGCCCTCTCAGTATTTATGTATTCTAATTCTACGTTTGATTTATTGATCTATTTTTAATCTATTAATTTATTTTGAATTTAATTTTAAAGCCTAGAGTAAGTAAAGCATTTGTTTTTATCTTGCACTTATTTTCTTTTTAAGTGGATTACCCGTAAATAAATAAATAATTAAAGAAAGCATAAACGTAGCAGAATTACTTCCTGAAAATTAGTCCAAAACTTAATATGCATTGTCTTGAGATGAGTTGAAGTTAAAAAAATAAAACTTCTTTTTGTCATTTTCATACGTTTTTGACATATGATAATTAACAAAAGTATAATTATTGCTTAATTATTCCTTGAAAACTTGGCCAATATTTATTTTATGTTACTTTGTCTACAAGTTTATGTAGATAAATACCTTTTTTGTCGTCTCCAGACCCTCTTTGTACTGAAGTCTCCGATGTCTGGATGCAAATATTTTGTCCTTTCTTTGAAAATTCTAGTTCCTTTGCCTTTAACCAACTAACAGCTTCAGACATTCCTCCTTCCATTAATATCCCTTCTATAGACCCTTGTACCTATGGATAATACAAAAAAAATGGAAGCTCATAAAACTAAAGAATAAATTTCCACTCCTTTCTCACACATTTTTATGAAAGTGCCGATTCCAGATACAAAAAAGAATAGATAGAGGATGACGATTCATAACGTCCTTTTCCTCCAAATCAGTAATCCATTAAAAACTCCAATGAGTGTGATAAGGACAAGTAGAAAAAAATTGGACAAAATTTCAGTGTTGTCTTATATAAAAAATACCCTATCACTCGTCGTCGAAGCGCCGGAATCATGAATGTTCGCTCGTGGTTTACTCGTAAAAGTTGTTGGTAATGCGTACCAATGCTGTGCACTTATATCTGTTAACTTTAATAGCAGGTTATATGCTCAAGCATTTAAATTTTTTAAAGGGACTTGAAGTTCAATTAAAAGACTTGCAAATATTGTAAAGTCTTGTAAGTCACTAAAAGCGTTTGCAAGTCTTTTAAAAAGGCTGTTAGCACTTTTTTTACAAATATCAAGCTCTTGGGCAAGCTTTTTCCAAATACCAAAAGCTTGGAAAACCGTTTGGTATTTGAAAAAAAATCCTATACAAGACCTCAAATATTTTGTTAGCTCCACAAGTTCGCTTAAAAGGGCTTTTATTTTTAAAAACTGCGCTTATAAAATGGTACTACCTTAAAATTAAAAGAACTACCTGATACGCTGTCTTTAAAAAATTTAAAAATTCACTGATGGTAATTTGGGAAACGGCGTGGTCCTTATTGTCCCCTTTTCCTTGTTTCGTGGCCGTTTTTACGGAAATTAAATCCTGATTTTGACCGTTTTCAAGTTTGTGGTTTTGGACCTCCATAATTTTCTGTAGAGATAATTTTTTTTTAAGATTTTCGTGGTAAATAACTGAACTAAAAATAAAGATTTATAAAATTCTAGGTTTTAGTACAAATAAACTTGGCTCTAGACGCTAGAAACTGAAAATACAAATAACCAACTGTATTATAGCATTATCGATCAAACTTTTAGGATGAAAGGGACCATTCAAATTTATTTAGTCGTATAATACTTATATGAATTTGAAAAATAACCCAAAAGTAAGACGTCAATTTGGCACAAATGTGGTGAAAAATTTGCGTCATACAGAGGTTTAAAACCTCAAATTTTTGGTTTATAAAAATTCAAATAATCAAAGCCGTGATTTTTTAAAAAGTTTTAGTAACTATTTGAAATATAGACATGAGGATGGACTGAGCGTTCCGTATCCTGCTGTGAACTAAATATGGACGCAAAAGTGTGAGAGACACAAAGCGAATGTGAGGCCAGTAGCTGTCTCTTTTTAAAATGCCGTGAACCTACGACGCTCTTGAAAATAATATTTCTAAGTGTTCTGTTTGAACAATAACCGGTCAAGTGCAAGTTGAACTTGCGCAATTAGTGTTCCGTACGTTGATTGCTTTTAAAATAAAAAATTTTGTTACGGAGGTATCAAAATGATTAGTGACTTCACAAAACACACCCCAAATGAGTTTTCAATAAAGTTTGTTTCCAATCTGTACTGAAAACTGATGACCTTGAATTTTTTTTTTTTTTTTATATACCAGATAGATTATTAAAGGTAATGCACTCGTGATAATTTTCGTTCAATCTACACCCCGTGGAGAATATTTCAGAATTTTTTCAGAATATTTTGATCAGTACTTTTCGAGATAAAAGGGGACAGCGATTTTTCGCGATTTTTTAAAAATAATACAAAGAAAAGTATACGCCAGTATTACATATATATATATATATATATATATATATATATATATATATATATATATATATATATATATATATTGTAACATTCATTTTTTCCTAGATTTTAAGAGTATGAAATGTTACTGATTTTTGGCTTTACAATGTACTTCTTTTCATTTTTGTATCGAGCAGTGTATTTCGCAGAAATTTCTAGCCGCTCGTAGTACAGTGTGCAGTGCGGGTTTCCGACCTAAAATTCGTGGTACGTTGCGATTGGTCAAATGTGTGTATCCCGGAAGCCAGATTTTTAGAGAGAGAGTTCTCACGGCTTATTTAAGGGTCTGCAGAAGCAGATCAAGGCTTTTTTTCCACCTAGCCTCCGAGTGGCCTTTTTCCATCGAGCCGCCGAGAAGGCTTATTCTCATCAAGCCGCAGCCAGGCTTTGCCCATCAAGCCGCAGTAGAGGCTTCTGGCAATATTTACGAGAGCCAAGTTAAGCACGAGTTTTTTTAACGTAAAGCCGTAGTGGGCTTTGTGTGTTTTCTACATGGAGTAGCCAAAGTAGGCTCTTCTCATAAGTGATGGAATGTGTGAAAGCGGTTTTGTGTTCAATTTAAGGCCTAGAAGCCCGTAGGAAAACCGTAAGTCACCAGAACATACATCAGTAGATCTATTTCCCGCAAATAAGTGTTTTAACATCAATTTGAACTGATAAATCGTGAAGTGAATATCACGACTCTTCGATTTCGGGTGTAGTAAAGTTTTAGAAGTAAAATGTCTGATTTAGGAACTACTGAACTACTTTTAATAACTACTTTTTAGGCTAGAATTTTTGCAATTTTTAAAACTGCAAGGGTTAGAACTTTTATTTTAAATCATCAATAAATTTTCTTTTTGTTGATTAAAGCTAGTGTTTCACTGTACACCTATCTTTCTTTTCAGGATAAGAAGGGTTGTACCAGACTGATTCTTTTATTTAACAACTGTATAACACTTCAGTTTTTTTTCATTTTTTTAGCTGAAATTAGATCTTTTCTATTTTAAAATGAATGGTGCCCAAAAAAAATGGTACAACTAAAGTTTTTAACCATAAAAAAAATAATTCCAAAAAGACGTACAACAATTATCTCTTACCCATATTTCTCTACCAAGGAAAACTGAGCTAGTGTTTGTTTAATTTCTTTAGTTCTTTTAAAATCTTTATTCACTCAATTCATTCTCAGAAATTAAAAAGGGGCTGCAAGAAAATTGCGCTCAAGCGGGGGACAAACAACTTTACACAGGGTACAAAAAATGACGCCACAAAGTGCGGGCAAGTTAACACGTTACAATATATATATATATATATATATATATATATATATATATATATATATATATGTACTCGTATATATATATATATATATATATATATATATATATATATATATATATATATATATATATATATATATATATATATTGTGAATATCAGCCAGTAAAAATCTTCCCCTTTTGCTGTGAACCATTCATCGAGCCATTTTTTCACATCTTCGTACGAACCAAAGCGCTGCTCAGCAAGTGCGTGACCCATCGATGCAAACAAGTGGTAATCGGAAGGAACCAAGTCTGGTGAGTAAGCCGCATGGAGTAGAACCCAGCTGAGTGCTTCCAACGTGTCGCGAATTGGTTTTGCCGTATATGATGAAGCATTGTCATGAAGAAAAATGACATTGTGTTGCCTCTTTCAGTATTCTGGCCTTTTCCAAGCGGTGAACGGTTCAAATCGGTCAATTGTCGGTAATGTTTAGTATTAATCATTTCCTCAGGTTTTAACAGCTCATAATAGACCACGCCCCTCTGGTCCCATCAAACACAGAGCATCGTCTTTCTGCCAAAGCGATTCGGTCTTGCGATCGATGTGGATGGTGCGCCTGGGTCTACCCATGATTTTTTGCGCTTGGGATTCTCAAAATAAATCTACTTTTCATCCCCTGTAACTATACGATGCAAAAACGACCGAGCGAGCAAAATATCACACGTGTTTTTGCGCTTTTCCATTTGCCTGTCGTTCAACTCATGTGGTACTCATCTACCGGTCTTCTGAATCTTTCCCATCTCTCGTAGCCGATTGGAAACAGCTTGTTGACTAACGCCCAATTGCTCGGCTAGTTATTTTTGTGTTTGCGAATCATCTTCGTCCAACAATGCTTACAATTTCACATCTTCGTATTTTTTTGGCGGTTTTCGACGTTCCTTGTCTGTAACATCGAAGTCACCACTTTTGAAAGGCCGAAACCATCGTTCACACGTATCTCGCGATGGAGCATGTTCACCATAAGCTTCTCGAAGTAATCGGTATGATTCAACAGCAGTTTTCTTCAAATGAAAGCAAAAAATTAATGCTGTCCGCGAATGCTCTATGTTCAGTATAAATTTCGACATATTGAACACAACAACACAACACTATGCATACACTTTTCCAATTCATCACTCGTGCGCGTCTGACACTTGTTGATGACACAACGAAATGGCGCAGCGTCAAATCTTTATAGCACAAACTGCACTGGTGCACCATCTGTTGTCTGAAATCGGCATTTCATACCGTACTGTCAAATAATACTAACATATGGTCTTTCGATAGATTTCGGAATTTTTCATACATTTTGAAAATTGACTAATAATAGTCTTCTTGACAATTACAAGTAATTCATAGGAAGTGACATTTATGTAGTCATTACTTTATTATAAATACTGTGTCCTCCGAGGCGTATAGTTAGGCAACTTGGCTATTAATTTTTTTTTAGTTAAAGGGGAATCTTTTTTCTTTGAAAAGCCCCCTCCCCCGGTTACTAGTTTTTTTAGAAAAGAGCGAACGGTTTTCCTAGAGAAGAACAATGTTCATATTTTTTTTACTCAAGAAGTTCGCCCCCGGTTATGATTTTATTTTAAGTACTAGATAATATTTTTTTTCTGAGAAGCCCTTTCTTTTTATGAGAGATTTTTTCCTCAGAATAGTACATGCACCTCCGAAGTGTCTTTTCTCCCACGCCTGGATCCACACTTGATACAACTTAAGCTTAATAGTTACTTAAATGTTGTTCTAAGTTTAAATTTCGAACTAATTGTTAAACCTTTTATTCTGTTTATCAATTAACCAAATAATTAGGGGATCTTGGGTAAAAGATGTTTCAGTTAGATTTAAACTGTCTTTTCTAGTTGATTGTGATCGTTTTTAAAAGGGTTTATGTGGATCTCGCCGTCTTTCTACCTCAGAAATTGTGCGAAATACTGTTGACATTATGATTCCATCTTAGACGCGTCCTATTTCAACTAAACAATCTGAAAAAGATATAGAGTTATATGGATATGGGGCATAGGATAGTTTCAGTACGCTTTACATAAAGATCTTTAGGCGTCTCATCATCGTTGATGAAAGCCCAATCGCGTACGGATTCGTGACGATACGACTAGTGAAAACAAAGTAGGGGTACACCTGGTACAAGCTTTTATTTGACCCCCACTTGAAGACCTGTTATTTTTTTTTTTTCACTCCATAAACCTAACCCCTTAAGTCAAAATTTAACTTTCAAAACTACACGGTTCTAATGAGGCCATTAATTCCTGTATTAGTGCCAAATTTCAACTTTCTATGTTAAATAGTTTCGGAGTGACCGATGGACAGTCACCGAAGTGATCTTATAAGTGTTCCGTACGGAACACTAAAAAATCAGTTTTCCATTTCAGTCGGTTTGTTGTTCGGTTCACATAATAACTTTTGAAATAATAATAAAATAACCGGTCAAGTGCAAGTCGAACTTGCACAATTAGTGTTCCGTACGTTGATTGCTTTTGAAATAGAAAATTTTGTTACGGTGGTATAAAATGATTAGTGATTTCACAAAATACACTCCAAATGAGTTTTCAACAAAGTTTGTTTCCAATCTTTAATGGAAACTGATGACCTTGAAATTATTGTTTTTTTTTATATACCAGTTAAATTATTAAAGGTAATGAATGCATTCATGATAATTTTCGTTCAATCTACACACCGTGGAGAATATACCAGAATTTTTCTAAATTTTTTGATCAGTACTTTTCGAGATAAGGTGGAGGGACAGCGATTTTTTGCGATTTTTTAAAAATAATACTGAGAAAAGTGCGCGCAAGTATTACATTATATATATATTTTTTACTAGTGTTTTCACAAGCTTTCATTTGACATCACACTCGATGACCTAGTAAAAAAATGTTTTTTTCACTTCCGATTTCACCCCCCAAAACTAACCCCTTAAGTTAAAATTTAACTTTCAAAACTACATGGCTCTGATGAAGCCATCAATTCCTATATTAATACCAAATTTCAACTTTCTATGTCAAATAGTTTCGGAGAAAATAGGGTGTGACAGACAAACACCGAAGTGATCTTATAAGGTTTGATTCATACTATGAGGCCGCTTTCGATACGCTCCCGATTCGCTTTCGGTTCGATAAAATATATTTACACAAGAAACAGTGAGTGTATTCACACTACCACTATCGCTCAGATTTCGATCTCATAACGCTCCAATATCGATACATTTCAAAGAATATTTTATCGGAGCGAGATCGGACCTATCATGGCTCGTTACGGTAGTATGAATATGTTTTCGATCCCGCTCCATCCCGTCCCCGATTAGTTGTATATTATGGTAGACGACAAATGTGTGTAAGGTAAAAAATTAATAAAAATTAAAACACGTTAATAAATAATGGCGAGTGAAAAATTGTAGAAAATCATTTCAAACGTCCCAGAATCCATTCTAAAATACTTTATAAACTTTTCTTCGTCGTCAATTAGATGACGGTACCGTGTATAATCTTCACCTCCACTTTTTTGAGCCTTTAAACTTGGATGTATCCATCTTCTTCTTCTCGGTTTCCTCCGTGTTTCGATGATTTTTGAATCATCGACTAAAAGAATAGCCATGATTGCTAATTCTTCTAACTACTCCGATCTAACTTGAATTGTTGACGAAGCTAAACTGAAGCGAGATCTATATCGGAACAGCAGTATGGATATGAGAAAATTTTATCGAACCGAGAGCGTATCGAGAACGGTCTCACAGTATGAATCAAGCCTAAGTGTTCCGTACGGAACACTAAAAAGAGTTTTTGAGCGATACTGATTGATGAAAAGCGGATGAATGATGGTCGTTACCATCTCCTGGAGTAATAAAAACACAACAAACCGTGTGAGTAAAAAAGAGTTTATTTGGCAGTTTTGCTTGCTAACACAGTTTCTGAAAAATCAATACAATTCATATACAAGATGTTTTTCACAAACATACCAAAAGCATTCAAAATCATAGTCTTTCCAAGCAAAGGTAACTTTTACACAAATAAAAGAAAAACGTTTTATACAGAAGTAAAACTCAACATTTGCGACCCGCACCATATTCTTGGAAACTATACGTTGTGGAAGAAAAAAAAATAGGAAAAAACCGTACAACATTATATTTGTGTAAAAGTTGTCAAATATTTAAATAACACTGTGCAACATTTTCGAGGTCATTGAATGTAAACTAAATTCTGACTTCAGTTTCTGGACGTGCCCACCCAAACTAGCAAAACCCTATTTGGGTTTTGATAGTTTAGTTCGAATTTTTTTTTGCCATCGTCAAATTTTTTGCTCGAGCTTTGGTTTTGCACGGCTATATCTCGTAAATTATTGGGAATTTCTCAATGCAATCTTCAGACCAAATATTCTTCACACTAAAATACACAATTTTTGTGAACATGTCGAGGCCAGATTTTCACTCTTTCGGAGTGTTTTTAGTGCAGAAAGCCCGAAAAAATGCTATTTTTTCACATTTTCGACCATAAGTCACAAACCGTGCATATTTTAGCATAACTGTCTTCGACGAAAATGTTCTCTGCATAAGCACGAGTAACTTTGCTGAACATTACAATAACCTACAATGGATCCTTATGTTTCTTTTGGCCGTTGTAAGGAATTTCACACCAAAATTTCAGCTTTTTTCAGGTTTTACGTTCAAGAAACTGGTTTGTAGCTCACTTTTGAATGTTTACTAACCATTAGCACCTATTTTTGGAAAATAAATTGAAAAAAAAAATTGTTTGTAAACTGCTATGGTACGCACACACACACGCTGGAATAAATACACACACATTTGAACGGGGAATCGCTTGTGTGTAGTATGGAATTGACGCGCACTGTGCTAGTATTGGTACAGTACCATATATCTAACACGTGCGCATGTTAAGTATATGGCACTGTACCAATACTAGCACAGTGCGCGCCAATTTCATACTAGTGTTGGTATGGATTGTTGCACAGTAGGAACTTAGTACTTAAAAGTTGTCAATTTTTCGTGTGTGTATACGTGTGTTTAAAATTGATTATTGAATTAAAATAAAGAGAGCACAAAATATGTAATGCTCGTCGTCGCACTATGGGAAAGAATCGTGCGTACCGTCTCGAAAATAGGTTTTGCGAATGTTCGATATTGAATATTTTGTTAATGCACATATCTAACTGAATGTCTAATACATATTATATAGAATTTAAAGTAGATTATTTCTCATTTTTTCTTACTAAAACTTGACTTGCAAGTTGACGCTCAAAATAATGTCGATTATGTAGAACAGAATAGCACCAGTTTACATGGTCATATTTTCATTATTTTCAATGCAAATATGTAAGTGTGATATATGGTTAGAATGGTTATTAAGTACCTTATTTAAATAGACATTTATGTAAAAACTGGAGAGGTTCATGATTGTTTTTGCAGTATCAAATATCCTAACCTCATTAGAAACGTTAAATAGACTTTTGACAGTTAGCGATGTCTGCCGATGTCGTAATTTTGTTACCATCACATAGAGCAGTCATATAAAAGTCAAGGCAAAAAAAAAATTTGCCCGAATCTGCCCCCTTTTAAATGGGACGAAAAATACCTGATGGGGAGGGAAATGCAAAATATTTAAAAAATTTTTTTAAGATTTGATTCAGGAGATTTTTCGAAAAATAGATTATTTCTGACATTTTATTGTTAAATAATATTGTCTACTAGCATCTATAGCGGACATAGGTAGGCAGGTAGATATGTAGGTAGGTAGGTAGGTACAAGGCAGCTTTACCAGGTAATATCATTAGAACAGGTGACTATTGTTTACATCCCAGCAAGTTGTCAAAATTTTGTTTACAAACTACCGCATTGAACTACATACATACATAAAGTGGTTGTTTTTTGAGAGAATGAACTACATACATACATAAAGTGGTTCTTTTTTGAGAGAAGCTTTCGTGATTTTTGACAATGTGGTGAATATTCTACCAACAAAATACATGTGACTTTTTTCGGCTTTGTTGCTATTGCCGAACTGCTACTACCTGGTAGAGCTGCCTGGGTAGGTAGAAACATTTTTTGTGTTTTATATATAAAGATAGATTACTACCTAAATTAAAGTTTAGGTAAGGTGGAAATACTGTTATTGGAAATCATATCATATCATATAAGAACGCGATAAATATGTGACTACCCGCAGATAATAATATTTTTCTCACGGAATTGAAGTATAAAAGTTATTGATTTAATTGTCATTTACCAGTACTGTATTGTGCTTCGACATAGAGTCTTCACCAACCTCGGTAAAAACAATATTTGCGAAGTACCTATACAACAAAATGAATGAATTTGTTGTGCCTTGACGAGTATTATGCGAATTTTTCATTGACCATGGGACAAAAAGAGAAGATATTCAAAAATACTTAGAAGAACACCATCATTTGTCGTCTTCAAAAAGTGAATTAGTTGTGAAAAGTATTCAAAAATCGCTTATATCAGCTTTTAACAATCGCTGGACCACATCTAACCGAACTAAAGAACGTTTCTTTAATAAAAATACAACGTGGTTAGACGGTGAATTTAAGGTCCAGTTCGACGAAATACCAATGGATATCAAACCTACAACATCTGGAGAACGTGGACGTCCATCAAAGTCTTATGAAGATCTGTCAGAGAAATCGAAAAAAAGGAAGAATATGGAGTTAATTTAAGAATATGGACTAGAAAATATACATAACGCATTCGTCCAAGGATTGCGATCTGAAGGAGAATTGGAAGAAGCTTTTGTTGTTGCAATGATGGGAATTGTAATAGAGATGAAAAAAAGATCATAAAGGAAAAATTGTTGCGTGAAACTCGCAATGCAACATATTTTACGGCGGATGAAGCTTTAAGTCTTTTTGCTGATTTAGATCTTTCGAAATCACAATACGTATTACTTCGAGCAAGTCTGATTAACAAAAACTTCGATATATTGCCGTCATATAATATATTAACAAACGCAAAAAAAACTGTGCTATCCTCCACCCTCCAGCATTGAAATAACCAATACAGGCGCTAAAGTAAATCTACAAGATTTGCTGGATCACACTACTGCCCGTATCTTAAAAATTGAAAATATTTACAACCCAACAAGAAGAAATCTTAAATTGTTTACCAAATGGGGATGTGATGGTTCATCGGGACAAAGTGAATATAAACAAATTTTAACAGATGAAAGTAACTTGGTCTCAGATGCAAACTTATTTATAGCGTCTTTGGTACCAATAAAGCTGATTGATACAAAAACAAAAGAGGTTCTTTGGTAAAATCCGGCTTGCTCTTCTATTCGATATTGCCGACCAATTCTGATGGAATCTGCAAAAGAAACGCCCGAGAAAACCCGTTCCGTGGTCGGTGATATTCGGGGTCAAATTAATAATTTGAAAATTTCCGAGATACACATGGGGGACCAGCTAATTGAAATACGTCACGAGCTGTTCTTAACTATGGTGGATGGAAAAGTTACACCAGTTCTAACTGACACAAGTTCCAACTGACACAAGTTCTGGAGCTGCGTGTACGGTGTGTGGGGCTAAACCAAGCGATATGAATAATTTGGAGAAGGTTGAATCAAAGCCAGATAATATGAATGCTTACGAGTACGGTTTGTCGACGTCGCATGCATGGATTAGATGCATGGAGTTAGTTTTACGTATTTTATATAATCTTTCATTTAAAAAATGGGCTGCGAGAACTCCGGAAAATAAAAAAAGTAGAGAAGACAAGAAAAAACTTGTACAAAGTCTATTTCGAAGCCGAATGGGATTGCATGTTGATAAACCCCGGCAAGGAAGTGGAAATAGCAATGACGGCAATACAGCTCGACGTTTTTTTTGAGAACTACTACTGCTCTTCAGAAATAACAGGAGTTAATGAGGATCTTATTAAAAGGTTTTATGTTATTCTTCAGACTTTGGCATGCGGTATTGCTGTAAATCCAGAAAAATTTGGTGAATATACTCGCGCTACTGCACAATTGTATGTTACACAATATATGTGGTATAACATGCCTTCTTCAGTACATAAGATCTTAATACATGGGGAAAGTATAATTAGACATTTTGCTGTTCTGCCTATTGGTAATTTATCTGAGGATGCCCAAGAATCTCGTAATAAAGATTACAAAAATATCAGATTATGTCACGCTAGAAAGTGCTCTAGGTCCGCAACGAATGAAGACCTATTTCATGGTCTTTTATTTACATCAGACCCATACATATCAAGTATCAGAAAACCATCAGTCACTGTTGCCAAGGAACTGTTAGACGAAGCCAAGAACCTCTTAGATATTTAAATTGTAGTTTGTATATCAATATTTTTTCTCTATTTTATGTAGTGGATTAATAGATGTTTGTCATTTATTATATGCTATTTTCATATGTAATATTAACAAAAATACGAAATAATAGTGTATATCATTAAACTGTATAATTATCATTCAATAAGTTAAGTAAACTATGTTTTTGTATGAAAAAATGTCATTTTTATTTTTGTATTATTTTTTTATATATTATAAATAAAATAATTCTCGCGAAAAAGAAAACCGACTTCCTCCCTCCGATTTTCATAAATTTTCAATAGAGTTATCTAAAAATCAATTTTGGACGGACAAAATATCCGTCCGATTTCCGAAATTTTTTTATGTGTTAAGCCTGTTGACAAATTATTTCAAAAAGAAGAAAGAATTTTGAAAATCGGTTTATAAATGGCCGAGATATTCAAAAATTAATTTTTCGGACGGACATTTTGTCCGTCCGATTTCCAAAAAAAATTTATGGGACCCAACTGCAAGCAATACCTTTCAAACAGAAAAAGAATTTTTAAAATCGGTTCACAAATGGCGGAGTAATATTGGAACAAACATTAAAAAAAAAGGAACAAAAAAAAATCCACCCGTTAAAAATTAACAACGAATGTACCATTATTTGATAGTATATACATTAGAGATACTACGTACCAAATTTCAGCTATTTATTTCAATCAACGACAAAGTTACAGATTTTTGAGACGGTACGCACGATTCTGTCCCATAGTGCGTCGCCGAATAAGCGCCTTCGTGATGGTCATATGCCTTACCAACACGAGACGACCACGAGTCCGTCACGTGGCAGCCAAATAGGCGAATCGCACACTCAAATAGAAAGAAGAAGATGAAGGACACACCGAAAGAGATATGCCCTTAAATATTTTATCCCGCGCGAGCTCAGATGGTGATGATACAGATTCAAACCATCGACTTCTCGGGCGGTTATGGAAATCGATTTTTTTTGCCTTTTTTTTTAAATTCTGAATTTTCAATAGCTCTATAAAATGAATAAAAATTTGCGAAATAAACTTTAACACAAAAAAAGATATATTTGCTGATGAAAGTGAAATTTTGGTGTGAAATGTACTATTTGGTGGCGAAATTCCTTACAACGGCCAAAAGAACTATAAGGATCGATTGTAGGTTATCGCAATGTTCAGCAAAGTTACTCGTGTTGATGCAGAGAACATTTTTGTCGAAGACAGTTATGTTAAAATATGCACGGTTTGTGAGTTATGGTCGAAAATGTGAAAAAATGGCATTTTTTTCGGGCTTTCTGCACTAAAAACACCCCGAAAGAGTGAAAATCTGGCCTCGACATGTTCACAAAAATTGTGTATTTTAGTGTGAAGAACATTTCGTCTGAAGATTGCATTGAGAAATTCCCAATAATTTACGAGATACAGCCATGCAAAACCAAAGCTCGAGCAAAAAAATTGATGATTGCAAAAAAAAAAAAATTCCAACTAAACTATCAAAACCCAAATAGGGTTTTGCTAGTTTGGGTGGGCACTTCCAGAAACTGAAGTCAAAATTTAGTTTACATTTTATGTGTTGCACTGTGATTGAACGTTTCCTATTATTATACATATTATTTGTTGTGTAGTTCTAAAATACAAAGAATAAACAAGTGGGTAATATTACAAGCTATTTGACATTAACTGTACACAAATTGTTTACTTTTTTTTAACTTAAATAATGTTTTAATCATTCTTATGCATTAGGAAGGATATATTTTATGTTCTTCTTAAAAGCATGTATATCGGAGGCAAATAATCATACATGAGATGGCAGTCTTAGCTGCAAACGCAAAGAGTTGATTGATTGGTCCGTTACTTTGTGACAGTACATTTTAACAATAAAACTACTTAATTACTTTGTTAACTGTCACTAAATATATTTGTAAAGATTTTACAATTGCGTTATCGCGATGTCGTAGTACAACTACATTGTCAAACGCTTAACTAAGACTAAAACAGATTTTTGGTATTTTATGTTTATATGATGAACAGATGTCGGTCTATTAGGTTCTAGAACAGTTGGTACAGGACGGAATTTGCTACGTCTAATTGACTATTCAGTAAATTTATATTATGGTCCTTTGAATGTATGTAAATTTCTATAGATTCTAAGAAATTGAGTTTTGACCCTTTAGGTGCCATATGGAGTATTGGTAAACAATTGATATTGGGAAAAGTATGGCCTGTTTCTAAGAAATGTTTAGCAAAGTGTGATTTTTCATTTTTTAGCCTATAAGAGGCATTGTGTTCTGCGATTCTTGTTTTGAAATTCCGTCCCGTTTGGCTTACGTAACAGCTATTGCACTCTTGACAATTAAGTTTATAAACTCCCGATTTATTAGTTATTTAGTTAGTTTTATCTTTGGCATTAAAAAATATATCGGATAATTTTTAGCGGGTTTTAAAGCTATTCTTGTTTTTTCGGTCGTGAGAACTTGGGATTTTTTATCCGAGATGGGACCAAAATATGTCAGAGGTATGAATGTTTTCTTTTCTCGGTATTCTTTTACGGAGTAGATTAAGCTGAAAGTGATTTGTTTTCGTTTACGGCTTACATAATTCAATCCAAAATACAACACAAAAAACTCTATAGACCTCACAAATAAACTTAAAAATACCTCCTTCCCAAACAACGCTTTCTAGCTTCATTCGATGTAACAAATATGTTCTCTAATATTCCAAATAAAGATTGTTTAGAAATTATAAAAACTATGTTACAAAAAAAACAACGTCAATATAACAATACAACAAGATATATTGAGACTGTTCGAATTTTGTAAAACCGGAAATTATTTTCAGTTCAATAATCAATTTTTCAAACAAAGAGATGGTCTTGCCATGGAGTCTCCACTTAGTCCTTTGCTAGCCGGAATTTTTATGTCAGAATTGGAAAACAGTTTTCTAAAAACTCAACACGCGAAAAATATTCTCTTTTGGTTTAGATATGTGGACGACATCTTAGTATGTTTCCTTGGAAATGATATTGAATTAAATTCCACTTTAAATCACCTGAATAATTTACATCCCAACATAAAATTCACACTTGAAAAGGAAACAGATAATAAAATAAATTTCTTAGATGTTACTATTTTGAAGAAAAGAAATAGACTAGAATTCGATATCTTCCGCAAACCAACCTTTTCAGATGTCACCCCTAGCTGACTCTATACACCCTAACTCCCATAAACTGGCAGCCTATAGATCTATGATCCATATAGCCTTCAATATCCCTCTTAGTAAAAATAATTTAAAAAAAAGAACCGGACACAATCAAAAATATAGCACTCAATAACGGCTTCCAACCTAAAATAATTAATACCTTAATAAGCCGTAAACGAAAACAAATCACTTTCAGCTTAATCTACCCCGTAAAAGAATACCGAGAAAAGAAAACATTCATACCTCTGACACATTTTGGTTCCATTTCACGGTTCTCACGACCGAAAAAACAAGAATCGCTTTAAAACCCTCTCAAAAATTATCCAATAAATTTTTTAATGCCAAAGATAAAACTAATAAATACAATAAATCGGGAGTTTATAAACTTAATTGTCAAGAGTGCAATAGCTGTTACTTAGGCCAAACGGGACGGAATTTCAAAACAAGAATCGCAGAACACAATGCCTCTTATAGGCTAAAAAATGAAAAATCACACTTTGTTAAACATTTCTTAAAAACAGGCCATACTTTTCCCAATATCATTTGTTTACAAATACTCCATATGGCACCTAAAGGGTCAAAACTCAATTTCTTAGAATCCATAGAAATTTACAGACATTCAAAGGATCATAATATAAATTTACTGAATAGTCAATTAGACGTAGCAAATTCTGTTCTGTTCCAAATGTTATAACATATAATAGATCCACATCTGTTCATCATATAAACATAAAATACCAAAAATCTGTTTTAGTCTTAGTTAAGCGTTTGACAATGTAGTTGTACTACGAAATCGCGATAACGCAATTGTAAAATCTTTACAAATATATTTAGTGACAATTAACAAAGTAATTAAGTACTTTTATTGCTATGGATTAAGACTGTGGCTCCATAGTACCACGAGTTGGAACGCCAGAGTAAATCACCGTAAGCTTTGTAGGTTTCGTCTGTAATACCTTTTGAATTACATAGAAAATATCCCTCCTGGTACTAATTTCTAGTTGTACACACTACAGATTATGTCTTAGTACTATAAAATAATGATAAAAGTTTAAAATTATGATAAACCACAAGAAGGCAGTCCTTATTTTTTAAAAATAAAAACTACTTAAATTCTAGGATTATTTTATACATTACACTTTATTTTTTATTTATTTTGTATTAAAAAACACCAATATAGGCATCTCGTACTATGTTTCATCTTGTTTTAAAATATTTTCTTATCGTTCAACTCGTTTAAAAGTTTCTCAGTGGTAATACACTGTGATCCAAAATATATAAAATATTTAACCATACAATTTTATTTTATTTTCCTATTATACAGGGTGTCCTAGTGTTCCGTGTACATAGAGTTACTGTGGATTTCTAGGATGAAAATATGACCATTTAACCCAACTTTTATTTTAGTTTTTCTTAAGTAGCTTTCTTATTAATTGTACTATTTGTACCAAATTCGGTGCTAAGGGGTTTTCTGAGATGGGAAATCGAAATCAGCTCACAGTTTTGTTGTAAATTGTAGGGAGCGCCAATTATTGCACTTTTAAATTATCATAACTTTTTATACCAGTCAGTATGATATTTTTAATTAAATATTCGTATTTTCCGCCTGCTCTTGTCTGCAAAAGCTCTCTTGGTAAATGTTGCTCCGAGAAATAGTTTCTGGGATAATGGGATGTTTATTTCCAATTTTTAATTCCATTGTCAAATTCGCAAATGCGATCCTTCACACTTCATCCAGGCTTAGGACAGGTCCAAAAGTATAGTCTTTGAAATTTGGAGCATGCTTAAATGCAAACAGGCCGACAACACTATATATATATATATATATATATATATATATATATATATATATATATATATATATATATATATATATATATATAAATAAAGGAAAGCATTTGCGAATTTGAAAACGGATTTAAAAAATGGAAACAAACATCCCACTATTTCAGAAATTGTTGCTCGGAGCAAATTGACCAAGAGAGCTTTTTTAGGAGGCGGAAAATACGAATATTTAATTAAAAATATCATACAAAGTGGTATAAAAAACTTATGACAATTTAAAAGTATACGCAGTGCAATAAGTGGCATCACATATAATTTACAACAAAACTGTGAGCTGATTTTGATTTCTCATCTCAGAAAACCCCTTAGCACCGAATCTTGTACACATAGTACAATTATTAAGATAGCTACTTAAGAAAAACTAAAATAAAGGTATAACTTTGACACCCTGTATCTCAAAAATTACGAATTTTTGGACTAAGGTAAGTTGGTTAAATGGTCATGTTTTCATCCCAGAAATCCACAGTACACGGAATACTGGGACACCCTGTATAAAATGGTACATAAAACCAATGCGATTTAATTTTTTTACGTGCTAAAACGGAAAAAATGTTTGATAAACATAACCTCTTTTTCGGGAGTTTCGCGGAACACTTTATCGAGTGGTTTAAGTTGCAAAAGGCGAACTCCGGCTGTTTGTTGGGGACCTGTGAGGCGAAACTCCCGGTCCTCGTTTGGGGACATAACAGTAAAGGCTAAGCGCAGGGAGAGCAGATTCCTAGCTGGGATACTCAGAATCCTTTATCATACATTGGGTCGACACGTGTAGGCCGAGTTTTTTGTCGGTATTGGTTTTGGAAACCCTCGGTCTGATAAGACACTGGTTATACTCGATTCTCGAATCTTAAAGTCAGTGTCGTTATAGTTTGAAAAAAGATAGATAGAGAGAGACGCTTTGTCTCTTTCTATTCAAGACAATACAGAACTAATGAATTTCCTGCTTCTTGGTTATGGTTTCTAGGCTTTTACAATTTTTTTTAATCCATAAGGGCCTGATATCGCAATAGAAGAAAGAAAACATTTTAAACAGAACAAAACACAAAAATCTCATTAAATTTAAAAAAAAAAAAAAAAAACGTTATAACATTGATATAACCTAAACAAATCCTAATAAAATAAAACATAACTTAAAAATTACAAGAAATAATCGGCCTGAGGTTTCTTTGAAGGTATGCCCCTCGTTTCTTGTGGGGCCGCTTCGAATATCGTGAAATCTCTCTGGAGGTGTTCATTAAGTTCTAATATTGCTGCTACATTGCCACACCTAAGAAAATATAAACACTCTAAAACCTATACTACATGCGCTGAAACATCACAAGACTTTTGAAGAAAAAACAGTTTTTTTACCAAAAATTGATTTTATTCTTCAACATAGTTTCCTTCAAGAGCGATGACCCACTTATTACAGCTACCTTCATAAAGTACGATTATCGAGCTCTCTAAAATAAGCCTCAGTTTCCCATTCGACTTCTTCATTTGTGACAAATCCCCCAAGAACGACCTTTTCAAATTTAGAATGAGATAATCACTGGGTACCAGATCTGATGAATACGGAGGATGGGTTGGAGGATTGGTGCATTACCTTGGTGAAACAACACTGTTCTCTTCGCTAAAACCCCTTTTGTCACCATTCTGAAGATCCAGTAAACAAACGTAATAATCTCCAGTGATTGTTCGTCCTTTCTCAAGATCATTGATCAGTAATATTCCACATGCATCCCAAAAAACATTTCCCAAAACCTTTCCAGCTGATGTTCGTGGTTTTAGACATTTAGGTTGGCTTTCATGCGCCCCAGCTACTCTGCAGACTAATTGTTGGCGTGTAGTTAAATCAAAATTAGCGTCACTCAAAAACAGCTGTAACTCACAAAAGCATAGACAAAATATCATAAAAATTTTACACGATCTTCTAAGAGTTGACAGTAACTGAAAATTTTTTATTTTTTTATTTGTGCCGCTATCTCTCGAAAAGCTTCAAGATTTTTCACCCCATGTAGAATATCAAATCAAATCAAATCAAATCAAATAAAGCTTTATTGTAAAAAAAGATTGTTCCTTTGTGTACAAAGCTATCTACGAGGCTGGTTTGAAAAGTCCGTGCAAAAATAAAAACTACTTATGTGTTTGGGGTAAACCTTTTTTATTTTTCGACATAGTCTCCTTTTAGGCTTATACACTTCGTCCAACGATATTCTAGTTTGTTGATCCCTTCCGAATAATAGGATTTGTCCAAGTCTGCAAAATATCCATTAGTGTCTGCAATCACCTCCTCGTTTGAATAAAATCTTTGTCCCGCCAGCCATTTCTTCAAATTGGAGAACAAATAGTAGTCCGAGGGAGCCAAGTCTGGAGAATAGGGGGGATGTGAAACGAGTTGGAATCCTATTTCCATTAATTTTGCGACCACAACTGCTGAGGTGTGTGCTGGTGCGTTGTCGTGATGGAAAAGGACTTTCTTGTGGGCCAATCGCGGGCGTTTTTCTTGCAGCTCGGTTTTCAAACGGTCCAATAACGATGAATAATATTCACCTGTAATAGTTTTACCCTTATCCAGATAGTCGATGAGGATTATCCCTTGCGAATCCCAAAAGACAGTCGCCATAACCTTTCCGGCCGAAGGAACGGTCTTCGCTTTTTTTGGTGCAGATTCCCCCTTGGTAACCCATTGTTTAGATTGTTGTTTGGTCTCAGGAGTATAGTAATGTATCCATGTTTCATCCACAGTGACGAAACGACGCTTAAAGTCCTCCGGATTCTTCTGGAACAGCTGCAAACCATCCTTGCAACACTTCACACGATTCCGTTTTTGGTCAAGCGTGAGCAATCGCGGTACCCATCTTGCGGATAGCTTTCTCATGTCCAAATGTTTATGCAAAATATTATGTACCCGTTCAGTCGAGATGCCCACAGCACTAGCGATCTCACGCACCTTAACTCTTCTGTCATCCATCATCATATCATATCATGGAGTTTATCAATGATTTCTGGAGTCGTAACCTCCACAGGCCGTCCAGAACGTTCAGCGTCACTTGTGCCCATATGGCCAGTCCGAAAATTTTGAAACCACTTATAAACTGTTCTAATCGAAGGTGCAGAGTCACCATAATGTTTATCAAGCTTCTCTTTAGTCTCCTGAGGCGTTTTGCCTTTCATAAAGTAATGTTTAATCACCACACGAAATTCTTTTTCGTCTATTTCTTGAAAATCACTCGACTTCCTTGATTCACACAAATGCCAAACACAAAGAAATAGACCAATATGGCTGAAACTTGGTGTGCGTTCATTCAAGAGATGCTAATAACTAAACATGACCTCGATACGCGCCGGTGGTGCCATCTCTCGGACTTTGCACGGACTTTTCAAACCAGCCTCGTAATCTAACCTAATAATATGGAGTATGAGTTGGTCATTTACATCAATACAAAAATAAAAAAATATAATATAAAAATAAAATAAAATATGAGTCATATGAGGTAAAGATAAATAGCAGAAACAATACGATGTCACTACATCAATCAAAATATCAGTAAGTATGAAAACAATGCAGAAAGAAGAACATGCCAATAACATAATTCAAAAAAGACTTATACACCTACAAGCCATATACATACTCAGCAAAGAGTGGCATCAAAAAGCTCCGTAACTGAATAGTAGGCCTTCTCAATCAAGAGCCTCCGAACTTCCCTCCTAAATTGGACATTATTTAAAATTCTCCTGACATTCAAAGGCAAGTGGTTGAATATTTTCTTACTCATATATATTATAGAGTCCCTTATTAAAGCTGAAGAGGGAATAGGTAGTGGGGCTACATAAGATGAACGCATCATGGACGCAAAAGAAGCCACTATCTCTCCCTCAAACTTATTATGCATGAGGCAGGCTGTTTCAATAATAAATATACAAGGCAACGTCAGAATTCTCTTAGTAATAAACACATTCGTGCAAGATTGCCGAGAACTCAATTGGAACATATAACGCAATACTCGCTTTTGTAGCATAAAGACCTTATTCAGTAATTGGTTATAGCAGGAACCCCAGAAACATACCCCATAATGGAGATGCGATTCAATCAGAGCAAAGTATACATTTCTCGCGATAGAAACATCCAATTCCCGAAACACTACTCTCAAGGCAAAACATCTCTTGGAAATCCTTTTACAAAGCTGCAAAATGTGAGTAGAGAATCACAATTTAATGTCTATAGACAAACCCAAAAATCTGTTATAGTCAAGCCTTCAATAATATGCGATTCAAGTGAAATATCG
Source organism: Pachyrhynchus sulphureomaculatus (assembly GCA_019049505.1). Classification (NCBI taxonomy): domain Eukaryota; kingdom Metazoa; phylum Arthropoda; class Insecta; order Coleoptera; family Curculionidae; genus Pachyrhynchus; species Pachyrhynchus sulphureomaculatus. The sequence continues at coordinate 131,821,975 of CM032448.1, read as the reverse complement.
TTCAATTCACATTTAAATGAAACAATGTTAGTTTTAGAAATATTCAGGGTTAAATAATTTGAATGACACCAATCTCCGATTTTCACTATATCCCCACTGGTGTCACATTCCAACTGTACCATGTCTCTATTGTGCCACATCACGGTTGTGTCATCAGCAAACATCGTAAATACCCCTCTAACATTAAATTTTGAAAGATCATTAATATAAAGTAGAAATAACAGAAGACCCAAAATAGAGCCTTGTGGAACTCCACAAGTGACACTCAATTCCCGCGACTCATCACCGTTAAAAAAGACAGATTGATAGCGTGACGATAAGTAAGATGCCAACTAGGCCAACGCCACACCTCTGAATCTGTAGATTTCAAGCTTACTCAGCAATATCCCATGATTCACACAATCAAAAGCTTTTGTGAGGTCACAGAACACCACCGCAGCAAAATCTCCATCATTTAACTTGCCATATAGGTTTTCTAGAAACGAAAAAATCACGTCATTAGTGTTTCTGCCAGCCCGAAAACCAAACTGAGAGGTGCTCAACAAGTTATACCCAAGGACGAAATGGAGAATAAGACCCCTCACGAGCCTCTCAACCACCTTAGCTAACGTAGGAAGCAATGAGATTGGTCTGTAGTTAGAGGGTAAGCTAGTTTCGCCCCCTTTAAAGAGCGAAATAACTCGTGCCCGTTTCAAAGACGGTGGAAAATATCCTCAAAGAAATGATTGATTGATTGCCTCAACAAGCATATGCAATGCTGCGTCAGGCAAAGCAGAAATAACCTTCATTGAAATATAATAATAATAAAAGGAATAACATACGTTAAACCCAAAAGCTCAGACACCACAAACCCGTCAAACTACCGACCTATCACCTGTCTTCCAACCCTATACAAGATTATCACAGCCACAATTTCGAAGAAAATAGAACACCAAATTATGAAAACATGGAAAACCAAAATACGTCTAGAAACACAAACCGAACGCATCCAAACAGAAGAGCTGTGCATCAGACGGGGTATATTTCAGGGAGACTCGCTCAGCGCTCTATGGTTTTGCCTCTGTCTCAATCCACTCTCAAATATACTAAACAGAACAGAGCATGGCTTCAATATCAGACACCAAAAAGTGAATCAACATAAAATAAACCACCTCCTATATATGGACGACATAAAACTCTACGCTGCCACACAAACACACCTGAAAGAACTCCTCAAAATCACAGAAAAATTCACCTTAGATGTCAATATGGAATTTGGTATAAGTAAATGCAAAGTGCTCCATATCAACAAAGGCCAGTGGAATGGCCACCATGAGACAGAAACCATCAACAATGAAACACTAGATAACATGTTCGACAAAGAAACATACAAATATCTAGGCTTCCAACAAAGCACCAAACTCAACCACACTCACATCAAAACAGAGCTCAGAACCGAATTCAAAAACAGACTGACGAAACTCTTGCAAACAAAACTTAACTCTAAGAATCTCACTAAAGCCATCAACACGTTTGCTATACCTATACTCACATATTCATTTGGTATCATCAAATGGTCACAAACAGACATAGAAAATATTCACATCCTTATACGATCTCAATTCACCAAATACAGGAAAATAAACCCCAACGCATGCAAAGAAAGACTTACCATCGAGAGGAAGGCAGGAGGAAGAGGAATTATAGACATCAAATCATTACACACAAAACAAATACAAACACTTAGGAAATTCTTTCACAGCAAGCAAACCAGCCTCCACACAGCGACAGTGAAAGCAGACAAAAACTACACACCTCTCGACTTAGCCCGGGCAGACCACTCAGCAGACACACACAGTCACACCCAATTACAACAGGAAAAGATGAAAACGTGGTCAGAGAAAACACTCCACGGAAAACACAGATACCACATAGAACAAGACCACGTAAATAAAAAACAATCATACACCTGGTTACAGGATGGGCAGCTATTCCCTGAAACAGAAGGCTTCTTACTTGCCATGCAGGATAAAGTCATATTAACCAGAAACTACCAAAAGCATATCATCAAAGACCCGACTATTGAGGAGGAGAGATGTAGGAAATGCCACCAGCAGAAAGAAACGATCGAACACATAACGAGCGGCTGTAAAATATTGGCCGGAACAGAGTACACAGCCAGGCATGATTCAGCTGCCAAAGTAGTTCACCAAGCACTAGCCACAACATACAAACACAGATCCCTACTACAAATACACGCCAACATCCATACTTGAAAATGAAGATTACAAGCTCTACTGGGACATTGGTATCCATACAGATAAAACAGTCTCCGCCAATAGACCCGATATTACTTTTCAGTGCAAAAAAGCTAAAGTCACCTATCTAATTGACATAGCTGTCCCCAACGACACAAACATCCAAACGAAATACACAGAAAAAATTTCCAAATACACAGACCTTGCAACGGAAATAAAAAGGCTATGGAGACAAGAAAAAGTCATCATTGTCCCCCTCATTATATCAGCCACAGGCCTTACACCAATAACATTCACACCACATTTAGTGCAATTAGGACCCAACACAGACATACACAGAAACATTCAGAAGTCAGTGATTTTGAAAACATGTAACATTGTCAGGTCATTCCTTAATACGGAATGGTAATAGCGTTTGTGCTGATTTGGTTTTGGCCCGTCAGCCAAACATGGAACCACATTGATCAAATGTGAGAAAGAAGAACTTTTTGTAATAATAAGCGTTTATTGTCTAACAGAACTACATCCATTTACAAGACAATTGGACAATAGGTGAAAAAAGTATCAGACCTAATTAAGTTATAATAATAATTTTTACAAAAATTAAATAACTACATACCACAAATACTGCTCAGCCCATTCATCACACAATCAGAAAAATATGCTAAATAAAAATTTTGGATCATCTCAATAACCTGTTCTTGAAGAGTCTAAGCAATGGAAAATATCAATGTTTTGGAATGTCTCATTATTGGTCGGTAAAGTGGTGATTTTAATAGAAAATTATTATGTGGGGTACACACACTAAAAGTCAAGGGGGATCTCATTGTACCGCCAGGCACTTGCAACATGATTTGGGACGATAATTCAAGGCAATCAATAACAGACCTCACAAGTTTTGCCAGAAAACTCGTAAGTAGGTAGTTCCCGCGTCGCAGCAGTGATGGTATCTCAAATCTCTCTAGCAAGCCCTCGTGGTCACAGCCTCTCAGAGGGAAAGAACCATCAACTCTAAATGCTTTAAGGAATTTCCTCTGTATGCCTTCTAATTTCTGGATGTAACAACTGTATATTGGGTTCCGAACCACAGATCCATACTCAAGTTTTGAGCGGACATAACAGAAATAAAGTAGTATAAGTGTTTAAACATTTGTAAAGCTTTTAGTATTGCGCAAAACAAATCCCAACGCCTTAAACGCCTCTGAGCAAATGCTGTTGATATAAGTGTCAAAAATAAGCTAGGCATCCTAAGTAATCCCCAAATCCCTAACAACAGAACACTGCTGAAGTTGTGAACTATTTAACTTGTAATTGTAATGAATACTTGACTTATTGAAAAAGGTCATGCTGTAACATTTTTTGATATTCAACGGTAAGTTGTTATGTTCACACCATAAATTGATTCTTTCTAGATCCGCCTGCAGAACAAGGCAATCCGAGGTGGTGCTTATTACCCGGAAAAGTTTTAGATCATCCGCGAATAGGAGCACTTTACTGGAAATATCAGACTATATCATTAATAAAGAGAGAGAAATCAGAGGAGCCAAGTTGCTTTCCTGTGGCGCACCACTCATTGCTGAGAAACTTGCAGACTTGTGACCGCGAATTTCAACATACTGAGATCTACCAGTGAGATAGGAAGCAAAAAACTGACCAAGTTGTTATCAAATCCCATAGCATCAATTTTTGCCAGGAAAAACCCATGATTCACCCTGTCAAAGGCCTTCGAAAAGTCAATATAGAGCGTATCAACCGGCTGGCGCCTATGCAAAGCCCCGCTTACGTATTGGGTGAAACAAGTTAGGTTAGTAATAGTGCTTCGTTTGCAAATAAAGCCATGTTGATTGGATGTGATCAGTTGGGCTGCCTGGGTACTAACCCGCTCATACACTGCCATCTCAAAGACCTTCGCAAAGGCAGACAGTATTGATATTGGCCTGTAATTTGAAATTTCGGTGGAATTGTCCTTTTTAAAGACAAACAAAATTATCCCAACCTGTGGCATTCCTATTTTTCACTTCAGCAGAATATGAGTCAATCTCCAAGATTGAAAAAAAATCTATGCTTCTGGAATTGAAGATAGAGGAACAAGAAAAGTAGTCATTTCATGTGGAACATGCTAAACACAAGCAACTGACAAAATAAACAGATCTTTATGAGTAAATTGTAAAATAAATCATTATTGTCATACTTAACTGCCTATTTCAAGAAAAGAAAACATCCCAACACATTTTGTATGCTATGCTATTACTACTACTACTCCACTATAATAAAATTTTACATGTACCACATACCTGTAACAGTAATTTGGAGCTGACCAAACTGTCAGTACAGTCTCATTAAAATGCCACTTATAACCTTCCATAACTAGCTGATGTGCTCGACAGATCATATCAATGTCATTGGCGGCATTAAATTGGGCCACAACATCCGAGCCGAAAAGGTACCCGGCACCCCTGGGGGATACTCCCCAACCCTGAGTATCTAAAATAAATAGTGTCTTGATCAGATATTTCTAGTAAATTATTAGAAAGACTGGGTATTTTGCAGTTTACCGGAATTTTTTATTTTGTGATGAAAACAAATTTTTCTAACATTTTCAAGGTCGATGATTACAAAAAATAATTGCTTTTGCGCGGAAATTGGTTTTTTCATATGTTTTTAGGTATGGAACTTAATTTTGACGATATAGCCAAATTGTGTGGAGATAAGGACAAATTTCACGAGCAATTAATTATTTGGGGTTTGGTTTCTGCCGTTGAGAGCTACAAATGTAAGAAGTGTGGTGCTTTCCTAAAATTGTGCAAAAATTCGAAAACGATTGATGGAAGAAGTTGGTATTGTAATAATATCGTGTCAGTTCGAAAGCAAAAACGGAAAATGTGTGGTTATAGGGTGTCGTATCGGCTTGGTACATTATTCGAAAGATCCCACTTGGAAATAAAACAGGTTAGTTCAGGCTTAGATAAAGTATTAGTTTTATGTTTTTAGAGGTCGTGACACGTGACATGAATAAAGGTTTTGTTGAAAATTAGCGATTTTTCTCAATGTGTAAGGTTTATTTTTCCATGTATGTTTGTTGAACAATTTTGTGATGGATTACTTTCCACAAAATTTAACTTATTTTTTTTTGTATTTACCGACCTTGAAAATCGTAGAAAAATTTGTTTTGATCAAAAAATGAAAAATTCTGGTAAACTGCAAAAATTCCGAAAGACTGTTATCCTCAATAACATAAACTTGATCCATGTTTTCTTAAATGATCTCTATGTCTTACCTTCTGGGTCACTCCATAATAAGTCACACATTGGTCCATCATGGGGCACCTCTTGTTTTCTATCTATAACTCTAATTTGGTCCAAAGTTTGAATCGAGGGAGACAAACCTCCATGCACACAAAATATTTTACCTAAAGAAATACATGTTTTAACTAAGAGTTATCTACAATTATGTCATAATGTTGATACAATACAAGAAATGCAGAGACGAGCTTGAGGAGTGTTATCCCATTTAATTTGTTTATTTAAATTTTAGGCTTCAATATAGAATTCTCACCATCTATAATAGCTGACAAGGACAAATAATCAAAAATTTCAGTACAGTATCTCCACACAGTTATAGATCCATATTTTCTTAAACATTCGTCATAAAAACCATATACTTGAGTAATCTGCCTTGATTCATGGTTCCCTCTAATAAGCGTAATACGGTCTGGATACCTAACCTAAAATATCAAATAGGTCATAAAAACCTTAAATTATTTATTTATTTATTCATTCCTTTATTGCCATCAAGATTACATAACGTAAAAAAAAAAGCAACGTCACAAAAAAGTAGAATATATGCATATAGCCAACAAAATATAAGACACCGTACAGAAGACAAAATCTTACAACTATTGATAACTAAAATTATTGATCAAAATCAAAAGAATAGCTGTGGAGTTAATGGAAAAGAGAAAACTTACTTTTAAAGCTAGTAAAAGTAAAAAAGTTTCAACACTATAGAAACCTCTGTCCACAAAATCACCCATAAAGAGGTAATTGGTTTCTGGTACATCTCCTCCGACTTTAAATAGCTCCTTTAGATCGTAGAACTGACCGTGAATGTCACCACATACCTGCAAGTTTGAAAATATTCAGTCTTTGATCACGCCTCCATGCATTATTATTTTCAAACTTATTAGACTGCCTTTTGCAGAGTTTTTTGCATAGTAGTTTATGAGATATTATGAAGGTAAAGTTGTTTTTTTATGGAACAAGCTTAGTATTATAGTCATAGATTTATGTGATCAACAAATGGTGATTTCTCTTACCGTAACAGGTGAGTCTACCCGCTGAACGTTACTTTCTTCTACTAGAATCTCCCTTGCTTTCGCACATAGGGCTTTAACTTCAGATTCCTTTATTATTTCACATCGTTTCAGCTGCTCAATTTGCCTGTCTAAATCGCTGATATCACCCATTTTTACTACAAAATATACTCTACAATTTCACTGTTTACGTTTTTACCAATTAAGTTGTATAGTAAACACAAAATATTAATATAAACTTGAATAAATACTGGTACTCTTACAACTCACATACAAATCTTTGAGGTTAGGTTGACATATTTCTACGAAACCTAGCCGAAACCTGCCCAAATCACTTCCTACTTACTGTTAGGTTAAAGATAGGACTAAAAACAACTACGCTACTATTTTTTCAACATTATTTTTCAACAAAAAAAACGTCAAAAACCTTACGTTTTTTAACAACAAAAATCCTACAACACTATTCCAAAAAACTCTAAAGAGCTGATTAAAGCACAGACACACTTTTGAGGTACGAGTCATACTAATTAAAGGACGTTGTCCATTACGTATGTCGTTGATAAGTCGCGACGCCGACTGTCAATTTAAAATTTTATAAAATGAATACGAAATCAATATTTCTTGGAATAGAAGCGTTTATTCAGTAATTTTGTCTAAAACCGCATTTTTCTCTTTTTAAATGGTAGGGTTTTGAAGTGTAGCTACTCGAAAAACTTCCCCAAACAGGAAAATTATCTAAAATTTTTCTTTATTCCAAGAAAAACATGACATTTAAAGCCCAATCCGAAAATATGCCGTGACTACCTCGATCTAAACAGAGTGATAGCTTCCTTTGTAATTTATATGCGTCAAAGAAAGAGATCCGATTAGCCGATGACTATCGGATTCACCCGATTACAATTTCAGAATAGGTATTTAAACGACATACTACCAAGCATGCGTGTGTCAAGTTGGTTGGCTGCATACTTCGTGGGTTCGTGTTCCAAAAGTGGTGCTCTTTGAATTTTTCCGATTTTTCAGTGTTTTTTTCGATAAAATCTAAAAACTTTGTGTGTGACATTTTAGCTTGAAGACTAAAGATGGGAAATATTCACACAGTTGGTCCAAACGAAGCTCTAATTGTTTCAGGTAAGCGAAAAATGAAAGTCAGAATTTGAATTTTTGGTTAAAGACGCTTCCAATTTTTTTGTGAAGAATCAACAAAAAAAACAATTGAAACTTTTTGTCGTTTGTTTAAAAGGCAAAGCCAACTTGTTTGAAAAACCATATTGTACTAATTTAATTTCAAAGACGCAAAAAAATTAAGGAATTGTTTATTAACATGTATTTTTGTTTTTTCTGTTTTACAACAGGCTAAAATCAATTATATTTGTCTATTTTTAAACTGAAATTGTTTAGGTTGGGTTAATTAATGTTAATTTTGGTCAAGAGATAGGGAAATAGTGGAAAAATAGCAATGTATATGTCATAGTAATTTAAGGTTATGTTAAAGGTCAGACATCTGTTTACAAGGCGCCTCTTGGACGCCTTCTTCCTTGTTTTCGGTTTGCATGATTACGAGAAATGCAGGCGCCAGAGTGGCCTACTTCGCGGAGGGGTATTGTCCGTTTAATTTTTGTCTCTTTCCTACACGGTGGCAAAAAAAAATCGTTAAATTGTTATTTTTAAATGTTTATTTTTTTAATTTTATTAGTTAAAGTTGTTTAAAATAGTTACAATGTTGTTGATTTTTGGCTGCTATATAGATGTTTTGAATTCCCATCTAAAATAATAATAAATCTATTATTATAGAAACAGAAAATTGGTGAATCTGAACAGAGTAAATGTAATAAACTGTCTTGTTATCTGATTTAATATATTTCATTTTTAAATAGTTTTATATTTTATGATTCTTAAAATATTTGAAGTGAAACGAGAAAAATATATTTTACATTTAATGCAAATGTTTTTGCAAAAAAAAAATAGCATTATCAGTAGTCCAAATTATTAATTGTTGGGGCTTTATTTTTACTGGGTTGTAATATTATGATTTTACAATATTATGTTGTCTTTTTCTTTTACGTTCCTGCTTTGGGAAGTCTACATCTGCACGAAAGTGATCCGGATTGATCTAATTAGTGTTAATCGAATAGCGCACTGTTTAGAATTTTTATTAAAATAGGAAATGTTAACAGAAAGTTCAATGACCTATTAAAGTAGCTAGCATATTATAAATTCCAAGGCCGAATTGGAGATTTTAAATCATTTCATAAGGCTGTATTTGCTGTTTTGGGATTTTTTGCAGTTTACCGGAATTTTTCATTTTTTGATCAAAACAAGCTTTTCTACTATTTTCAAGGTTGGCAATTACAAAAAAATAAGTTAAATTCTGCGGAAAGTAATCCATCACAAAATTGTTCAACAAACATACATGGAATTTTTTTTTTTTTGTCAAGGAGAAATCCGCCTTATGGATTCCGGAGCAGCTTGCGTCACCATAAGGGTGCCCCAAGGTGCTCCAGTTATGTGGGGCTCTCCAATCTGAAGGATTGGCATACCCACTAAAACTCCTTGTGAGCCGGGAAAACCCTCTACTCCTTTTACATGTCTGACTGATTATATGTACAGGATGTTTTGTTGAGTTTAACACTTGTTAACTTTCACTCTCTAGAACTATCACTACTTAACCTAACTTAAACCTACCTAATCCTAACTTAACCTAATTTCCCTCTTTGATGGAGTATCATGATACAATATTAAGCATATATTCATTCTGAAGGAGTGGCTCAACTAACCTACAGCCTTAAGATAAGTGGTCCTTTGGTCAGTCAAGGGTCAAAATGTCAGTCGGACACAAATGCGCACCCGCGACATCCACATTGCCTCTGAAAGTGTCTGCAATCTCTGGATTAGGATGAACCGCTGCTTTTTCAAGGAAGCGAATCTGAGAATCACGCATGAAATCTTTAATCCTGGGTATATCGAACTCCCGGTGCAACTGATCGTTGCGGACGAACCAAGGAGCACCAGCAATGATGCGAAGGGCTTTGTTTTGAACTGCCTGGATCTTGGCCCGGTGGGACTTGGACATCTGACACCAGGCCTAATGGAAAAATAAACCTTACACATTGAGAAAAGTCGCTAATTTTCAACAAAACCTTTATATATATATCAATCGGTTTTATAACGTCTTCCGTCTTCCGATGCCTAATTTCTACTTCTCCCGGTTTCTCCATCCCTCCTCCTTCAGATCTCTCTCTAGTACTTCCTTGTTGATTCCTGCTCTCCAGCTTTGGCGTGGTCTTCCTCGCTTTCTTTTTCCATGAGAGTTCCAATTTAAAATCTTTTTAGGTAGTCTGTCTTGTGACATTCTCTGTACATGTCCGTACCATACCAACTGTTGGGTTCTGATTTCGTCCACTATATCGTGCTTTATTTCTAAAGCTCGTCTTATCGTGTCATTTGGTATGCGGTCTTTTCTGGATTTTCTGGCTGCTCGTCTCCAGAAATCCATTTCTGTAGCTTTTAGTATTTTTTTTGTTCTTTCCTTCAATGGCCATACCTGGGAGCTGTAAGTTATTATACTTTTCACTATTGAGTTGTAAATTCTCTTCTTATTTTCAGTGGTTATGTTTTTGTCCCATAGTATACTATTAAGCATTGCAATCGCTTTTCTTCCTTGGATATTCCTGTCGAATATTCCTTCTTCCAGTGTTCCGTCCCTAGATATTATCGTTCCCTAATACTTATAACTGGCACAGTGTTTGATGGTGTGTCCTGTGGCCAGTTTCAAGTCCTGCTGTTGTCCTCCGACGCACATGTACTCGGTCTTTTTAATATTGACTTCTAGGCCCCATTTTTCATATTCCTCCATAAGTTTTCCTGTCATGTATTCCATATCATCGATGCCCTGAGCGACTACTACCTGGTCGTCTGCGAATGACAGCGTGTACAATGTAGTATCGTCATCCAGTGGTAATCCCATACTGCTGCATTTCCTTTTCCAGTTCTTCAGTGCACTCTCCAAATAGATTTTAAATAGCGTTGGGGTTATACAGCAGCCCTGTTTGAGACCCTTTGTGACCTGGAACCCTGTTGTTATACCATATTTGGTTTTCACACTACTTCTTGCGTCTTGGTATAAGGATTTTACGGCTTTAATTATTTCGGCGCTTACATTACTCTGTTGTAGTGTTTCCCACAATCTCATTAGGGGCACGCTGTCGTAGGCCTTTTTTAAATCAACAAACAAGACATGGACTTCCTGATCAAATGCGGTTTTCTTTTCTAGGATTTGTGTCAGTAGAAGAGATGGTCTATTGGGGATCTTCCTGCTCTAAAGCCTGCCTGTTCTTCAGCTTCTGCGTCCGCGTATTCCGTTTCTATTCTATTTTTCCGTATATTCTGCTAATAGATCCTGTAACCGTTATTCCCCTATAGTTATCGCAATTATTTTTGTCTCCTTTCTTATGAATTGTTGATATGTATGATATTTTCCATTCCTCAGGTACTTCTGATGTGTTAATGCATCTTTGGAATAAGTTCCTCAAAACGCTAAATAGCTTTCCAGTTCCGTATTTTACTATCTCTCCTGGGATGTTTCCTGGTCCTGGAACTCTACCATTTTTTAGCGTTTTACATACTTGTTTAACTTCTGATGTTGTTATCCTTATTGGGGATCCTCGTATAACTATATTTGGGTTTCCATGTTGGATACTTTTGAACTCTGGTCTATCTTCTGTTAGCATATTTGTAAAATATTGGTTCCATTTTTCTGGTGTTATTGGTGAGAAGATTTCTCTTTTCCGTTCTGTTCTCATATTTTTAAGAAGTCTCCAGCTTTCTGTGCTTTTTCTTCCTCCTATGTAAGTGTTGAGTCTTGAACATGTCTTTTCCCATTGGTTGTTCTTTTTGTCACTAATCATTTTGCGTACTCTAGCTTGGGATTCTTTGTATTTTACTTTGTCGTTTGTGCTCTTTGAACTTAAGTATTTGTGATAGCTTTTCCGTTTTTCTTCAATTTCGTATTTAATTTCTTCATCCCACCAATATGGTTTTTTTTTTTTTTTCCCTTTTCTCTTGGTACCCTAATGCTTCCAGTGCTGCTGCGTGTAGGCATTCCTTTATATACTTATATTCTTCTTCTATATTAACAAATCCCGTCCGTTGTATCTTTTGGCCCAGTCTACTCTTGTATAGATTTCTGATACTTTCATTTTGTAAGCTGTCTGTATTATATCTTATTGTTGTTTCACTTGTTGTGTGCTGTGTACTTGTATCTTCCAGTTTGCTTTCCCGTGTTGTTCGTGAGGTTATCTTTCCTTTCACGAGGTAGTGGTCGCTGCCACATGAAGCCCCTCTTTGGACTCTTACATCTAGGAAGTTTAATCTAGATCTCTGTCGTATTATCATATAGTCGATAATACTTTTTAAATCTCTTGTTGTTTGTCTCCACGTATATTTATGAATATCCCTATGCTGGTAGTGTCCGTTTAATATTGTAAGGTTGTTTTGTTCACATATCTCTATAATTCTTCTTCCGTTGTCGTTAGTAACTTCTTCGCCATATGTTCCTACCACTTTATCGTGTTCTTTCTTTCCTATTCTTCCATTTAGATCACCCAAAAGTAATATCTCTCAAAACCTTTATTCCAAATCAATTTCATTATCTAAATCTTCATCAACAGATTCAATAAAAGCACTATCTCGATACAGCAAAGCAGCCAAAACTAAAAATTCAACAGCTCGATCTAAACCCAACTGATCACATCTTTTCTCGAACATATATCTTGCCAAATTTTCGGGAATATGCGCCTTAATTAGCCCACTAGATGAAAACGATGCTTTAGCCGAACGTCACGAGCTCTCAATAGAATTCCTGAAACTAACCTGAACTAACTTGAACTAATTGCTCGTGAAGTTTGTCCTTATCTCCACACAATTTGGCTATATCGTCAAAATTAAGTTCCATATCTAAAAACATATGAAAAAACCAATTTCCGCGCAAAAGCAATTATTTTTTTGTAATCATCAACCTTAAAAATGTTTTCGTCACAAAATAAAAAGTTCCGGTAAACTGCAAAATACCCCTGTTTTGTATAAGCTGTATTAGACGACATGATTAATTTGATTACTTAAGTGCTATAACCAGTTAAAAATTATTTAACTTAAAAACACTCTATATAGGGTGGTTCATCATTAATATAAATATGCGATGTTTTAGTAAAATTTGCAGGATTTATTGGTGTTTTTTTGGAATGATTTAAAATGTCAAAATCACCCATATATTTTTTTACTTCTCTGGCTCGAGGGAAGTATGCTTCATCATGTATATATATATATATATATATATATATATATATATATATATATATATATATATATATATATATATATATACTCCTGGACAAAATTAACGCAACAATATATTAAATCATACAAATCTCTATAATGAATTAATTTTAATAATTTTTTATGAACATTGGTTACACTAAAAGTTAGAAAAAACTTATTCGAATAAAATTGAATTAACTACCAAATTTCTCTATAAGATTCGAATTAAAATTATTCTTAAGACCTAATAACAAAATCGTTGAAATTATGTAATAATGAAAAAAATAAACTGGGACACTAGTAGCAAAATTAATGGGGAAACAGGGACACTAGTAGCGTGTGTTGCCTTCTCTACTTCGGATGACAGCGTTTATGCGCCTAGGCATGCTTCTAATTAAATTTTGGATAAAATCTTGAGGAATTTGCTCCCATTCTGTGATAACTGCATTTTCAAGTTCCCTCCGGTTTCTCGGTGCAGGTATATGACGTTTAACATTTTTCTTAAGGTGATCCCATACATGTTCTATCGGATTCAGATCCGGGCTTTTTGGTGGCCATTGCATAATCGGTATATCAACTTGATTAAGATAATCGAGTACCTCCCTAGCCACATGAGGTCGGGCGTTGTCTTGCATAAACAGGAAATTGGGCCCCACAAAATGACCGAAAGGCGTCACATGTTCTATTACAATATTCTCAAGATAGTAGTCAGCATTCATGGATCTCATACGGACAGGAACTAACTCAGTGCGAGCATCAAAGCAGATGCCACCCCAGAACATAACAGAGCCACCGCCGAATGGAATCCTTGTAGAGATATTGCAAGGAGCAAACCTCTCCTGGTCTTCGAGCAAAACGTAACCTGGCAACTCTGTTCTCTCTAGTAAGCAAGGGCGCAGTGGCTGGTCTCCTACCGTTTAGTCCAGCTTCATTTAACTGTCTTCTAACTGTTTTAGAAGAAATTATGACATTGCGAACAGCTTCGAGTTCGTTTCTGTTTATAGAACTAGTGACAGTCCTGTTTCTTAAAGCATATTGTCTTATAAAACGTTCATCTAAATCGCTAGTGCATCGTTTTCGCCCTTGCCCTAGCCTTCTAGAATAAGTTCCTACTTCATTCAAGCGTCTTACCATACGACTTATTGTGGAACGATGTTTGCCTAACAAATTGGCAACATAACTCTGACAATATCCCTCGTCCGATAAAACTGAGGCTCGCACTACCTCGTGTTCAATTAAATTCCTTGTTCGATTCATTTTTCTAATTCTTCGGGGTCAAAAATAAAACAGTCTACCACAAAAACGTATTACTTTGAAAAAGGGAACAATTTATAAGCTTACTTTTAAAGAAAATCTATCGCATTATTATAGAAAATTGTTTATCTTTTAAAAAATTCTTTAAAACTGTAAATCTAAACGAATTGTTTTGATTTCTGTCATGAACAACGAAACAAAATATGCATAGTCTACTATTCAAATACTCGATAAACTTTAAAACTGACATAAGAAAAAGATAAATTAATTTTCAGATTGTTGCGTTAATTTATATATATATATATATATATATATATATATATATATATATATATATATATACATATATATATATATATATATATATATATATATATATATATATATATATATATATATATATATATATATATACATATACAGTGGGTTCCAAAGAGTTTTTTACAAATGGGGAAAAAGTTTATTTTATATATTAGAAACAAATTTATTCTTGATAAAAAGTTTGCATTACATGGAAATCCATAATCAAGCATCAGAAGTTTAAAATATTTGTTGGTATACAGGGACAGTAAAAAATAATGATTTATAATGAAGACTAAAGTGTGTTTAAATTTAAATACAGGGCAAAATATTACTTGAAAATGTTAATAGGAAATAATAACTTATGCTCACGTTTAGATTTGTGGCCTTCCTAGTTAGAAATTGCAAAAAACTCCGGTATACACGTTAGTAATTGTTGGATTATTTATTGAATAAAAGGAAACGAAATCACTACAAATTTTACCTTTTTCTGAACAACAAATATCCTTCGTACACTTACAAAACTCCACAGAGGAAGTTTTGCTTAATTATTTTTAATTTACTTCAACGTATAGCCTGGAATTGATGATATTTTCTAACCATCTAATGCTGTTCAGTTTTGTAAAACATATTATATATATGACTTCGGTGTCTATCTGTCTGTTTGTCTGTCTGTCACACCCGATTTTCTCCGAAACTATTTGTCACAGAAAGTTGAAATTTGGTAATAATATAGGAACTTATGGCCTCATCAGAGCCATGTAGTTTTGAAAGTTAAATTTTGACTTAAGAGGTTAATTTTGGGGGGGTGAAATCGGAAGTGAAAAATGAAATTACCAGGTCATCGAGTGGGATGTCAAATGAAAGCTTGCAAAAACACGAGTTCAGAAATATATATGATGTAATACTTGCGCACACTTTTCTTTGTATTATTTTTAAAATATTGCGAAAAATCGCAGTGCCCTCCCCTTATCTCGAAAAGTACTGATCAGCTTTTGAAAAAAATTCTGGAATATTCTCCACAAGGTTTAGATTGAACGAAAATTATCACGAGTGTATTATAGTTCGTTTGTTTGGAGTTGATAGCACACAACATGGGTTATAAATATTAAAATGTCATAAACCATAAGCGTCCGCAATTTCTCTACCAATTATTTGCATTTTTAGTTTTAATCACCTTTATTTTCTATTTCTTGCAAGGAATCTCAGAATCACAAAGGAAAGGAGCCCTTAGAAGTCGATGAAGACTTTAAAAACGCAATAAGAAGAAAAGCAGGCCAGTTTTTTTATTAAGAAAGAAATACCTACTCTATATAAAGTTTTGCAAGAAATCAGAGAAGACCAGGACTTACCAGATTTTAAAAAATAGAAATTATGGAAAATCCTTCATAACCTGAATTTTCGTTGGGAAAAAACACAATAGAAAATCTGTTCTTATCGATAAAACAGAAATAATTTGTTGGAGAAGAGAATATCTACGAGCAATGAGAAAATTTCGAGCCGAAGAAAGAAATATTTTTTATTCAGATGAGACTTGGGTTAGTGAGGGACACACATTGAAAAAATTCTGGATTGACAAAAACATTAAGAGCAGGCTAATTATAGCACATATTGGTAGTGAAAACGGATTTCTCGGCGGTGGCTTGTTGGAATTCGAATCAAAGTCAACTAAAGATTACCATGCGGAGATGACGGCCTATGTTTTTGAGAAGTACTTCCAACAAATGATTGAATGTATACTAGCAGAATTAGTTAGAGTATTAGACAATGTCCCATACCATTAGAACGACTCCCGACAAATTCATGGAAGAAAGCGGATATTCTTCAACTGATAAGAGACAAAAATCTCAAACATAAAGATGGTATGTTAAAAGTGGTACGTCTCAGAATTGTGCAACAAAATAAGGTGCAGTTCAAGAAATACGCAGTCGATGAGATGGCAAAGGAACGGAATATCACAGTGCTTAGATTATCTCCATATCATTGCAAATTGAATCACATAGTGCTAATTTGGACACAAATGAAAGGGAAAACACCACGTTCAAACTTCAAGACGTGAGACAATTATTACTCGCCAGAATAGAGGGGATCAAAGAGGATAATTGAAAAAATGCCGTTCGACATGTTATAGAAGAAGAAGAAAATAAAATGTGGAAACTTGACGAATATCAAAAAAACTGTGGAAATAGAACTCTTAATTATCAATTTGAGAGAAGTCGAGTCTTTAGATTTTGAAAATGATGATGATTGTTTTTGATTGTAATTAAAGTACTTATGTATTGTGAATTGTGAATTTGTTTATATACATAGATCTATAGATTAAAAAATTTTTGGTAATTAATCCTATATTTCTATATCTTTATTTTTAAAATAATTTTATTTATTAAACACTAAACGCAGGTTACGCTCTGATAGCTATGCTACCGATGAACCTTGATTTACGTGGACTTGGTTCACTACTATCGTCACTGCTTATTTCTTATGTTACCTAACGTAATAAAATATCTCCCATTATTTCCCCTTATCTCCCAATATTTCTCCTTATCTCCCATTATCTCTACATAATTTCCATTATCTAGGCTTATCTCTGCTCATCTCCCATTATCTCACCTTATATCCCATTATCAAGGTTTATCTCAACTTATCTCCCATTATTTCTCCTTATCTCCCATTATCTCACCTTATCTCCCATTATCTAGGCTTATATCGAATTATATATAACACATGGGCTGAAAAGTCCCGGGCCTAACACATAGATGGCGCTAGTTTTATTGCAGTCACCTTTTTTTCAGTTAATACTAACCTTCAAAAGACAGCTGTTAAAATTTCATGATATTCTATTCATTAGTTTGTGAGTTATTGTGCTAAGAGTGACGCTACTTTTGTTATTTTCAAAACAATGGATCAAAAAACAATTTCGTGTTTTAATTTTACACTGCTTCTTGATGGGAAAAAATACCGTTCAAGCGAAGCAATGGCTTGAAAAGTGTTATGGGGACTCCGCTCCATCAGAAACAACAATAAAACGTTGGTTTGCTGACTTCAAACGTGGTCGTAGAGACACCGATGATGCAGAACGCAGTGGACGTCCAAATGAGGCGGTAACACCAGAAAACATCAAAAAAATCCATAAAATCGTTTTGAATGATCGAAAAGTGAAGTTGCGTGAGTTAGCTGACATCGTAAAGATATCAAAAGAACGTGTTGGCTTTATATTGCATGAGCATTTGACTATGAGAAAGCTCTGTTCAAAGTGGGTGCCGCGTTTGCTCACTGTTGATCAAAAACAAGAACGTGTTGATGATTCTGAGCAGTGTTTGGCCATGTTTAAACGTAACAAACCGGAATTTTTTGCGTCGATATGTGACAATGGATGAAACATGGATCCATCACTTCACTCCGGAATCAAAACGATCGTCATCTGAGTGGACAGCAACTGGTGAACCTCGTCCAAAGCGCCCGAAAGCACAACAATCGGCTGGAAAGGTTATGGCCTCGGTATTTTGGGATGTGCGTGGTGTAATATTCATCGACTATCTTGAGAAAGGAAAATACCATCAACAGTGAATATTATATAGCGTTATTGGAGCGTTTGAAGGCCGAAATTGCAAAGAAACGACCGCATATGGCAAAGAAAAAAATTTTGTTTCATCAAGACAACGCACCGTGTCACAAGTCAATCAAAACAATGGCAAAACTACATGAATTGAACTTCGAATTGCTCCCTCATCCACCGTATTCGCCAGATTTGGCTCCCAGCGACTACTGGCTGTTCGCAGACCTGAAAAAAATGCTCGCCGGTAAGAAATTTCGCACGAATGAAGAGGTTATCGCTGAAACTGAGGCCTATTTTGAGGCAAAAGATAAATCGTTCTACAAAAGTGGTATTGAAATGTTAGAGCGGCGCTGGAATGATTGCGTTGCTCTTGATGGAGATTACGTTGATGAATAAAGCTAATTTTGAACCAAAAAAACCGTGTTTTCTTTGTTAGGCCGGGACTTTTCAGCCCATGTGTTATGTATAAATTTATAAAATCACGTAAATCAGATAAGTGGTTCTCGAGTGATAAGCGCACTAACGGACAGACAGACAGAGAGACCTTACATTTTATATATATTATATTCTTTGCTACATGATATTGTTCCATATTTAATGCTTTAGGCAGTGTATTGCAAGAGAACGCGCTAACGGCAAACTTTTCTCCGACTTGATTCACTATTATCGTCACTGATTATTCCTTATGTCACCTAACATAATAAAATATATCCTATAACCTGGCCAGAGAACATACGTATGTTTAAAAAAAAGCACGTAAATCGGACAGACAGACAGACAGCGAGACGTTGCATTTTATTTTATATATTCTTTTATAGATATTCTTTGCTCCATGATATTGTTCCATATTTAATGGTTTAGCATTGTTTATTTAATGGTTTAGCATGTTTAAAAAAACAGCACGTAAATCGGATAAGTGGTTCTCCAGTGATAAACGCACTAACGGACAGACAGACAGACAGCGAGACGTTGCATTTTATATATATTATAGATATTCTTTGCTCCATGATATTGTTCCATATTTAATGGTTTAGCATGTTTAAAAAAAACAGCACGTAAATCGAATAAGTGGTTCTCCAGTGATAAGCGCACAAACGGACAGACAGAGAGACGTTGCATTTTATATATATTATAGATATCCTTTGTTACATGATATTGTTCCATATTTAGTGGTTTAGGCATGGTATTGCAAGAGAACGCGCTAGCGGCAAACTTTTTTCCGATTTCATTCACTATTATCTTCACTGCTCATTCCTTATGCTACCTATCGTAATAAAATATAGCCTATAATCTGGCCGGAGAACATATGCATGTTTTTAAAAAAAAAGTACGAAAATCGGATAAGTGGTTCTCCAGTGATAAGCGCACTAACGAACGAACAGATAGACAGAGATACGTTGCATTTTACATATATTATAGATGTAATAAAATATATATCTATAACCTGGTCAGAGAACATATGTATGAATTTAAAAAATCACGTAAATCGGATAAGTAGATCTCGTGGGATAAGCGCACTAGTCGACAGACAGACAGACAGAGAGACGTTGCAACGTTGCATTTTTTATATATATTATAGATATAGATTATTATTATTATTATATAACCTGGCCAAAGAATATATATATGAATTTAAAAAAAGACACATAAATCGGATAAGTGGTTTTCGCGTGATAAACGCACTAATGGACAGACAGACAGACAAAGAGACATTGCATTTTATATATATTATAGATTATAGATATTCTCTGATACATAATATTGTTCCATATTTAATGGTTTAGGCTGTGTATTGCAAACGAACGCGCTAGCGGCAAACTTTTTTCCGACTTCATTCACTATTTTACGTCACTGCTCATTCCTTATGCTACCTATCGTAATAAGATATAGCCTATAACCTGGCCAGAGAACATATGTATGTTTTTAAAAAAAAGTACGTAAATCGGATAAGTGATTCTCCAGTGATAAGCGCACTAACGGACAGACAGAGAGACGTTGCATTATATATATATATTATAGATTGTATAGAAGAATTCACAACAGGTAGTAAAATCCAGCAACATACAAAAGAAATCTCTTTTTTTTTTGGGCAACATGTATTTGCAACTACAGTGAGAGAATTCTGCTATCAACTCCAAACAAATACACTTTACCTTTAATAATTTATCTGGTATAAAAAAAACAAAAATTTCAAGGTCATCAAAATTCACTTGGGGTACGTTTTGTGAAGTTACAGATCATTTTATACCTCCATAAGAAAATTTTTTATTTTAAAAGCAATCAACGCACGGAACACTAATTGCGCAAGTTCGGCTTGCATTTAGTCGTTTTTTTTATTACCTGTCTTTGTCCTTTTATCAGAAAGTCATATGTTAGCCTATTGTAAACGATAGTATCATGAAAAACCTGAATTTCATAATATTAAAAAAAGTTTCCTTTAATAATTTATTATTTATCTTTTTTTTATTGGTGTTATATTACACGTTTACTCAATAAAAATGAAATTATAGCTAATAGAAACGGCATGTGGTTTTTGTTACGCTCGTAGAAAAACAAATTGTTCATCTATTTTTAGAATAATCGCATGAATTAAAAACAAGTCTTGGGATTACTAATGAATGGATAAGTAATTATTTTTTCATTAGATTTTAAGTGTCGTCGAAGAGAATTAGGGGGATTCTTGGAATTCACGAAATATACAAAAAAAATTTCGATTAGGGTACAGGTAAAATAATATTAAAGTGAGTGTGCGTTTGAACGATCCGTAATTTGTCGATTTAAACTGGCGACAGGTTTTACAGTTTTCTGTGGTAATAAATGCTACCTGTGCCTGGAACAGGTTTTAATAATTTCGGCAACGACTCCAAATTTTCCGACGGTAATCGATTAATGTAGTAATACAGAGCAATTTTAAATTTTTTTGCCGAGTCGTTTTGAAAAAAAGTGCATTTAAAAATTAAAACTGTAAAATTTCGAAATAAACATAATTTTCTACATTAATAATGCCCATTGAATTTATTTAACCCTTCAGTCAATAATCTAGTATCCGGGTACCCTTTTTGAGTTTTCAATCAAAATAACTTTTTTTCTAATAATTTAAAATTTTTTTCCGGCTAGATCGTCGTTTTTCAACCTTTTTTGAGTAACTAGGAATAAATATTTAAACAACAGTTTAAGATCACCACTTATGTTTATTATATTATTGCTGACAATTGTTTTGACACACTGTCTCTTCTTCTGGAGCACGATGTAAATTAACTAACAAAGTATGTTACAGAATATATAGTTTAAACTAAATCCCAAGATATAAGATCCTGCCTTTTTGCTTTTTCAATGGGGCAATAAACGATCCTATTAAGGTTTTGTGCATAATTGCCAGGTATTATGATAAACGTATTTTTATTTTACCTGCTTTGTATACCGCCCTCACTTGCACCTGCAATCATATTGGATCTATTTATATATATATATATATATATATATATATATATATATATATATATATATATATATATATATATATATATATATATATATCGGTTTTATAACGGCTTCCGTCTTTCGTACGTAATCAGATAAGTGGTTCTCCCGTGATAAACGCACTAACGGACAGACAGACAGAGAGACGTTGCATTTTATATATATTACACAGGGGAACAGTTGTTTTGGTGTCGAGGATTTTTGAGCTGATTCTATATCAATTTGATGTCCTGAATTCAAGTAACGTATTCATTTGTACCTAGAAGCTCAAATTTTTAAGATATACAATTTTAGAGAAATATAAGTTACATTATTGTAACTCAAATCCGTAAGTGTAGTAAACAAAAGTAGATACGAAATTTTTATTTTAGTTATACAAAATACAATATTATGTCGTACTTACAAACAAAAAAAAAACATTGAAGAAATGAAATAGTCACTCAACACTTGGAAAGCTTCTTTTCCGCGACATTCTTGAATGTTTTTTTAAACAGTCCCTTTTTAAACTCCAGCAGTAATCTGCCATCATGTGCATGTCCCATCTTCCTTGGTAGCGGTCCTCCATAACTTGGTGAAATCTTTCACCTTGTTCCTCACTCATGTCTCCTAAATTTTCTGGAAAACGGTCTAAGTGGCTGTGTAAATAGTGTATTTTAATACTCATATTGCACCCTAAGGATTTGAAACTATTAAGCATCTTGTTAACCATTTCAACATAGTTTTGAGCTTTATGTTTGCCTAGAAAATTTTCTACAACTGCAACAAATGATGTCCAAGCTTCTCGTTCAACTTGATTCATTGAATTTATGAAGGCAGGATCCTTAATTAACTGTCTTATTTGTGGGCCGTCAAATATCCCTGCTTTGAGTTTTTCTGTGCTCAACTGATGCATTTTTACCCCTATATATGCAAAACAAGACCCATTCTTATCAAGAGCCTTTACAAATTGCTTCATTAAGCCCAACTTTATATGTAACGGAGGAAGTATGATTTTTTCTCTTTCAACCAAAGCGTCGTTAATGACATTCTTTTCCCCAACGTCCATGTTTTCTCTCTGAGGCCAATCTTTTCTAACCCAGTGGTGTGTTTTGTCCCTACTATCCCAGAGGCACAAGAAACACGGATATTTCGTGTAACCACTTTGCTGCCCAAGAAGAAAGTTTACCATTTTTAAGTCTACACAAATCATCCATTGATGTTCGTAATACTTTATCTTCTGCAAGACCAAAGCTATGGTTATTATATTCTTCTTTCAGTTTCGTTGAGTGAGCTAGTGGTATTGAACCATATTTATTCCCATTATGTAGAAGGACACATTTTAAACTTCGCTTTGAACTGTCAATAAATAGGCGCCAATCATCTGGAATATATTCAGAAAGTCCCATTTCTTTCATGAGTCCCCTAATTTCGTGACAAAATACAAGATTGTCTTCTTGAGAAAAGAATGGTAGCAGATCTTTTTCTCTTGTACGGTAAAAAGTAATTTTGGTTCCTTGTTCCAGTAAATTTTTGTCGTTCAACCTAGAAGCCAGTACTTCAGAAGCTTTTTTCGATAAATTGAGATCCCTGGTGAGATCATTTAATTCATTTTGATTGAAGCGTTGAGGAACTGATGACGTCCCCTCATAGACACTGTTAGTTTCATTAGCATCAGAACTTTTATTAGCATCAAAAGAGCGATCAGAGGGAAAATATTCGTCATCAGAGATATGTGGTAGCTGATGAAATGTTGGAATCGGTATTTCATCTGAGTGCGGGATAGGGCGTATTGCCGAGTCTAAATTGGGATAAGTCCACTTACTGCGGTTATTTCGATTGATTCCATTAGTATTTACTAAACAGAAATAACAATCATTGAAGTGGTTTTTTGGTTCTCTCCAAACCATTGATACGCCGAATTTTAGACATTTTCTTTTCCCGGTAGTCCACTGCCGTAAATGCACTGTACAAGTTTTACATACGAGATGCGGGGCCCACGTTTTGTCCTGATCACCAAGCTTAACTCCAAAGTATCCAAGATACGCTCGCTTTACAAAGTCAGTAATAGTTTGTCTGTTTTGTTGAAACATGTATTCTCCGCATATATAGCAAAACACATCAGGTTGATTTACACAACTTCTTCTTGAACTGGAACCTGAACTCATTTTAATTCTGTTCAATAACACAAAAACACTCTTTTCTTATAAAATAACACGCCGAATTCGATCTACTCTCATTAGTAAGAACGCACAAACTGACGAGACTTACCCGAGTTAGGTGATTAAAAGGGTCAGTTCAGGTACCTGATAGGCAATGGTTCCACTATTTATAGATTTACCTGGAATTTACTCAATTACAGACTGACAATAAAACCATTGTACCTACATTAATGAATATATAATAATTTTAGAACTCTCATAAATGAATATACTGAATAAAAACCACATTGGTAGATAAGTTGATGTATCTAAAAAAGTAGAGCTGATAGAGAAAAACGGATTGCATGTATAGATTTAGCGTCCCAAATATAGTTAAAATCAGCTCTAAAATCCCAGGCACCAAAACAAAAATATTTTTTTGTTGCCCTGTGTTATAGATGTATAAAAAGAAAATTTAAATTTAGCTTGACTATGATGAGGAATGATTAACAGGTTGCCCCTCTTAATGGTAACATTTTGCACGTCTATATGGAATGATATAATACATGGCAGATATCGTGACTCCCTACTTATAATTTATAACATAGCGTGCGACAAATCGAGAATCTCTCTTTTAGTCTTAAACAACCATGAGGTTTGGGTCAGCTCCGTAGAGGTTGACTATTTTGCCTCAGGGTTAAAGTTAAAAAATACAACTATTTTCAATTTTCAGCAAGGTCTATATACAGTAGATTGATGGACTGAAGATCAGCTTTCAAATCAACTATGAAATTATTACACTTCACACTGAAATAAATACGAATCTTCCGTCTTCTGATGCCTAATTTCCACTCCTCCCGGTTTCTCCACCCCTTCTCCTCCAGGTCTCTCTCTAGTACTTCCTTGTTGATTCCTGCACTGTTGCGGTCTTTTCTGGATTTTCTTGCTGCTCGTCTCCAGAAATCCATTTCTGTAGCTTTTAGTACTTTTTCTGTTCTTTCCTTCAATGGCCACACCTGGGACCTGTAAATTATTATACTTTTCACTATTGAGTTGTAAATTCTCTTCTTATTTTCAATGGTTATGTTTTTGTCCCATAGTATACTATTAAGCATTGCAATCGCTTTTCTTCCTTGGATATTCCTCTCGAATATTGCTTCTTCCAGTGTTCCGTCACTAGATATTCTCGTTCCCAAATACTTATAACTGGCACAGTGTTTGATGGTGTGTCCTGTGGCCAGTTTCAAGTCCTGCTGTTGTCCTCCGACGCACATGTACTCGGTCTTTTTAATATTGACTTCTAGGCCTCATTTTTCATATTCCTCCCTAAGTTTTCGTGTCATGTATTCCATATCATCGATGTCCTGAACGACTACTACCTGGTCGTCCGCGAATGATAGCGTGTACAATGTAGTATCGTCATCCAGCGGTAATCCCATACTGCTGCATTTCCTTTTCCAATTCTTCAGTGCACCCTCCAAATAGATTTTAAATAGCGTTAGGGATATACAGCAGCCCTGTTTGAGACCCTTTGTGACCTGGAACCCTGTTGTTATACCATATTTGGTTTTCACTGTACTTCTTGCATCTTGGTATAAGGATTTTACAGCTTTAATTATTTCGGTGTTTACATTACTCTGTTGTAGTGTTTCCCACAATCTCATTAGGGGCAGGCTGTCGTAGGCCTTTTTTAAATCAACAAACAAGGCATGGACTTCCTGATCAAATGCGGTTTTCTTTTCTAGGATTTGTGTCAGTGAGAAGAGATTTTTCCGTATATTCTGCTAATAGATCCTGTAACCGTTATTCCCCGATAGTTATCACAATTATTTTTGTCTCCTTTTTTATGAATTGTTGATATGTATGATATGATATTTTCCATTCCTCAGGTACTTCTGATGTGTTCAGCTTTGGAATAAGTTCCTCAAAGCGCTAAATAGCTTTTCAGTTCCATATTTTACTATCTCTCCTGTGATGTTTCCTGGTCCTGGGGCTCTACCATTTTTTAGCGTTTTACATACTTCTTTAACTTCTGATGTTGTTATCCTTATTGGGGATCCTCGTATAATTATATTTGGGTTTCCATGTTGGGTACTTTTAAACACTGGTCTATCTTCTGTTAGCATATTTGTAAAGTATTGGTTCCATTTTTCTGGTGTTATTGATGAGAAGATTTCTCTTTTCCGTTCTGTTCTCATATTTTTAAGAAGTCTCCAGCTTTCTGTGCTTTTCCTTCTTCCTATGTAAGTGTTGAGTCTTGAGCATGTCTTTTCCCATTGGTTGTTCTTTTTGTCACTAATCATTTTGCGTACTCTAGCTTGGGATTCTTTGTATTTTAATTTGTCGTTTGTGCTCTTTGAACTTAAGTATTTGTGATAGCTTTTTTTTCCGTTTTTCCGTTTTTCTTCAATTTCGTATTCAATTTCAACGGTTCTATTTTAATTATGTGGCGTACGTGGGAAAATTGCAGTAGTGGCTATCGCAAGAGAAAACATTTATCACTTGACGCTAAACAAATAGTGAAAAATGATTACGACAGTTTGGTAAAAAGAAATTTGAATAAACAAAGTGCTTTGCAAGAAACCAGTGAACTAACAAAAATCCCAGTTTCTACGATTAAGGGTATTGTAGGAAAACCATCACTCAGGAACAGGAAAAAAAACGGAAAGATTTTGAAATGCGTCATGTAGACGATTGTGAAAAAGACGTCATCAGGAGAAAGATATATTCTATGTATGAAGAGCAGTTGGTGCCGACACTAGACAAAATAAAATTAAGGCTGGTGCAGGACAGGACCAATATACATTGTGGCCGATCAACCCTTCACAGAATTCTTTTAAGAATGAGATTTCACGTTCCGAAAAAATCAACAAAAGGCAAGTAGTGATGGAGTCACAAAGATTACGAATCTTGCGACATAGTTATTTACAAGAAATTAAAAAGTATCGATCAGAGAATTGGCTAACATTTACCTTGACGAAACATGGTTCGATACCTATGACACTGTGTAAAAAGGGTGTGAGTTGACAGCAGTACAAAATGTCAGACTAACGCACCTTCAAATAAAGGTAAACGAATAACCATTTTGCATGCTGGATCTGAAAAGGGCTGGGTTTCAAATTGTCTACTATTATCGGCAAAAAACATAAAAGATTCTAGTTTGGACTATCAAGAAGACACGACCACAGAACTTTTTGAAAATTGGTTTCCAAATTCCCTTTTGCCAAATGTTCCCGAACAGAGTGTTATAGTTATGGACAATGCAAGTTACCATAGTGGCCTACTAAATAAGGTTCCTAATGCAGCCAACACCAAATCGGAAATACAGGAATATATGTTAGAAAATGCATTTATTTTGATTTTAGTTATAAAAAACTGATCTTTTGGAAGTTTTGAAAGACTGCAAATTGAAAAAGAAATATGTTTGTGATAGTATGGCTGAGAAAATGAGACACACTGTTTTGCGGCTTCCCCCGTATTATCGTGTGTTTAATCCAATTGAACATATTTGGCATCAAGTTAAATTAAAAATAAGGGCACAAAATATTTCTCCTACTTTAAGCGTGTCAGTTATAAATGATATACCTTGTGAAAGCTGAAAGAATTCCATTCAGCACGTTGTTAAAGTTTTATATATTTATGTAAATAATGTAAAACCACTGATATTTACCTCAGCTGATGACAGTAATAGTGAAACCGAATTAGGCTTAAGTTAAAATATATTTTTATTTATATAGTATGTCCCCTCTTCTAAACCCCATTCATTCAAACTGTATATTTGTACTTCTTATCCATTTGTTTTTACATGCATCTATAAATAAAAATCTCCAAAAACACTTATAATTTTATTTATTTTTTGCATTAATGAATAAAATTCTTAAGTCCATCTCTGCAAGCTGTCATAAACAAAAGGACAGAATTTTTATATTGCCCACTTAAAACGGCAAAAATCAGGATCTTATGTTTTAGGACAGGCTATACCTATGT
Organism: Pachyrhynchus sulphureomaculatus; assembly: GCA_019049505.1. Lineage (NCBI taxonomy): Eukaryota > Metazoa > Arthropoda > Insecta > Coleoptera > Curculionidae > Pachyrhynchus > Pachyrhynchus sulphureomaculatus. Next base: position 131,794,420 of record CM032448.1, on the reverse strand, counting down.
ATATGGCCAAGCCAAATATACTTAAATAAATTCATAAAAACGACCTGTCGGGATTTGAACCTGAGACCTTCTGCACTTCGGTCCTACACGGATAGTGTTTTATTGTAAATATACGGAGGTTTGATTCGAATACTTATACAGTTTGTGAATTCGTAGCATAAGATGGCAGTGCATCAATGAAAATAGTAGGGGAAACATTCAAGATCAACAAGGCAACAACTCGTACGAGATCGGAAAATGACCTACGTAAAACAAACGTTTGCACCAAATCTGTTCCGCACAGTTTAAATGAAGTGTAATATATAAGAATATTAAATCAATTGTCGCACTGTGTATATTAAGAATAGCACCAGCATAATAACAATATTAGAAGTTCCAAATTTGGCATGCAAAAACGTTAATCAATAATTTTTAAAGTTTAATATGCTGGTTGGTATGGCAGAAGTGAGCCAAAAGAAATATGCTATTTGTGAGTGACGCGACGTCGACGTCTGGACTGAAGTACGTATATAGACAAGATAAATGAAAAACGGTTGAAAACAGAGTTTAATCATTTAGAGGCAGGGATGTTGCAAAGGGTGGCATGTTTTTTTGAGAGAGGGATGCGGTTCAACTTGCCAACTACTCGACCTGTATTGGAAACTGCTTCGTGATCTGCAGAGTGATTTTTCCACGAACACTTTTCTCTAGCACGAAAAGGAAAAAATTCAGGATGATTTTTTCGGGAATGTTTTTTTTAAAATTATCTGCCTAACTATCAAGGGAAACTCGCAAATTTAAGATATTTCTTTTTTTTACTTCTTAATTTTTAGTGTTCCATACGGAACACTTATAAGATCACTTCGGTGTCCGTCCGTCCGTCCGTCTGCCTGTCTGTCACATCCGATTTTCTCCGAAATTATTTGACGTAGAAAGTTGAAATTTGGTACTAATATAGGAATTGATGGCCTCATCAGAACCGTGTAGTTTTTGAAAGTTAAATTTTGACTTAAGAGGTTTTGGGGGGTTTTGATAACCTGGCCAGAAAACATATGTATGTTTAAAAAAAAAAAGCACGTAAATCGGATAAGTGGTTCTTCAGTGATAAGCGCACTAATGGACAGACAGAAAGACAGGCAGAGAGACAGGCAGACAGACAGATAGAGAGACGTTGCATTTTATATATATTATAGAAAGAAGATTATAGATAACCGGGCCAGAGAACAAATGTATAAATTAAAAAAAAAACACGTAAATCGGATACGTGGTTCTCGAGGGATAAGCGCACTAACGGACAGACAGAGAGACGTTGTATTTTATATATATTATATTCTTTGCTATATGATATTGTTCCATATTTATTGCTTTAGGCAGTGTATTGTAAGAGAACGCGCTAGCGGCAAACTTTTCTCCGACTTGATTCACTATTATCGTCACTGCTTATTCCTTATGTCAGCTAACGTAATAAAATATATCCTATAAGCTGGCCAAAGAACATATGTATGTTTAAAAAAAAAGCACGTAAATCAGATAGGTGGTTCTCCACTGATAAGCTCACTAACGGACAGACAGACAGACAGAGAGACGTTGCATTTTTATATATATTATAGATGTAATAAAATATATATCTATAACCTGGTCAGAGAACATATGTATGAATTTAAAAAATCACGTAACTCGGCTAAGTGGTTCTCGAGGGATAAGCGCACTAATGGGCAGACAGACAGAGAGACGTTGCATTTTATATATATATTATAGATTATTATTATTATTATATAACCTGGCCAAAGAATGTATGTATGAATTTAAATAAAGACACGTAAATCGGATAAGTGGTTCTCGCGTGATATACGCACTAATGGACAGACAGACAGAGAGACATTGCATTTTATATATATTATAGATTATAGATATTCTCGGCTTAATATTGTTCCATATTTAATGGTTTAGGCTGTGTATTGCAAGGAAACGCGCTAGCGGCAAACTTTTTTCCGAATTCATTCACTATTATTGTCACTGCTCATTCCTTATGTTATGCTATCTATCGTAATAAAATATAGCCTATAACCTGGCCAGAGAACATATGTATGTTTAAAAAAAAAAAACCGGTCAAGTGCAAGTTGAACTTGCACAATTAGTGTTCCGTACGTAGATTGTTTTTAAAATAAAAAATTTTGTTAGGGTGGTATAAAATGATCAGTGACTTCACAAAACACACCCCAAATGAGTTTTCAACAAAATTTTTTTTCAATCTGTACTGAAAACTGGTGACCTTGAAATTATTATTATTTTTTTAAATACCAAATAAATTATTAAAGGTAATGCACTCGTGATAATTTTCGTTCAATCTATACCCCGTGGAGAATATTCCAGAATTTTTTCAAAATTTTTTGATCAGTACTTTTTCGAGATAAGGTAGGAGACAACGATTTTTTAAAAGTAATACGAAGAAAAGTGTGCGCAAGTATTACATTATATATATATATTTTTTACCCGTGTTTTCACAAGCTTTCATTTGACACCACACTCGATGACCTAGTAAAAAAATATATTTTCACTTCCGATTTCACCCCTCAAAACGAACCCCTTAAGTCAAAATTTATGTTACGGTGGTATAAAATGATCAGTGACTTCACAAAACACACCCTAAATGAGTTTTCAACAAAACTTGTTTCCAATCTTTACTGAAGTCTGATGACCTTGAAATTTTTTTTTTTTTTTTATGTACCATATAAATTATTAAAGGTAATGCACTCGTGATAATTTTCGTTCAATCTACACCCCGTGGAGAATATTCCAGAATTTTTTCGAAATTTTTTGATAAGTACTTTTCGAGATAATGCCCGGGACAGCGATTTTTCGCGAATTTTTAAAAATAATACAAAGAAAAGTGCGCGCAAGTATAATATTATATATACATTTTTTACTCGTGTTTTCACAAGCTTTCATTTGACACTACACTCAATGACCTAGTAAAAAAAATTTTTTTTCACTTCCGACTTCACCCCCCAAAACTAACCCCTTAAGTCAAAATTTAATTCTCAAAACTACATGGCTCTGATGAGGCCATCAATTCCTATATTATTACCAAATTTCACCTTTCTATGTCAAATAGTTTCGGAGAAAATCGGGTGTGACAGACAGACAGACAGACAGACAGACACCGAAGTGATCTTATAAGTGTTCCGTACGGAACACTAAAAAAGTACGTAAATCGGATAAGAGGTTCTCTAGTGATAAGCGCACTAACGGACAGACAGACAGACAGACGACAGACAGACAGACAGAGAGACGTTGCTTTTTATATATATTATATAGATTATAGATGACATTTTATTGTTTATAACCAATGTTTTGTGCTATCAATTCGAAACAAACAAACTTTAAATTGCAATAATACTCTAAATAATTTTCATACCTCTTTTTTTTTTATTATTATACTTAAATTTGATGCATAACATTTTGAAAACGAAACTATATTGAAATTGCGTATGTCTCCTCTAGCCTTAAGTAAATTATAGACAGACCTATTTCTTGTAGTCAGGTTGGCCGAGCGGTCTAAGGCGCCAGATTTAAGCTCTGGTTCTCGAAAGGGAGCGTGGGTTCGAACCCCACACCTGACAGATTTTTTTTTATTAAAACAAAATGAATATGTTTTTAAATGATTTAGAGGTCGTTTTTTATTTTATCGTAGTTATTTTTTTGGTGTTGTTTATTTCATTAAAAACATTTTATAATAAATTAAGCGTTTAGGTCACTTTAATAATATTGAAAAAAATCGCTATTTTTTTTTAATTATAAAAAATAATAAGTAATACAACTATAATTATGTAGTAATTATTTTAAATTACTAATCACTTAAATTGGAATAAATACTATGTACCTAACCACAATTAAGAAAAATATATGTGATGCCATGAACCTACTTATTACATTTAGATTTGTACCTTGTTAAATAGTATTTAATTATGTCCTAAAAAACTTTTAAGTAATGGTTTAATTTTTTAAATACGGACTTGGAGATAAAAAGCATAAAAAACACACCCAGGTATTTGTATTTCTTTACGTTTCAGGATCGCAAAAAAACTAGTCCTCTAATTCCGTCGACCAGTCTGTCGATCAATCGGTTTCTCTATATTTCTGTCTGTTGACGCGATAACCTTGGAACGAAAAATACGGGAGCTAGCGATTAATTTTGTTTTTTTTGTACTTTTTCTGTACTAAATTCTATATTAACTTTGAGGAGACTCTAACCCAGGGATGTCAAAGATACGGCCCGCGGGCCGCATCCGGCCCCCGGGACGTATCAATAAGGCCCGCGATCGCAATGAAGAATCATAATTTTTAACAAACCGTATATTTATATACTATATAATTAAATAAATAAAATGTTATAATAATTCAGTACATTTTTTTTATTTGAATCTGGCCCGCCTACACATACTACATTTAATATATGGCCCTCTGCAAAATTGAGTTTGACACCTCTGCTTCTAACCGTTTCCGCTTGACGCCCTGTCCGGAAATGCCCGACTTCTTTCTCGGCTCAATTGTCTAAAAACTACTCCATAGATTCGAATGTTTTTTTTTATTTCAATCACTGTATTTTAAGTTTTGATTTAACTCCGGGCCCATCAAAAAATTCAGTTTTTAAGCACGTGTAACCTAGGAAATATGACTGTAAAAGGGATGCAAAAATCTGTGTTTTTTTGTGCATAAAATGTTCCTTTTCTACAATTCAACTGCTTCGATTTTCAACTTCTCTTTGTCTAGCTATTTCTTGATTATTAGGAAACAATCTGAACGTGGTATATTTTTAAAGTTTTGCTTTATTTAATTACGGCTCCAAAAAACTAAAGTACCAAAATACGTCTCAGTTATTTCCGTCCGATATTTTTTTTTTCGGAATTCTTTGACTTACGGAAAAACCTATGCAGCTCTAAATGTTCAAGGGCATGTCCTTGAGGAGAAACGCCACTCTAGAAATTTGAGAAAATCAAAATTTTTTTGGCTTAAATGATGCTTAGGACTTGCATGAGGGTAAGAAGGTTATAAGTGTGTATTATATGAAGTGCGCGTAATTGTCTCGCAGCGCTCTCTAAACTCTCCGAAAGTCTTTACGCTCCGCGCTGCTTAAATGACTACCTTTCTGAATATTGAAGAAACATATTTATCTGCAGAATTTAAGTTCATCTAGAATCTATCAACAAAAACATGAATTTAGAGGACCAATTATATGGCACAGGCGTCGCAGATTAGAGATATCTACTAAATTTATATAGCTTTAAAACTCGTTTTCCTGAAAACTTACTTCTTCAAAATATCATCGATTTATTTGAAATTTTAATTGTACTTTCAAAATTACATTATCTAGCGAAGTACGTACGGATATTACAATTTGTTTTGAACTCTTTTTTTTATAAACTATTTTTTATGTGTTTTTTTACCGAAAAATAAAACAAAAAAAATCAATATTTTTAAAATTTTTTCTACGTACTTCCCGAGAAAATCTTATGTAGAACTCAAAAAACTTTGCGCTTTGTTCCAGGTAAAAAATTGGAGGAGATATCTTTCCTGTCGCAAAGTACTATTTATAAGATGCATCTTCCTTTACTGAGTACTAGTGCCGCCATTTTGTAAAAAAAATTGTTTAGAAATTTGTAAATGTACATTAAAGTATGTATAATAAAAGCATTTCAGTAAATTTTGGATTGCGTTCTCTATATTTCAAAAAAAAATTTCAAAATCGGCTTTTTTTTTTTTCTTAGCCCTAGAGTGGCATTACCCCTTATTACTAAAAAAAAATCGTAACTATATCTACTACAAAAGTTCAGAAAAAAGAACATTGTGCTTTTTCAGGATAAGCGATTTTTCAAAAACTCGGTTTCGTGCTCATCCCTTAATTGTCTGTTCTTGAATAGAGTTCAGAACGGTAGAAAAAGTATCTGTTATGTTACAGTGACTCTACCCAACTATTCCAAAGGATAAGTTTTTATATGACTTGGGTGTTCTCGCAACTTGTCCACCTGTTGCTACTTGTGCCTGACTTCGTTTATTTGCTACTCTTGCACTCTTTTCTGTTGTGTCATGCCAAACAAGTAATATCGATTAACCTGCGAGCGGTGCGTGTAGACTTTCAAATTAAGCGGTTTGGCGCGCTACATTTTTTGAATCACCTATCTGAATTTTTAATAAATTCTGACGCTAATAAAAAAAAAAACTATATACTATTTAAAGAGTTGATTGAGTGGTCCGTTACTTTGTGACAGTACATTTTAACAATAAAACTACTTAATTACTTTGTTAACTGTCACTAAATATATTTGTAAAGATTTTACAATTGCGTTATCGCGATTTCGTAGTACAACTACATTGTCAAACGCTTAACTAAGACTAAAACAGATTTTTGGTATTTTATGTTTATATGATGAACAGATGTGGGTCTATTTTATGTTAAAAAAGTTTGAACAAAAGAGAATTTGCTACTTTTGTTCAAACTTTTTTAACATAAAATAGACCCACATCTATTCATCATATAAACATAAAATACCAAAAATCTGTTTTAGTCTTAGTTAAGCGTTTGACAATGTAGTTGTACTACGAAATCGCCATAACGCAATTGTAAAATCTTTACAAATATATTTAGTGACAGTTAACAAAGTAATTAAGTAGTTTTATTGTTAAAATGTACTGTCACAAAGTAACGGACCACTCAATCAACTCTTTAAAAGAAGCAAGTACTGCAGACCAGTCCAAACTCTACTTTAAATTAAGACTCAAACACCGTATATCAGTTCAAAACGCATGGTTCAACCAAGAATGTCTAAGAAACAACGTCTTCCCAAAATACACACACGTAAAATGCAACTCATCATCAACCTCGGCCCGGAAAGCTATCCATTCCTGCAAGATCACATGGCTGAAGGAAGAAGCTAAGAAATGGTTCCGCAACAGGGACAACCTCTTACTCCATATCAAGGTATTGCACTCTGAATTAGCTTATAAACTCCATCCAATAGAATTCGATATCTTTGATGATAATACTAGATTAAAAATTAGCCAAATTATTCACAAAATTTATTTAACTCAATCAAAAAAACTTAAAAAACTAATAGAGAATAAAAAATATACCGAAACTTCAGATAATACTCAACAAAAAAACCTTCTATAATAGTTTTATCAATATCTCTAATACAAATTTCACAGAAAGTGAGAAAAAACTGCTTGAAAAAGGACCAAAATATAACCCTAACTTTAATATAAAAAATACTACCGAAACCCTAATATCCGAAATTTAACAGCCACAAAAAACATAGGTGACCCAAATATTAAAAAAGAAAAAATAAAACATATAATAACACAAAAAACACTACTTGCAGTAACCAAGAACAATTAACGATAGCGTCCATTCAGTCTAAAATAAAAGAGAATAACTTACTAATAACAAAAGCAGACAAAGGCAACTCCATCATAGCTTTTGATAAAAACCATTACATTCAAAAAGTAAATGATTTTTTGGAAAAGGAAAATCCAGTAAAACTAAAAAAAGATCCAACGGATAAAATTCAGAAACAACTCAAGACCCTGCTAAATGAAACCCTGAGCATTGTGGATGAAAGCGAAAAGTTTAAAATAATAAACCAAAATCCTACATCACCAAAACTTTATGGCCTGATAAAAATACATAAAGAAAACTCGCCAATAAGACCAGTAGTATCGTACAGCAACACCCCCCTAAAAAATCTGGCAACACATCTCAACACCATCTTCAAAGAAATTACACAATTCAATCCAAAATACAACACAAAAAACTCTATAGACCTTACAAATAAACTTAAAAATATCTCCATCCCAAATAACGCCCTTCTAGTTTCATTCGATGTAACAAATATGTTCTCCAATATCCCAAATAAAGATTGTTTAGAAATTATAAAAACTATGTTACAAAAAAACAACGTCAATATAGTAATACAACAAGATATATTGAAACTGTTCGAATTTTGTATATCCGGAAATTATTTTCAGTTCAATAATCAATTTTTCAAACAAAGAGATGGACTTGCCATGGGGTCTCCACGTAGTCCTTTGCTAGCCGAAATCTTTATGTCAGAATTGGAAAACAGTTTTCTAAAAACTCAACACGCGAAAAATATTCTCTTTTGGTTTAGATATGTGGACGACATCTTAGTATGTTTCCTTGGAAATGATACTGAACTAAATTCCACTTTAAATCAGCTAAATAATTTACACCCCAACATAAAATTCACACTTGAAAAGGAAACCGATAATAAAATAAAATTCTTAGATATTACAATTTTGAAAAAGAGAAATAGACTAGAATTCGATATCTTACGCAAACCAACCTTTTCAGATGTCACCATCCCAGCTGACTCAATACACCCTAACTCCCATAAACTGGCAGCCTATAGATCTATGATCCATAGAGCCTTCAATATCCCTCTTAGTAAAAATAATTTAAAAAAAGAACTGGACACGATCAAAAAATATAGCACTCAATAACGGCTTCCAACCTAAAATAATTATTATCTTAATAAACCGTAAACGAAAACAAATCACTTTCAGCTTAATCTACCCTGTAAAAGAATACCGACAAAAGAAAACATTCATACCTTTGACATATTTTGGTCCCATCTCAGATAAAATATCCCAAGTTCTCACGACTGAAAAAACAAGAATAGCTTTAAAAAAACCCGCTCAAAAATTATCCAATATATTTTTTAATGCCAAAGATAAAACTAATAAATACAATAAATCAGGAGTTTATAAACTTAATTGTCAAGAGTGCAATAGCTGTTACGTAGGCCAAACGGGACGGAATTTCAAGACAAGATTCGCAGAACACAATGCCTCTTATAGGCTAAAAAATGAAAAATCACACTTTGCTAAACACTTCTTAGAAACAGGCCATACTTTGCCCAATATCGATTGTTTACAAATACTCCATATGGCACCTAAAGGGTCAAAACTCAACTTCTTAGAATCTATAGAAATTTACAGACATTCAAAGGACCATAATATAAATTTACTGAATAGTCAATTAGACGTAGCAAATTCTCTTTTGTTCAAACTTTTTTAACATAAAATAAACCCACATCTGTTCATCATATAAACATATAAAAATACCAAAAATCTGTTTTTTTAGTCTTAGTTAAGCGTTTGACAATGTAGTTGTACTACGAAATCGCGATAACGCAATTGTAAAATCTTTACAAATATATTTAGTGACAGTTAACAAAGTAATTAAGTAGTTGTATTGTTATATACTATTTTTTTCGTAAAATTTACCGTTCTTTCACGGGGCACTATATATCGATATCTTTTTTAATTTTTGAGATATAATCGAAAAAACCGAATTTTTGATTTTATTTTGGATTTTGTGGGCTTAGCGTACATCAAACTTTTTTGTGTCGTATTCTACGTTCAAACAACTACCTGTGTGCCAAAATGCAGCCTGTTAACATTTAATGAGAGCTTAAAAAAAACCCCTGCCGACTGGGCTATTTGTGGTCAGATTGATTTAAAATTTAGACTGTTTCATGCAAAATCGCATTTATTTTAATAAAAAACAGTCCTCTTAAACATACAAGTTTTTTATTAACATTATACAGGTTGTTTGCAGAGTTGAAACACCATATCACTACTTATCACTTCATAATCCTCGGTTCTATCTTTCCGATTCTTCTTCTATGCGTTTTTACACAATCTTTCCCCATAATAACAATTACTACACCAAATATATTATTTTAGCCCCCGCCGTGCGTTTTTTCTGACGATATAAATGGCCCAAGTCAGTCCTCACTTCTTATGATGCCAACTTGCTTAGCGAAAAGCGCGTGGAGTCCAGAAATAAAGTGTGTGGTGTAGTCGCGCTAACTGTCGTGTAGTTCTATTGTGTCAAAAATTCCAAAATCCCAACGTAGACTAGAGTTCTAACATTAAATATCCTCATTATTTAAAATAAATAAACGGTTTCCTAAAATAAGAAATATTTACATTTTTTATATCTTTACGACAGTGTCAATCGGCTCGCCCCAATGTAATTTAATAATGTCGCTGGCCTTCTCGCCCACCATAATAGATGGGGCGTTCGTGTGCGCCCCCAAAGCTCTAGGAATAATGCTACAATCTGCTACTCGCAAATTTTGGACACCGTGTACCTGAAGGTTGGAGTTTACGACGGCGGTGGGATCTTCGGGAGGTCCCATTTTGGCGGTGCCCACTTGGTGGTGTAGCGTTACGCTTATAGATCTGGAAAAAAATAACATATATTGATGGGAAAATGGTACTGACCGCTGCAAGAAAGTTTCGTTAAGGCCTCGTTACATGGTCAAAGATGCTGATTTATTGACAAAGAAGGACCATTTTTGGGGGGTATATATGTGTAGTACCTTATGCAACATCTCCAGTATTCGTCGCTATCAAATGTCAAATGTTCACACGTGTACATTTTTCTAGGATTCAATCTAGTTCCGATTTTCTGAAATGGTGGCGTTTTGGCTAGTTTTTGAATGATTCTGATGGCAGCTACGAACGTTTTTAGATCGCGTTCTTCGGGATCTGTGAAAAAGTTGCCGTAAAGTTTCGGGTGATCGTATGGGTTTTTCGATTTTAGTTCCAAGTAGCCTAAAAATAATATCGGAGAACTCTTAATAAGTACAAAAATTGTTTAATTAGTAAAAATATGTTTTTGTATCTGTATTTCGTATGTACCTGTAGATTTGGGATGTAGTAACATGGGAAAAACTGTCCATGCATGGCTGTTAAACAGTGGTCTAAATATGCTGTCAAAAACTTCATCTCTGATATTCATACCTAAAAAATTGATTCTGATTATAAGACGTCATATATATATATATATATATATATATATATATATATATATATATATATATATATATATATATATATATATATATATACATATATACATACATACATTATATATATATATATATATATATATATATATATATATATATATATAACTTTATGGGAGTTTGAATAATCTTGGTTAACGATAACATTGCTATATTAAACAGTATGGGGCTTAAAATTGATCCCTGTGATACACCGAGGATCAGTTGATGAGGGTCTTATAATAAGTTGTTTGATGTAACTTGCAATGTTCTAGGGCAGGGATGTCAAAGATACGGCCCACGGGCCGCATCCGGCCCCCGGGACGTATCAATAAGGCCCGCGATCGCAATGTATCACAGAAAGAAGAATCATGTTTTTAGAGCTTTTAGACTTCACTCGATTCCTCTACGGAAGTTTTAAAATGCGCACACTGCATTTATAAGTAATTTCAAGGGCAGCGCGTGCCTTGACAAGCGAGAGAGATAGACAGTAACGCCATCTCTTAGCAACAAGCGGAAATACCCTATTATTTTTGTTGAGAACAATAGAATCTTCCACGTGCTTCGAGTCTAGACTAGAACCTTCCTTATCGTTATTATAAAAGGAGTGCGTCGGCGCGACGTGAGTCAGTTGAGTGTGAGTCGAGTAATCGAAGCGATACGGTCGGAGAAGGATTTTAGTTGTACTGCGAAGTAGTGATTGTGAAGGTATTGTGCATTTGTTTGTGTCGTGCGCGTGCGATATCCATAATTGTTGTGTCGAGTTCCATAATTGTTACGGTTTTGGCATAATGTCACAAAAACGTAAAGTTGATAGTGAGTGCAGAGTTTTTCAGTCTAAATGGGAAATTGCATATTTTTTCATAGAATGGAAAGGTAAACCACTGTGTTTAATTTGCAATCAAACAGTTGCTGTTTGTAAGGAGTTTAACTTGAAGAGACACTATGATACGAATCATAAATCAAAATTCGATTAGTACACTGAAAAAATAAGAATGGACACATTGTCATCTTTAAAATCTAAACTTCAAGGTCAACAATCGATGTTTACTAAAGCTAATACTGAGAGCGAAGATGCCCTGAAATCAAGTTTTATTATTGCATTAGAAATCGCGAAGAGATCAAAACCTTTCACTGATGGTGATTTTATTAAAGACTGTATGTTGAAAGCTGCCGATGTTTCATTTCCATTTCAAAAGTCAATAATTCAGAATATTTCGCTGTCAAGAAACACTGTTGCTTCAAGAATAAATGATTTATCTCAAACTGAAGAACTATTAAAGTGCGTTTCATTGACAGGTACTACAACAGCAAATGATATTTATTCTGCAATTGAGCATTTGATAGCAGAATATGAACTCGACTGGAATATACTTAGCAGCACAACTACGGATGGCGCTCCTGCCATGGCTGGCAAACATTCGGGCGTTGTAACTAAATTAAAGCAGAAAACATCAGGGAATTTTGTGGGATTTCACTGTATAATTCATCAGGAATCATTGGCATCCAAACATTTAAAAATGGACCATGTCATGCAACCTATAATTAAAATACTAAATTTTATAAGGAGCAGAGGACTAAATCACCGACAGTTCAGGCAGTTTTTACAAGATTTGGACGAAAAGTTTTCTGATGTTCCTTACTTCACCAAACTTCGTTGGCTCAGTCGAGGAGTAGTTTTAGAAAAAAATTTTGCATTACGTGACCCTATTCAAGCTTTCATGTTAGAAAAAGGCAACCCAAATTGATTATGACAATGACTGGTGGGTTGATTGTGCCTTTTTGGTAGATATGAATAAACACTTGACTGATCTGAATGTAAAGTTACAGGGTAAAAATCTGATTGTCACTCAAATGTATTCATGTATTCAAGCCTTTGAAACAAAGTTGAGGCTGTGGGAAAATCAGGTAAAAATTCAAACTTTGGATCATTTTCCCTCATTTAAATTCATTTGGCACAGTGAACCAAAAAAAATTGGATCAATATTCTCAACTTCTGCAAAATTTGATCACGGAATTCAACAATCGTTTTGAAGACTTTCACAAAATGAATGAAATGGAATTCCCAATTTTCAACAATCCATTCCATTTTGAAGTTTCACAGGCACCAGTTCATTTGCAAATGGAGTTGATAGATCTTCAATCGGACAGTATTTTGAAAGGAAAATTTAAAGAGATTAACGCTCTTACATTTTATACACAATATTTCAAGAGTTTGGATAACTACCCGGAATTAAAAAAGCATGCAGCACGCATTCTCTGCATGTTTGGTAGCAGCTATTTATGTGAGCAGATGTTTTCCGTCATGAAAATAAATAAGAACAAACATCGCACAAGACTTTCGAATGAACATCTCCAATCAATTCTTAAAATAAACTACAACGAACAAGAGAAGTCAGGTATCTGGATCCTCGAGCTCAAAATAATTACCCTCTTTTATAACTTTGATATAATTTTTAACAACCGTATATTATGTACTATATAATTAAATAAATAAAATGTTATAATAATTCAGTACATTTTTTTTATTTGAATCTGGCCCGCCTACACATTCTAAATTTAATATATGGCCCTCTGCAAAATTGAGTTTGACACCTCTGTTCTAGGGGATAAAAAGTGTTGTAAGAATTTGGGTAGAGCCCCCGTGAAACCCAGCTCCTTCATTTGTTTCAATATGATAGTTCTATTTATTGAATCAAGGGCTTTTTGCAGATCTAGGGATACAAGGCTAGTATGTTGTCTTTTGTGTATTGTAATTCTGATATCTGTATCGAGTGATGCCAGATGGTCAATAGCTGATTTGCATTTTCTGAAACTATATTGTGTATATATTATATATATATATATATATATATATATATATATATATATATATATATATATATATGTATGTATATATATATATATATATATATATATATATATATATATATATATATATATATATATATATATATATATATATATATATATGAGGATGATATGAAGGATGTTATATATTTCCTCTACAACCGGTAAATCCCATATAATATAATTAAGACCATAGAGAATGTATACACAGTGAATCAAATTCAGGCAAAGATAAACGGAGAACTTACCAAACCAGCTGGGAACGGTGTTCGACAGGGAGACTCACTGAGCCTCCTTCTCTTCAACATCATCATGGACGAAATAATAAAAAAAGTGCGGACCATGAGAGTATATAATATGGGAGACAATGAGATTAACATTTTATGTTATGTCGATGACGCAGTACTATTTGCGGAAAATGAAAATGATCTACAGCGACTCCTACACCAATTTAATTGCACAGCTAAATCCTTTAAAACAGTAATATCTGCCTTCAAGACAAAATGACACCCTTAATATGTAAATTTGAGGTGAACGGAGAAATTATTAAACAGCAAATGAAGTTTAAATAACTAGGCATAGAAATATATGCGTATAGTGATATTGATTCAAATATGTACTGAATATGAACATTCTTCAAAGATCAAAAACCCAAATTTATAATCAATGTATCTTACCAGCTACAATGTATGGAGCCGAGACATGGGTTTTAACTAAAAGAACAATAGAAAAACTACAAGTTCACCAACGAGCAATGGAAAGGAAGATGTTGAGTGTTACTTTGAAGGACAAGAAAACTAATAAATTGATTAGACAACAAACAAAGGTGGATGATATCTCCAAACAGATAACATCTCTGAAATGGAGCTGGGCCGGCCATGTAGCGAGAGCGACGTATAAGTGGAGTGGCAAGATCACTAGGTGGAGACGATGGGGTGAAAAGCGAAGCATAGGAAGACCCCTAACAGAGATGGAACGACGATCTGAAGAGAATCGGAGGGCTTAACTGGTATCAATAAGCACAACATAGAGAAAAATGGAAATATTTGAGAGAGGCCTATACCCAATAGTGGGTAGAGAGCGGCTGAAGGAAGAAGAAGTGATATTGAAGCTGAGGTAAGGGGACAAACGACAAGAGCCGCAAAAATAGCAGGGTGCCTAAACAACACAATATGGTGTAATAAAAACATAGGAATCGAAGCCAAATCGAGAATTTACAAAACAGCTATAAGATCTGTTATTATATATACTGAGGAAACCAGTCCAGAAACATCGAAAATTACAAGACTATTGGAATCAACAGAAATGAAAGCACTTGGTAGAATAGCTGGAAAGACACTTTTGGAGAGAGAAGTGAATATATAAGAAACAGATGTGGGGTAGAGGATGAATGAACACATTGGTAAGATGGGAAACGGAAGAATAGTGAGAATTGCTCGTGATAGGTCACCATTAGGATATGGGAGTGTGGGCCGCCCTCGGAAAAGGTGGTGTGATGATTTGAGTGTGGCGGAATAGTGGAGGGCAGGTGGATGAGATTGAACAGGCGATAAGCTTAAGTTAGAGAAAGAGGAAGATATATATATATATATATATATATATATATATATATATATATATATATATATATATTTATATTTATATATTTATATTTATATTCACAAAAAGTATTGACTTACCTCTGTAAGTGGACACCCCGAAATCGCTGGCTAAAGTGCCCCCAACGAAAAGTAACTCCATATCGGGATAATCCTCGGGATAATCTGCTAAATGTGTTTTTACATATCCTATTCCTTCTACGCCTCCTAAACTAGAAAAGGGTCCTGTGCCTGAAATACATAATTGTACTAAATAGAGTACGTAGTACTAATTGTAGGGCCACTGTACTACATTACAGGCCGGATTTAATCCTTCTTGTGTTACATCTATACCTGCTGAACTTTAAAAACTTACCATTTTTAACGTAGCTGTTCGTTGATCTAAACGTTTTTTCAGGAGAGATATCGAGAGGTCTGTTTATTTCAAAAGCCAAACCTAAAACAATATGATTAGCGGTGTTATTTTGTTAGATTACAACTAGGCAATACAGCGATATATATATATATATATATATATATATATATATATATATATATATATATCGATTAGGTACTATAATAGAAAAAAAAATACTCATGTTTTGCTATCTATTAAAGTATTTGCTTTTTAAATTAGTAGAGCTGTTACCAATATCTGACAACAATTTTCAGAATATTTGTTTTATTAGGTTAGGAATTAACATGCATTTAATTGTTAATTGAGTATACGAGGCTGGTTTGAAAAGTCCGTGCAAAAATAAAAACTACTTATGTGTTTGGGGTAAACCTTTTTTATTTTTCGACATAGTCTCCTTTTAGGCTACACTTCGTCCAACGATGCTCTAGTTTGTTGATCCCTTCCGAATAATAGGATTTGTCCAAGTCTGCAAAATATCCATTAGTGTCTGCAATCACCTCCTCGTTTGATTAAAATCTTTGTCCCGCCAGCCATTTCTTCAAATTGGGGAACAAATAGTAGTCCGAGGGAGCCAAGTCTGGAGAATAGGGGGGATGTGAAACGAGTTGGAATCCTATTTCCATTAATTTTGCGACCACAACTGCTGAGGTGTGTGCTGGTGCGTTGTCGTGATGGAAAAGGACTTTCTTGTAGGACAATCGCGGGCGTTTTTCTTGCAGCTTGGTTTTCAAACGGTTCAATGACGATGAATAATATTCACCTGTAATAGTTTTACCCTTTTCCAGATAGTCGATGAGGATTATCCCTTGCGAATCCCAAAAGACAGTCCCCATAACCTTTCCGGCCGAAGGAACGGTCTTCGCCTTTTTTGGTGCAGATTCCCCCTTGGTAACCCATTGTTTAGAGATTGTTGTTTGGTCTCAGGAGTATAGTAATGTATCCATGTTTCATTCACAGTGACGAAACGACGCTTAAAGTCCTCCGGATTCTTCTGGAACAGCTGCAAACCATCCTTGCAACACTTCACACGATTCCGTTTTTGGTCAAGCGTGAGCAATCGCGGCACCCAACTTGCGGATAGCTTTCTCATGTCCAAATGTTTATGCAAAATATTATGTACCCGTTCAGTCGAGATGCCCACAGCACTAGCAATCTCACGCACCTTAACTCTTCTGTCATCCATCACCATATCATGGATTTGATCAATGATTTCTGGAGTCGTAACCTCCACAGGCCGTCCAGAACGTTCAGCCTGTGTGCAGAGTCACCATAATGTTTATCAAGCTTCTCTTTAGTCTCCTGAGGCGTTTTGCCTTTCATAAAGTAAGGTTTAATCACCACACGAAATTCTTTTTCGTCCATTTCTTGAAAATCACTCGACTTCCTTGATTCACACGAATGCCAAACACAAAGAAATAGACCAATATGGCTGAAACTTGGTGTGCGTTCATTCAAGAGATGCTACTAACTAAACATGACCTCGATACGCGCCGGTGGTGCCATCTCTCGGACTTTGCACGGACTTTTCAAACCAGCCTCGTAATCTAACCTAATAACATGGAGTATGAGTTGGTCATTTACATCAATACAAAAATAAAAAAATATAATATAAAAATAAAATAAAATATGAGTCATATGAGTTAAAGTTAAATAGCAGAAACAATACGATGTCACTACATTAATCAAAATATCAGTAAGTATGAAAACAATGCAGAAACAAGAACATGCCAATAACATAATTCAAAAAAAGACTTATACACCTACAAGCCATATACACACTCAGCAAAGAGTGGCATCAAAAAGCTCCGTCCGTAACTGAATAGTAGGCCTTCTCAATAAGAGCCTCCGAATTTCCCTCCTAAATTGGACATTATTTAAAATTCTCCTGACATTCAAAGGCAAGTGGTTGAATATTTTCTTACTCATACATATTATAGAGTCCCTTATTAAAGCTGAAGAGGGAATAGGTAGTGGGGCTACATAAGATGAACGCATCATGGACGCAAAAGAAGCCACTATCTCTCCCTCGAACTTATTATGCATGAGGCAGGCTGTTTCAATAATAAATATACAAGGCAACGTCAGAATTCTCTTAGTAATAAACACATTCCTGCAGGATTGCCGAGAACTCAATTGGAACATATAACGCAATACTCGCTTTTGTAGCATAAAGACCTTATTCAGTAATTGGTTATAGCAGGAACCCAGAAACATACCCCATAATGGAGGTGCGATTCAATCAGAGCAAAGTATACATTTCTCGCGATAGAAACATCCAATTCCCGAGACACTACTCTCAAGGCAAAACATCTCTTGGAAATCCTTTTACAAAGCTGCAAAATGTCAATAGAGAATCTCAATTTAATGTCCATATAGAAACCCAAAAATCTGTTATAGTCAAGCCTTCAATAACAAGCGAATCAAGTGAAATATCGTTCAATTGACATTTAAATGAAACAATGTTAGTTTTAGAAATATTCAGGGTTAAATAATTTGAATGACACCAATCTACGATTTTCACTATATTCCCACTGATGTCACATTCCAACTGTACCATGTCTCTATTGTGCCACATCACGGTTGTGTCATCAGCAAACATCGTAAATACACCTCTAACATTAAGTTTTGAAAGATCATTAATATAAAGTAGAAATAACACGCCGGTGGTGCCATCTCTCGGACTTTGCACGGACTTTTCAAACCAGCCTCGTAAGTGGAAAACGAATCAAACAAAGAGAATATCGTCTTTCAAATGGAACTTTACTGGCCATGTGGCCAGAAATATTGACCATGGGGAGAAAAAAGGTCAGACAGACTTTAACAACGTTGGTACGACGATATTAAAAAATCGCTACGATTCAATTGGTATCAAATGGCTCGGAACAGGGACATATGGAAACGCATTAGAGAAGCCTATTTTCAAAGGATGACGAATGGTTAGAGGAAGGAGAAGAAGAAGCCATTTGAGTATAAGAGATCTTGTAGGCCTGTTGGCGTCCTAAGGAGATGCTTTTTTTTTGGATGACTCCACTTTCAAATGCATAATTAATGGTGGCCAGACGTTGATCTAGTCATATGACCTAGAATCAGCGCAACAATCGAGGCAATATCCTGCAAAAGGTAAACCAAAAGCGAGGAAATCACTTCAATGTCGGTCAAAATTAAAGTTGTGTTAACGGTTGTTTTTGTTTACCGTGGTGTTGTGCACAAAGAATTCCTTCGAACTGGCCGAACAGTTAATAAGGAGTTTTATATAAGTATTATGTCTCGTTTACGTAAGTTAATTCGTAGAAAACGACCTGAATGTTTTTAGTTTCTTGGACTGCCCATTTTATATAATTTATTTAAATATAGGGTGCGTCATCAAAATCCGGATAAATCAAACAATTTTTTTAGGGGCATATTTTTTAATGGCACTTAGGGCATCAATGTATCCCCCATTAGCTTGAATAACGTCCTCCATCCTTGGTCTGAAGCGCCGGCACGCCCTCTGTAATTCCGCGCTGTTCATATTGGCGAACGCTGCCTCAGTAGCGGTCATTAATGATGTCATATTAGGATGCTGAAACTTGTTTGTGACCCTTTTTACTACATGCCATACGTTGTAGTCCAAGGGATGCAAATCTGGACTATTAGGAGGCCCGAATTCCGAGTTTAAAGTACGCCTCCACCGGCGTACTTTAAACTTTGTTGGACTGTTCTTGGGTCTACAACGTCATAAATAGTTGATTTCGAGTATCCGAAAAACCGAATTATTTCCAGTGGCTAACCGGACGGCGCGAAGGTCTTCGATAATCGCGGCTCTTCGATAATATTCCGCACGGGTCTTTGACATGGCGACAATTTTGTGCATAACACTATTTACTTTAGTCAGCTTGCTACTCAGACCGGCGACCTCTAGCAGAAGCATAATATACCGAGTGATTTCAATTAAAATTTGTCAGGATTTTCGTGACGCACCCTGTATATGAAATGAATATTTTGCGGTCCCCACATAAATCAAAACATAGGGATAACTTATATACCTGGAAAAGTTAAGTGATCATGTAAGTTCCTTCCTACTGGTAAATTAACTAAAGACTGAATGCCTACATCTTCCAAATGCTCTTTGGGACCTATACCGGAAAGCATTAGCAATTGTGGCGATATAAATGTTCCTGAAATAAAGAAAATATTACGTAAAGCCGTTTTTGAAGCTCATTTTTCTGTTTCTTTTTATTATTTTACGAAAATATATATTTTTTAGGACTAGAATTATTTACTCACCTGCGCTTAATATAATTTCTTTTTTTGCGTACACCGTGTAAGTCCGGTCATCTTTGTCATAAGTAAGCCCGAAGGCTTCCTTTGTTTTCGGATCGATAAGAATTTTGGTAACATAAGCACCAATAATGATGTCCAGATTCGGTCTCTTCCTCGCCGGATACAGGTAAGCAGAAGCGACGCTCCAACGTCTACCTTACGCACACAAAAATGAGATTACTAATCTGTTTATTCCGGCCGAGTTTATTAACATAGAAGTTCTTACTGAACTGGTATACAGAGTTTTCAAAAAACCGTGCGTTGTAGGAACGCAAGGTTTAAATAAAATTATTTCCATGTGTAACAAAAACGCAATCTTAAGGTGTTTACCGTGCCGAGAAGATAAATGGCTCAGCGTTTATGAATCGCGAACGGTTCCCCCGGATACCGGGCGCCCTCCGGGAGTAAGTAGCCTTGCTGTGGCATCCAGGCTCTGCCGCAGTCAACCCCTCTTTCCTAGGATACTCGTGGGAATACTATGTCAAAGAATAATAATTATAATAGTGATAATGGAAGGGTGTTGAGGAGGCGGACCCCTGTCGTACAAACAACCACCACAACAATAACAACAACCACAGACGATCCAAACAATCTCCTCAGCCGAAACTACTCCTGATGTTTTTACCAAATCCAACACTGTAGGTGATGGAAATTGCCCTTTCCGTGCAGTTAGCTTACACTTATATGGCCACCAAAACCATTATGAAAGACTCCGAGAAGTTGCTCTAAGATATATACAACAAAACTGGTCGCAACTTCACACATTTTCATTAATTGCGGACGACGATATCAAAGACTTCAATAACTACCATAACTAGATGAGGAAAAATGGCACCTATGGAACGAGACTAGAGATACTTGCCCTCTCGGAAACCCCAAATACCAACTTTCATATCTTTTCAAGACAATGAAGAACAAGAGTTACAAAAATAACTTTTAGGGACAGACCAACAATAATAAGCACAGGAAAGTACACCGAAACTATTTACCTTCTACTAACAGGCAACCCAATATCGGGACACTTTAGGCTTCTGACACCTCAAAACACTAAAAACATCCCAAACAATAGTAGACCAATAAAAGAAGCATTGGGCGAACGACATAACGGTCGAGAACGTCGGGGGAAATGGCAGCTCGATGAAACGATGAAGACCGGGCAACTGAAAATGGACCTGCCAAAAGTGTTGTGCCGACGAGTAAGCCGACACCCACCAAGGCGGGAAAATTAAAGCAACGCATGAACTCACCACCATCAATCCCAAGCGCAACCGACGAAAAAATTAAACAAAAACTCCCGCAACGACAAAGCAACCCCAACAGCACAAAACCAAAATTCAAATGGCAAATAAGAATAGAAAACAAAATCAACAACATCAGGAGAGATCTAGGACACCTTATCCACTTTATGAACGGGAACGCGTCCAAACGTGTCACACAGGGTGTAGACAAGATCAAATCCAAGTCTCCCAACAGAACGCTGCCAGAAAGCCTTGATATTTTGAAACAAAAACTATCCGTATATGCTGCAAGACTTCTTAGATACAAAGAATCAAACGAGAGGAAAGACACCAATAACCGCTTCCAACGAATCGAAAAACTGTTCTATCGGAAACCTATGTACAAAAAACAGACAGCAGTGACTGAATCACCAAACGAACAAGAACTCACAGATTATTGGAAAAGTATCTGATCAGAACCCAAAGTACACAATAATAATACACCCTGGTTCAAAGCCGAAGAATACAACCATAAACATGTGAGAGAACAGGAAAATTCCACAGTAACTATTGTGGGATCAAATAGCATGATGAGGCACCTGGATACAAAAAATTCCGGAGGTATAAACATCCACACTTTGTTATTAATAATCCAGGATGAATATACAGGGTTTTCAGTTATTGTTAAATCATCCCTTTTTGGAACACTCTGTATACACAAAACTATGTATTTTATTGTAGGCCTACTGTAGTACAGTCTCGGGCCGGAGAAAAGGAAATTTTGAGGCATTTTTTCTTGCAGGTACTTACCCTTTTTAACAGTCGCTTGAATCTGGGCGACGCCATAAGGCCTTACGTTGGCGTTGTAGTCAAAATGTTCTAAACCTATGTAGGGACCAGCTTCCATGAACGCATCTGTCAATTTCGAACGATATGTGTTTTCTACGGATTGATAGCCTTTCGTGCCGTGAAAACGAGGATCGTGGTCTGTGAGGTTGTGAGCTCTTTCTGATTTTATAAAGTAAGGCAGGACTTCGTCGTAGGACCACCCTTAAATGTGAATTTATTAAACATAATAATCTTTATACTGGTCCTAGATACAATAATTTTTGTGTACTAATTATGTTTTAAAATTGGTTTATCTTAGTGTTCAGTTTTTATTCTTACCAGGGTTACCGCCCGCTGCCCATCTGTCGTAGTCCCATCGATTACCCCTGGTATAAATCATATAATTGATTGTTGAGGTGCCTCCTAAGGCTCTGCCCCTAGGCCAGTGCATTCTGTCATAGTTTAGACCGAAAAAGTTATCTTTTTGGTATTCCATAAAGTAAAACCAGTTGTATGGAGTGAATTGAAACGCTGAAGCTAGCTGAAAATCAAATAGAGAAGTCCTAATGCCCAGTGCTCATAAAGCGTAATCTACCGTGGTTGCTGCATAAATATATTTTTTTTCTTACCAATGGGATATCCATGAGATTTGTTTCCGGTATTCCAACTTCCAAAAGTAAGATTTTCCATTTTTTGATTTCTGAAAGCCTGTTGGCAATCACTGATCCAGCAGATCCGGAGCCAACTATTATAAAGTCGTACTCATTTTCTAAAAAAATGAAGAAATTATGTTAGTTAGTTAGGTACTGATTAATTAAGCTAGTTTTTAGTAGCTTGTAGCGTATTCAAACTACTTTTTATCACCAGCCTAGCCAAAGTCTCCTCCGTGCAATTGTCCGAATTGAAATCGGCACACGTTGTTTCTTTGGTGACCAACCTGAAAGATCCGTTCTATGATTTGGCAAATAATTTCCTTTTTAGTGCTCCGTATCAAAATTGAAAAATTGAACTTACGGAATCGCTTTGGTGTTATCTGTCTGTTGCAGCCAATTTTTGCTGAAACTATTTGACACAGAAAGTTGAAATTTGGCACTAATATAGGAATTGACGTCCCCATCAGAGCCGTGTAGTTTTGAACGATACATTTTGACTTGTTTTTTATGGGTTTAGCATACGTGCTGCAGGGAAGTCCCTAAAGCGCTCCAGGAGCAATATGTGTGCGGAAAAAGCGATTCACGTTGTTCTTGAATCGCTGTAAATTGTACTCGGTGGGAAACACAGCGCAGGGCAAATTATTCCCAAGGGGTGACGTTCTCCACATAAAAGACTGTTTGAAAAGCGTTGTACGCGGAGTAACAAGCTGAACCTCATACGGATGTGAAGCACCAGCACGACGTGTATTTCTAACATGCACCGCCTTGGAAGGAATTAAGCGGGCTACATCCTTCGAACACTTTCCATGAAAATACTTGTAGAATAGACTCAAGTCGCCAACCGTTCTTCGATGTACCAGCGAATCAAGGCCGCCGGTCAATTCCGGGTCTACAATCAGACGGACCGCTCTTCTCTGAACAGAATCCAACAAATGCAGTGTACGAGGCTGGTTTGAAAAGCGTGCAAAGTCCGAGAGATGGCACCACCGGCGCGTATCGAGGTCATGTTTAGTTAGTAGCATCTCTTGAATGAACGCACACCAAGTTTCAGCCATATTGGTCTATTTCTTTGTGTTTGGCATTCGTGTGAATCAAGGAAGTCGAGTGATTTTCAAGAAATGGACGAAAAAGAATTTCGTGTGGTGATTAAACATTACTTTATGAAAGGCAAAACGCCTCAGGAGACTAAAGAGATAAACATTAGACTCTGTACCTTGATAAACAGTTTTAGTGGTGACTCTGCACACAGGCTGAACGTTCTGGACGGCCTGTGGAGGTTACGACTCCAGAAATCATTGATCAAATCCATGATATGGTGATGAATGACAGAAGAGTTAAGGTGCGTGAGATTGCTAGTGCTGTGGGCATCTCGACTGAACGGGTACATAATATTTTGCATAAACATTTGGACATGAGAAAGCTATCCGCAAGATGGGTGCCGCGATTGCTCACGCTTGACCAAAAACGGAATCGTGTGAAGTGTTGCAAGGATGGTTTGCAGCTGTTCCAGAAGAATCCGGAGGACTTTAAGCGTCGTTTCGTCACTGTGGATGAAACATGGATACATTACTATACTCCTGAGACCAAACAACAATCTAAACAATGGGTTACCAAGGGGGAATCTGCACCAAAAAAGGCGAAGACCTTTCCTTCTTCCGGAAAGGTTATGGCGACTGTCTTTTGGGATTCGCAAGGGATAATCCTCATCGACTATCTGGAAAAGGGTAAAACTATTACAGGTGAATATTATTCATCGTTATTGGACCGTTTGAAAACCGAGCTGCAAGAAAAACGCCCGCAATTGGCCCACAAGAAAGTCCTTTTCCATCACGACAACGCACCAGCACACACCTCAGCAGTTGTGGTCGCAAAATTAATGGAAATAAGATTCCAACTCGTTTCACATCCCCCTATTCTCCAGACTTGGCTCCCTCGGACTACTATTTGTTCCCCAATTTGAAGAAATAGCTGGCGGGACAAAGATTTTATTCAAACGAGGAGGTGATTGCAGACACTAATGGATATTTTGCAGACTTGGACAGATCCTATTATTGGAAGGGATCAACAAACTAGAACATCGTTGGACGAAGTGTATAAGCCTAAAAAGGAAACTATGTCGAAAAATAAAAAAGGTTTACCCCAAACACATAAGTAGTTTTTATTTTTGCACGGACTTTTCAAACCAGCCTCGTATGTTTGGGAGCGGAGCCCCAAACGTGGGAGCGGTATTCCATAGTTGGTCGAATTTGAGCTTTGTAAAGAATTAACAGTTGTTGTGGGGTGTAAAGCTTTCTGGTTCGAAATAATATTGCCAACTTTTGAGAACCTCTCCTTGCTATGCCTGCAAAATGTTCATGCCAGGACATATTTGCTCCCAAACTAACGCCCAACAAATTGAGCGACGATGCTAGGGGAATGGAGTGCCCCGACATAACTATGTCGGGTTCAGCAACGTTAACTTTTTTAGAAAAAACTGCCGCCTGAGTTTTTGTAGCGTTAAATTCCACTTGGTTACTGTCACCTCAAGATAGAATTGCTTCCAGGTCTTTGTTAAGTTGAACGACCTCCTGCTGTCTGCGGATATTCGCCTGAGCAGCCGATGTCCGAGCGTTCAAGGTGAATGAAGAGACAAACGTACTGTAATCTGCAAAGCTGTAGATTGAATTCCCGGTCTTTTCCAGCAGATTGTTAATGTAAATGAGAAGAAGAGTAGGAGACAGTATGGAGCCCTGGGGCACACCGGCGTTGATAGTGAAAGGTGTTAGAAAGAAATCCGTCGACCGAGATTCTCCAAAGTGTTCAATTGCGTTCTTCCAAACATGTGTTACATAAGTTAGAAGATCTCCTGTTGATCTATATTTATGAAAACCATATTGGTGATTGCTAATAATATTGAATCATCCAAGATATTTTAGAAGATGCTCATTGATAACCTTTTCCATGACTTTCGATATTATTGAAAGCAGTGCGACTGGTCGGTAGTACCTTGGTAACAATCACGGTAACGAACACTAATTGCGCAAGTCCGACTTGCACTTGGTTGGTTTTCTTTTCTATAAACTTGTAATTACCTGCTGTTTCCTTGAATTTCCATGGATTTCTGATGAACCACTGATTGAAATCCGGTCTTCCTGAGACAAGTTGCATCGTTCTGCTGATTTCATTGGCCGAATTCATGAAGAATGTAACAATATTGTTCTCTTGTTGGCCACCCATACATCCTGGACTTGATAAAATTGTATATAGGATAAAGCGTTTTAGAAAAACTCCCCGCTCCATTGGTTTATTGTTAGGATTATTTTATCATTTACTGAAAAAAAAAATTGTTATTTAAAATCGTAATAGGAGCAGTGAAAAATCGATTTATTGTGAAAGCGACAGTAAATCCACTGTACTATTCAAAGAATGTTAATTATAGTTAATTTACCAAATTCATGCAGAATACTTCATTCTTATATAATGAGTAATTAATGTTTTTGTGAATATCCATTACTTGAAGGGCAGCTTTAGCTCAGCTCGGAAATAACGGAATGAAACGCGCGCCACGAGGACATAAAGGTAGTTTTTTGGATGTAGAATACGATGAAAAAAAAAAAATTTTCTGCTCTAAAGTGTATGCTCAGCCTATAAAATCGAAAATAAAATGAAAAATTCGATTTTTCGCAAATATCTCGCAAAATAAAAAAGATATCGATTGGAGGATTAACCGGAGTTGTTTTAGCCAACTCATCAATTGATATTATTCTTCATGATACATACTATGTTGTTGCTCATTTTCATTATGTATTATCAATAGGAGCCGTATTTGCTACTTTAGCAGGAATAGTCCAATGATTTCCTCTATTCACAGGATTAACTCTTAATAGAAAAATATTAAAAATTCAATTTTTAGTAATATTTATTGGAGTAAATATTACATTTTTTCCACAACATTTTCTAGGTCTAAGAGGAATACCTCGTCGATATTCCGATTATCCCGACGCTTATGCTTTGTGAAATATTATTTCTTCAATTGGAAGACTAATTTCTTTAATAGGAGTATTCTATTTCATTTTTATTTTATGGGAAGAACGGAAAATTTTACAAAAAAATATTAGGTAGATTATTTTTTTTTAAGTTTTACCGTAATTAGAGAGAGAGAGAGAGAGAGAGGATTTAAGGCAGGGATGTCAAAGATACGGCCCGCAGGCCGCATCCGGCCCCTGGGACGTATCAATAAGGCCCACGATCGCAATGTGTCACAGAAAGAAGAATCATGTTTTTTAGAGCCGTATATTATCTATAATATATATAAAATGTAATCTCTCTGTCTGTCTGTTTCTCTCTGTTTGTCTGTCTGTCTGTCTGTCCGTTAGTGCGCTTATCACTGGAGAACCACTTATCCGATTTACGTACTTTTTTTTTAAAAACATACATATGTTCTCTGGCCAGGTTATAGGCTATATTTTTTTACGGTAGGTAGCATAAGGAATGAGCAGTGACGTAAAATATTGAATGAAGTCGGAAAAAAAGTTTGCTGCTAGCGCTTTCCATTGCAATACACAGCCTAAACCATTTAATATGGAACAATATTATGTAGCAGAGAATATCTATAATCTATAAACTATAATATATATAAAATGCAATGTCTATCTGTCTGTCTGTCTGTCCATTAATGCGTTTATCACGCGAGAACCATTTGTCCGATTTACCTGCCTTTTTTTAAATGCATACATATATTCTTTAGCCAGGTTATATAATAATAATAATAATCTATATCTATAATATATATATAATGCAACGTCTCTCTCTGTGTCTGTCTGTCCGTTAGTGTGCGCTTATCACTGGAGAGCCACTTATCCGATTTACGTACTTTTTTTTTAAAACATACATATGTTCTCCGGCCAGGTTATAGGCTATATTTTATTACGATAGGTAGCATAAGGAATGAACAGTGACGATAATAGGGAATGAAGTCGGAAAAAAGCCTAAAGCATTAAATATGGAACAATATTCATGTAGCAAAGAATATAATATATACAAAATGCAACGTCTCTCTGTCTGTCTGTCTGTCCTTTAGTGCGCTTATTACTCGAGAAGCACTTATCCGATTTACGTGTTTTTATAAATTTATACATATGTTCTATATAATTCGATATGAGCCTAGATAATGGGAGATAAGTATAAATAATGGGAGATAAGCAGAAATAAGTCTAGATAATGGGATATACGGAGAAATAATGGGGGATAAGAAGAAATATTGCGAGATAAGTCGAGATAAGCCTAGATAATGGGAAATAAGGTGAAATAATGGGAGATAAGGAGAAATAATGGGAGATAAGGAGAAATAATGGGAGATGAGGAGAGATAAGCTAGATAATGGAAATTATGTAGAGATAATGGGAGATAAGGAGAAATATTGGGAGATAAGGGGCAATAATGAGAGATATTTTATTATGTTGGGTAACATAAGGAATAAGCATGATGATAGTAGTTAATGAAGTCCACGCGAGCAGAGCCGCGGGCCCGGCTAGTATACTATATAATTAAATAATTCAGTACATTTTTTTTATTTGAATCTGGCCCGCCTACACATTCTAAATTTAATATATGGCCCTTTGCAAAATTGAGTTTGACACCTCTGATTTAAGGGGTTAAGGCGCGTCGACTGCAACGGTCATTTAGTATGTATGGAAATTTTATACTTTAAAATTTATTTCCTTTAAGTATTCACCAATTTGTCTGTGAATGCTGTTGTAGGATTGGATGACCGATTTTAGGTTGAGAGGGATGTGATACTTTTCACGGGTATCAGATAAATGTTGTGATTCAAATATGTGTTTGACAGTAAGTGGTAGATAACATGATGGACAATTGGGAGGATCCTCTTTGTTTAAAAGGAAAGAATGGGTCTGATATGTATGTCCAATGGCCAGTCTTCTGACAATGGTGTTTTTCTTTCTATTCAATGTTTGATGATGTAATGGAGGATAGACATAAGTTTTGAGGTCCCAGAGTTTGTTACTGGTGTCCTCAAGATCCCACTGTAATTGGAATAATTTTCTAAATTCCTAAGATAGATGTTTTATGTAATCTCTGGGATGATTTTCGCCCAGAACAGGAGCACCAGAGAGAGAGACCTCTTTCGCAAAAGTATCAGCTTTGTCATTTCCCTCAATGTCACAGTGTCCTGGTATCCAAATGAGTGTAAAGGAGTTATTTTTTTAGTCTAGCAACATGTAATAATGACAGATTTGAAAAAATCAAAATGAAAGATCCCATATTAACGCCATTAACAAAATTCCTTCGAGTAATTTAGAATTTTTGTGTTTTCAGTAACTGTTTTCTTTGTACCTGGGTGTTTAAATGAAATATAAATATTTTATACTAAAAGCTTAGACTTTTATCTTTCATGGCTTATCTTTAGATATTTTTTTATTTTAAGTGTAAGTTGTAAAATTAATAATAACACAGGGCAACAAAAAAATATTTTTGTTTTGGTGCCTGGGATTTTAGAGCTGATTTTAACTATATTTGGGACGCTAAATCTATACATGCAATCCGTTTTTCTCTATCAGCTCTACTTTTTTAGATACATCAACTTATCTACCAATGTGGTTTTTATTCAGTATATTCATTTGTGAGAGTTCTAAAATTATTATATATTCATTAATGTAGGTACAATGGTTTTATTGTCAGTTTGTAATTGAGTAAATTCCAGGTAAATCTATAAATGGTGGAACCATTGCCTATCAGGTACCTGAACTGACCCTTTTAATCACCTAACTCGGGTAAGTCTCGTCAGTTTGTGCGTTCTTACTAATGAGAGTAGATCGAATTCGGCGTGTTATTTTATGTTAAGAAAAGAGTGTTTTTATGTTATTGAACAGAATTAAAATGAGTTCAGGTTCCAGTTCAAGAAGAAGTTGTGTAAATCAACCTGGTGTGTTTTGCTATATATGTCGAGAATACATGTTTCAACAAAACAGAC
The DNA here is from genome assembly GCA_019049505.1 of Pachyrhynchus sulphureomaculatus. Lineage (NCBI taxonomy): Eukaryota > Metazoa > Arthropoda > Insecta > Coleoptera > Curculionidae > Pachyrhynchus > Pachyrhynchus sulphureomaculatus. The sequence continues at coordinate 131,764,749 of CM032448.1, read as the reverse complement.
AAACTATTACTGACTTTGTAAAGCGAGCGTATCTTGGATACTTTGGAGTTAAGCTTGGTGATCAGGACAAAACGTGGGCCCCGCATCTCGTATGTAAAACTTGTACAGACCATTTACGGCAGTGAACTACCGGGAAAAGAAAATGTCTAAAATTCGGCGTACCAATGGTTTGGAGAGAACCAAAAAACCACTTCAGTGATTGTTATTTCTGTTTAGTAAATACTAATGGAATCAATCGAAATAACCGCAGTAAATGGACTTATCCCAATTTAAACTCGGCAATACGCCCTATCCCGCACTCAGATGAAATACCGATTCCAACATTTCATCAGCTACCACATATCTCTGATGACGAATATTTTCCCTCTGATCGCTCTTCTGATGCTAATAAAAGTTCTGATGCTAATGAAACTAACAGTGACTATGAGGGGACGTCATCAGTTCCTCAACGCTTCAATCAAAATGAATTAAATGATCTGAAGTACTGGCTTCTAGGTTGAACGACAAAAATTTACTGGAACAAGGAACCAAAATTACCTTTTACCTTACAAGAGAAAAAGATCTGCTACCATTCTTTTCTGAAGAAGACAATCTTGTATTTTGTCACGAAATTAGGGGACTCATGAAAGAAATGGGACTTTCTGAATATATTCCAGATGATTGGCGCCTATTTATTGACAGTTCAAAGCGAAGTTTAAAATGTGTCCTTCTACATAATGGGAATAAATATGGTTCAATACCACTAGCTCACTCAACGAAACTGAAAGAAGAATATAATACCATAGCTTTGGTCTTGCAGAAGATAAAGTATTACGAACATCAATGGATGATTTGTGTAGACTTAAAAATAGTAAACTTTCTTCTTGGGCAGCAAAGTGGTTACACGAAATATCCGTGTTTCTTGTGCCTCTGGGATAGTAGGGACAAAACACACCACTGGGTTAGAAAAGATTGGCCCTCAGAGAGAAAACATGGACGTTGGGGAAAAGAATGTCATTAACGACGCTTTGGTTGAAAGAGAAAAAAATCATACTTCCTCCGTTACATATAAAGTTGGGCTTAATGAAGCAATTTGTAAAGGCTCTTGATAAGAATGGGTCTTGTTTTGCATATATAGGGGTAAAAAATGCATCAGTTGAGCACAGAAAAACTCAAAGCAGGGATATTTGACGGCCCACAATAAGACAATTAACATAATTAAGGATCCTGCCTTCATAAATTCAATGAATCAAGTTGAACGAGAAGCTTGGACATCATTTGTTGCAGTTGTAGAAAATTTTCTAGGTAAACATAAAGCTCAAAACTATGTTGAAATGGTTAACAAGATGCTTAATAGTTTCAAATCCTTAGGGTGCAATATGAGTATTAAAATACACTATTTACACAGCCACTTAGACCGTTTTCCAGAAAATTTAGGAGACATGAGTGAGGAACAAGGTGAAAGATTTCACCAAGATATTAAAGTTATGGAGGACCGCTACCAAGGAAGATGGGACATGCACATGATGGAGTTTAAAAAGGGACTGTTTAAAAAAAACATTCAAGAATGTCGCGGAAAAGAAGCTTTCCAAGTGTTGAGTGACTATTTCATTTCTTCAATGTTTTTTTTTGTTTGTAAGTACGACATAATATTGTATTTTGTATAACTAAAATAAAAATTTCGTATCTACTTTTGTTTACTACACTTACGGATTTGAGTTACAATAATGTAACTTATATTTCTCTAAAATTGTATATCTTAAAAATTCGAGCTCCTAGGTACAAATGAATACGTTATTTGAATTCAGGACATCAAATTGATATAGAATCAGCTCAAAAAACCTCGACACCAAAACAGCTGTTCCCTGTGTAATCAAAAAATATGTTTTTCACTAACACTTTTTTTAAAGAGAAAAATTATAAAAATGCGAAAGTTTTTTTAAAGTTTTTAATGATTCTCTAATATCAAGTATACTTTTCACTGTAACTAAAAAAAATTGTCCTACTTTTGACTATTTGACCATACTGCTTTGACCGTAAAATTGCCGGCAGCGCACTACAGCAGGCAAATTTTGATATTTTAAAACTCAATTTTTAAATAACATACATTTAATTATTCTTATATTGAAACTTAAGGTTGACAAATAGTTTCGGAGAAAATCGGGTGTGACAGACAGACACCGAAGTGATCTTATAAGTGTTCCCTACGGAACACTAAAAAACGACCCTACAGCGGATGTGAATTCATCATCTTAGGAAACTTTTCGGTCCCTGAGGTGTTCTTCCAGATGTTTGAACAATAGAAATCATACGGCTCTAAATCTGGGCTATGGGGCGGATGTCGTAACCTGTTGAGCCTACAGCTTTCCGTAGGAGCTTGAACTATGGGTGTCTTTTGAATGCTGCGTTGTCGTGCAACAGCAAAGTTTTGATTCTCCATGAATTCGAACGGTTTTCCTCTAATGACCTATTTCGGGTTTGTTTCATTAATTGTGGACTTCCATATATTCAATATGTAAAATTCCTTCTCAGTCCCAAAAAATTATCGCCATCAACTTTCCAGACGAGTTTTCGACTTTTTTGGAGATAGAGTCCTTAATAACTCATTGCAATTACTCATACTTCGTGAAAGGATCTCAACAGAGCAGCCATGTGACGGTTCACGATTTACTCTCATCGTTCTCTGAAGATGTCAGCATTTCCTCTTGAATCGAGTCTCGGCCCTTTCGAAACTATTTAGACAACTTGAAAACAAGATAGGTCACCATCGCTGTACACCTGGGATAAGAATTCATGAATATTTTTCGAAAGAGAAAAAAAAAACGTAAAAAAACTGAAAAAAGGAGTCTTGCAAAATTTCCCTAAAGTACGTAAAACGCCAGCAATTTGACAAGGAGGCAATTTTTTTTGTATAAAGTCATTTTTAAGACTGAGCAGATAAAAACAACCCTCGTTTCAGAATGTTTCCATTTCTAAACTTGTCAAGCAGTTTTGGAATTAAATTTTTACTAAACAATAAACTGATTTATTTACTGATCTATAATATATATAAAATGCAACGTCTCTCTGTCTGTCTGTCTGTCCGTTAGTGACCTTATCACTGGAGAACCACTTATCCGATTTACGTACTTTTTTTTTAAAACATACGTATGTTCTCTGGCCAGGTTATAGGCTATATTTTTTACGATAGGTAGCATAAGGAATGAGCAGTGACGTAAAATAGTGAGTAAAGTCGGAAAAAAGTTTGCCCTAGCGCGTTCCTTTGCAATACACAGCCTAAACCGTTAATTATGGAACAATATTATGTAGCAGAGAATATCTATAATCTATAATCTACAATATATATAAAATGCAATGTCTCTCTGTCTGTCTGTCCATTAGTGCGTTTATCACGAGAGAGCCACTTATCCGATTTACGTGTCTTTTTTTAAATTCATACATATATTCTTTGGCTAGGTTATATAATATAATAATAATAATCTATATAAAATGCAACGTTTCTCTGTCTGTCTGTCTGTCCGTTAGTGCGTTTATCCCTCCAGAACAACTTATCCGATTTACGTGATTTTTTAAATTCGTACATATGTTCTCTGACCAGGTTATAGATATACATTTTATTACATCTATAATATATATAAAATGCAACGTATCTCTGTCTGTCTGTCTGTACTGTCTGTCTGTATGTCCGTTAGTGCGCTTATCACTGGAGACCCACTCATCCGATTTTCGTACTTTTTTTTTTTAAAACATACATATGTACTCCGGCCAGGTTATAGGCTATATTTTATTACGATAGGTAACATAAGGAATGAGCAGTGACGATAATAGTGAATGAAGTCGGAAAAAAGTTTGCCACTAGCGCGTTCTCTTGCAATACACAATCTAAACCATTAAATATGGAACAATATTATGTAGCAGAGAATATCTATAATCTATAATATATATAAAATGCAATGTCTCTCTGTCTGTCTGTCTGTCCATTAGTGCGTTTATCATGCGAGAAACACTTATCCGATTTACGTGTCTTTTTTTAAATTCATACATGTATTCTTTGGCCAGGTTATATGCAAATGCAACGTCTCTCCTTCTGTCTGTCTGTCTGTTCGTCCGTTAGTGCGCTTATGACTGGAGAACCACTTATCTGATTTACGTGCTTTTTTTTTAAATATACATATGTTCTCTGGCCAGGTTATAGACTATATTTTATTACGTTAGGTAACATGAGGAATAAGCAGTGACGATAATAGTGAATCAAATCGGAAAAAAGTTTGCCGCTAGCGCGTTCTCTTGCAATACATTGCCTAAACCACTAAATATGGAACAATATCATGTAGCAAAGGATATCTATAATATATATAAAATGCAACGTCTCTCTGTCTGTTTGTCCGTTTGTGCGCTTATCACTGGAGAACCACTTATCCGATTTACGTGCTTTTTTTTTAAACATACGTATGTTCTCTGGCCAGGTTATAGGATATTTTTATTACGTTAGGTGACATAAGGAATAAGCAGTGACGATAATAGTGAATCAAGTCGGAGAGAAAAGTTTGCCGCTAACGCGTTCTCTTGCAATACACTGCCTAAAGCATTAAATATGGAACAATATCATGTAGCAAGGAATATAATATATATAAAATGCAACGTCTCTCTGTCTGTCTGTCCGTTAGTGCGCTTATCACTCGAGAACCACTTATCCGATTTACGTGTTTTTATAAATTTATACATATGTTCTATATAATTCGATATAAGCCTAGATAATGGGAGATAAGGTGAGATAATGGGAGATAAGGAGAAATAATGGGAGATAAGTCGAGATAAGCCTCGATAATGGGAGGTAAGGTGAGTTATGAGACATATGTATAAATAATAGGAGATAAGGAGAAATAATGGGAGATAAGCAGAAATAAATCTAGATAATGGGAGTTATGGTGAGATAATGGGAGATAAGGAGAAAAAAAATGCGAGATAAGGAGAAATATTGCGCGATAAGTCGAGATAAGCCTAGATAATGGGAAATGAGGTGAGATAATGGGAGATAAGGAGAAATAATGGGAGATAAGGAGAAATAATGGGAGATGAACAGAGATAAGCCTAGATAATGGAAATTATGTAGAGATAATGGGAGATAAGGAGAAATATTAGGAGATAAGGGGAAATAATGGGAGATATTTTATTACGTTGGGTAACATAAGGAATAAGCAGTGAGGATAGTAGTGACTCAAGTCCACGCGAGTGGAGCCGCGGGCCCGGCTAGTCTATAGTATAAAGAACAACACTAATCACAAGCAGGTGTGTAATTTTTCAAAATTTTACAAGTGTATTACTTACGAATAATGTATTCTTGTATTAAAAGAAATTTCAGGCATTTAAACTACAAACAACACACTCCCTTATTCGTTTGCCAATTTATATTTGATGCAAATCTCTTAATTACTATATAATGAGCACCATCAAGTAGAAACAATTAGGTAGTTTTTCATTTTTTTTTTCGTTTTTTATTCTAATAATTATTGCTACTTACAGTCGACTTTTTCCTGTCGTCTAAAAGAAATTTAACAATGCACTTAAACTACACACTGGATTATTTAGTTTCCAATTACACTTAATTGTATTTGGTCCAAATAGCTTAATTACTAGCCATTATTATTCATTAAGTAAGATTTTTAAGGATATTTTAAAAGCTAATAGACTAAATAATCGTTTAAATTTTGGACGTTTAATAACGCTATAAATTTGATAACACAGACCCACAAAAAAAAAGTGGGGTATACTTTTGATGCGATATATCAGATCCGTAGTATTTTTGCCCGCTGATCACGAATCTGACGTCAGAATATCGCCATCACATCTCAATTTTTTTCTAACCTCAAAAAATAGGTAAAAATTAGTAAAAATTAAGAAAAATATATTCCTAAAAAATTGATTCAAGCTTTTTCATGAATCCAAAGATGTATTAATACGTATTCGGACACGCTAAGCTAATATTCATCGGTTGGATTAAGCCATACAGTTTTGTTTTCTTTCTAACCTCAATAAATCAGCCAGATATAGTGCTTCTCGAATGCAAAAACGAATTTAAATTAAAATTCAACCGATCCTTACCAAATTTGGTACACGGGGGATTTTTTGGGTCGCTGATCACGAATCTGAGGTTGGATTTGCAAAATTCAAGATGGCAGATGTTTTCGCGCCATTTTGAACGCCGAGAAAATTCATCGGTCGATTTTTATTCTTCTACCTGCATCCAGAGCACCTCCACGTGGTGACGGTGGGCAACGGTGTTACTCCACTAGCCGGCAGAGTCCCTGGATAACGGCTTAGATGCCGTCATGGCAGGTAGAAGAAAGAGAATTACGATGCAGGGACTCGGAAACCCAGTATCGGCGGTTTGGTCAGGGTGGGGGAAAGCGGGCCCGCAGCCGTCGTCATCCAGCGACCGTAGCTCTTCATGTGTGGGTGACTTGGCTCATGTAGAGTATAATGCTACAAGAAAACGGTTTCACGGTACAAGGACTTTTCATAAGTACAATAAAAACACTGATTCATTTTGTTATATTTGCTGTCAACACGTATTGAGTAAAATGGGGTCACCGATAACGGATAAGATTAAAACCTTATATAAGGATTGTTTTAACATTGAAATACAGCACCAGGATACAGATTGGGTTCCCCACATCATTTGCAGTTCTTGCAAAATAATGTTGTATATCAATAAGAAGGCGATTAAATATTCCAGACCAGCAATATGGAATAGACCATACAGTGAAAATGATTGCTACTTTTGTATGAATGTTGTATCTAGGCATAACCGAAAAAATAAAAGCACTATTACTTATAACGATGTTTCGACAGTAACAAGACCAACTAAACTAATTCCGCCTCCTGAACCACTTGATGCTGACGTTATGGAAACAAATGATTTCACCTTATCAGTTCATGCCGAAAACATTGAGACTGTCGAAAAAGATTCAAACACTGTTACTAATGAATGTTCTAGTAACAACCTATCATATACTAGTGACACAGATAAAGAATTTCTACCATACAACCGTAAACCAGAACCAATACTCGTATCACAGTCAGAATTTAGTGATCTAGTCAGAGATTTAGGCTTATCCAAAGATGGTTCAGAGCATCTTGCTTCCTTTTTAAAGAAAAGACATTTACTTAAGCCAGAAGCTACGATTTCTTATTATAGAAACAGAGATGAAGAATTTCGAAAATATTTCACAATGGACGAGGAATTGTCACTTTCATATTGTACCGATGTAAAAGGTCTAATGGATGAATTTCAAAATAACTCATACGATCCTGAAGAATGGAGACTGTTCATTGATTCTTCTAAACGGAGCATTAAGGCAGTTTTGCTGCATAATACCAACGTTTACGCTCCCATTCGATTGCTCATTCCACAGTTATGGAAGAGCAATATGAAAAAATGAAGCAGCTTTTGATAAAAATAAAATATGCTGATCATAACTGGAAAATTTGTGGAGATCTGAAAATTGTAACAATATTGCTTGGCCAACAGTCAGGGTTTACACTTTATCCTTGTTATAAATGTCCGTGGAATAGCAGAGACAGGGAACGTCATTATAAGAAAAAAATTTGGCCAACAAGAGAATCGTTCACTCCTGGTGAAAATAATGTATTATTTCCACCATTGGTAGATCCAGGAAAAGTTCTTATTCCCCCGCTTCACATTAAGCTTGGACTTATGAAGCAATTCACGAGAGCATTAGATACAAACGGCCCATGTTTCAAATATTTGCATAAAAAATTTCCGAAATTTTCTGAAGCTAAAATTAAGACAGGCGTATTTGACGGGCCACAGATAAGAAAATTGTTTCAAGATTCATTATTTGTTACTAAAATGAATAAAGTTGAAAAAGCTGCTTGGCTTAGTTTTAAAGAAGTCGCAACAAACTTTTTGGGAAATAATAAAAGTCCTAAGTACAAAGAAATAGTCGAGAAAATGGTAAAAAAATTTCAAACATTAGGTTGCTTAATGAATCTAAAATTACATTTCCTGGACTCCCACATCGATGATTTCCCAGATAATCTTGGTGACTACAGTGAGGAGCAAGGGGAACGTTTTCACCAAGATCTGAAAATCATAGAAAATCGGTATTAAGGACGATGGGATGACCATATGCTAGCGGACTATTGCTGGTCGCTAAAAAGAGAAACAAGTCCTCAAAAGCGTTTGGGCAGAAAAGCCTTTGAATAGGTCATTCGCGGAAAAAAGAACAAGATACAGCCAAAAAAAGGAAAGTTAGGCGCGGGTCTAACCTTCGCAATTCTAGGGCTTAAGGGTCTACTATTTGAGAGTATATGGTTTAAAAGTCCTGGTTTTGAGTTTATTGGGTCTCATTTTTAAAGTTAGAGGGTTATTGAGGTCTATTTTTTGAGGTTACAGGGTGTGGGAGTCTAAGGTTTCAGGGTTTAGGGTTTAAGAGTATCAGGTTTGAGGATTCCCCAACTGTATACCAAATTTGGTAGGAATCGGTTGGTTTTCAAAAATGTTGTCCGCCATCTTGGATCCGCCATTTTGAATTTTGCAAATCCGACCTCAGATTCATGATCAGCAATCCAAAAAACCCCCGTGTACCAAATTTGGTAAGAATCGGAATTTTGAATTTTAATTTGAATTCGTTTTTGCATTCGAGAAGCACTATATCTGTCTGATTTATTGAGGTTAGAAAGAAAACAGAACTGTATGGCTTAATCCAACCGATGAATATTAGCTTAGCGTGTCCGAATACATATTAATACATCTTTGGATTCATAAAGAAGCTTGAATCAATTTTTTAGGAGTATATTTTTCTTAATTTTTACCTATTTTTTGAGGTTAGAAAAAAATTGAGATGTGATGGCGATATTCTGACATCAGATTCGTGATCAGCGGGCAAAAATACTACGGATCTGATATATCGCATCAAAAGTATACCCCACTTTTTTTTTGTGGGGCTGTGTAATCGTTTAAATTTTGGACGTTTGATAACGCTATAAATTTGACCGATTTGTTACTAATTGATACAATCAATCAGTTTTGCATGCACATTAGATAATTGATATGAGAAGGCTTGCCTTGCCTTCTGTTCCAATTTTCTCTCTCGTTCTCTCTCCCCCTCTATCTCTTTGTTCTTTTTTTTTATAATAACGCGTCAAATTTGCAATACGAAATAATCAACCTCAGAGATTTTTTGCATTTTTTCACGTTCAGGATCCTTAAATCACGAAAAACATAACCTCCCATCTCCTTTGGTCTATCTGTCTTTCTATCTGCCTGCTTGCCTGTCTCTGTTGACATGCTAACTCTCAATCGAAATAGGATATCGATTTCAAATTTGGTATACAACGTAGGCTGAAAAGTTTTTGGTCTAGCTACTTAAAACACATTTTTTTTGCAAAATTTGAGTTTATTCAACAATATGGTTTCCTTTAAGAGCGATATAATCAGTCTACCGCTTTTCTAACTATTTTGTACCTTCCTTGTAGAAGGATTTGTCTTCAAATCTGGAGAATAGGGTGGACGAGGAAGCAATTCGAACTTCAATTCATGCAGTTTTGCCATCGTAATCATTGTCTTGTGGCACGGTGCATTGTCTTGAAGAAAGAGCACTTGTTTCGTATTCATTTGGGGCCGTTTCTTTGCGATTTCTGCCTTCAAACGCACCAATAACTTTATACAATGTTCGCTGTTGATGGTTTTTCCCTTCTCAACATAGTCGATGAAAGTTATTCCATGCGTATCCCAAAATACAGAGGCCAAAAACCTGCCCAGCCGACTGTTGTGTCTTTGGTCGTTTCGGGCGGCTTTCACGGCTGCTGTCCACTCAGCTGACTGCCGATTTGATTCCCTTGTATAGTAGTGGATCCATGTTTCATCCATTGTTATGTATCGCATAAAAAATCCTTTTTATTGCGCTTAAACAGGTCCAAACAGCGCACAGTGCGAAATTTAGGAAGTTTAGCGGAACTTTATTCAATTTTTGAAATACGTAAAATGCATAAGATTATTCATTATTTTGGTAGGTTAATATCCCACCTCTAAAACCTCATACTCAGTTTGGGGATTAACCCTGCGAGACAACTGCAAAATGCACCCTTCATTTATTTTATAAGAGAATTGTCAATTATTGGCATTTAAATAAGTATGTAAAATTTACATTTTTAACTTCAGTGGAGACTTTAAAAAGTGATACTACATAATAGTAGCTTGAAACGCACAAAATTTGAAAGGTTTTTTTTCCTCTGTTGGAAACACAAAAGATCTTCTGCGATATTTTGCGATCTTCTTTTAAATTAAACATTTTCCAGAATGACTTTACAAATTTCATATAACTGCATATTCCAAAAGTGGAAGGAAGAACCGACATCGGACGCCATCATTGGTTTTGTTTTGGAAAAAAAATAGGCTCACCAATGCTAACATCTGACGCTCTTTGCAGTTTAAAGGCAACTCTTCGTGCGCTGGTTTGTAAAATACAAAAAAGGTGGAGGAAATCCAGTCGAAATTTAGCATCATTTCTGAATAAAAATGCTAGCTGGCTTGAAAATAATGTAAAATTTTCAAATGCTGTAAGGGATGCATTGCCTAGTGGATCGAGGACCAATGCAGGCAGACCTAAAAAAGAATTAAGGATTGTCATCCTAAAGTGCAAAACAGAAAAGTGCATCATCTTTTGAAGTCCGGTAGTCAAGACGAGTTAGCCAAAGCAACTGCATTAAAGCTATACCAATCTGGAAAACGAAACTCTGCAGCGATTGTCAAGGAACTGGCATCTGGTTCTCCAGAAAGGGGTAGCAAAATCAAGAAGGCTCGCATGTCTTCTTCAAACAGCCCACGAAAATTAACTCCAGCCCAGGCTCTGGCGCTACTTATTGATGCAAACTTATCGTCAAATCAGTACAACATTGTTCGAGATCAAGCAAAAAATCACCGTTGCACTTTGTATCCACCTTATTATGTTGTAAAAGAGGCAAAGAGGTTGTGCTATCCAAAGGACATAATAATAACTGAAGTTTCAGCTGAAGTATCAGTTCAGTCGCTTATAAATCATACCGTAGCAAGACTTTGTACATGGTTAGAAGGGATTCTTAGAACTTTATTAAACGTTTAAAGCACTAAATATTATCGTAAAGTGGGGTTGTGATGGGGCGGAACAAGTTAATTATCGACAAAAGTATATGGACAAACATAGCTCTGATGATAGTATGTTTAGTGTATCAATGGTACCAATCCAAATGTGCTCCGTAAATGATAATGGTGATAATCAGTCAGTAATTTGGAAAAAACCCTGCTTCTTCTTCCACACGGTACTGTCGTCCCATTAAGTTCGTTTTTGCCAAAGAAACAGTCAGTGTAATTACCTCAGAAGTAAACAAAGTGAAAGAACAAATATCTCAACTTACTCCAACCACTATACTTGTAGATGGCAAGCAATTTCAGGTTACAGCAAATATGATCTTTTTGTACGATTGACGGTAAAGTATGCAATGCTGTATCATCCTGTGCATCATCACAAACATGCTACTTATGTGGGCTAAACCTAGTGAAATGAACAACATCTGCGATATACCTCAAAAAAATATAAAATGAATCCTTTTTATCCCTTGGACTATCACCCCCTCCATGCATGGATAAGGTTTTTGGAATGTATTCTACATATATCGTACAAACTGGATCTTAAGGCATGGCAAGCTCGTGGAGCAGAAAATAAAAAAAAAAGTTGCAGAGAAGAAAAAATACATTCAACAAAAATTCAAAGAGGAGCTTGGCTTGCTTATAGATATGCCAAAACAGCAGACCGGAAACACAAACGATGGTAATACCGCGAGGAAATTCTTTAGAAATGCCGAAAAGTCTTCCGAAATAACTGGCGTTAATTTAGATTTGATCAAGCGTTTTCATGTACTGTTAGAGTGCCTAAATTGTGGTATTAAAATTGATTCAGAAAAGTTCGGCGAATATGCAAGAGAAACTTTGGAATTGTATTTGAAAGAATATTTCTGGTACTCAATGCCCGTAAGTGTGCATAAGGTCCTTTCTCATGGAAAGGATATTATAGCCTCTTGCATTCTTCCGATTGGACAATTTTCTGAAGATGCTCAGGAGGCAAGAAACAAAGACTGCAGAAAATATCGCGAACTTTTTACTAGAAAAACATCCCGAACTGACACAAATACGGATTTATTTCATCGGATCCGTACATCGCTAGTCTTCGTAAAGCACCCAAAACCAAGCATAGTGAAGTTACGCCAGAAGTTTTAGAGTTGTTAGAAAGATTTGCAGACCCATGTAATGATTGCGAGTCTTCAGACGATTGCAATGAGTCTCGTTCTGAATAGATGTTCAAAATGTTGTTACAAAACGTATGTTTTTTTTTAATTGTTCTATAATAAAAAACACAAATAAACTGAAAAACTTTAAATAAAAACACATTAATTTTTATTAAAAATTTTAAAAAACCAACAAATAGAACTGTTTTACTGGTTTAAATAATTAAGTTCCGGTAAACTCAAGAAATTTCGCACTGTGCAGCGCTCAGAATCATCAACACGTTGTTGTTTTTGGTCCACTGTGAGCAAATGCGGTACCCATTTCGAACAGCGCTTTCTCATGTCCAAATCTTCATGCAAAACATGAACAACACGTTCTTTTGATATCTGTAGGGTGTCAGCTATCTCACGTAATTTCACTTTACGGTCATCCAAAACAATTTTGTGGATTGTTTTGATGTTATTCGGTGTAACTACCTTATTTGGGCATCCAGAGAGTTCAGCATCATTTGTGTCTGTACGACCGCATTTAAATTCAGCATACCAGTAAACGATGAGTGATTTTTTCAGAGATAGAGCCCCCATAACACTTATCAAGTCATTGCTTTGCTTGAACGGTATTTTTTCCCATCAAAAAACAATGTTTAATCAACACACCGAAATTCGATTTTTCCATTGTTTTGGAAATATTAAAAGTAGTGTCACTAAAACCACTGTAACTTGTAAACGAATCGTCGAAATGTCATGAAATTTTGACACGTATCATTTGAAGGTTGGTACTTCCTAAAAATCATATGGATCTGTGTGTCAGACCAAAAACTTTTCAGCCTACATGTTATGAGCAAAGCTTCAATTCATCAAAGTTTGACTGATATAAGGAAATGTATTAGAAGGTATGTAAGAAACTATAACAATGAAAAAACTGAAGAAACTCTGTAGAAGAATAAGGGTATAAAACTTTTACAAGGATCATTAAATGAAGAACTACTAGAAATAACAAAATTAGTAGATGCGAACAATCAAATAATAAACTCAAAACGGATGAACTAAGAATGAATATAGAGAGATTTATTTGAGGACATATTCGTAGCTGGATCTCACTCCGTTTCATTGTTTTCACTAAGGATGACAAACCGTTCTTCCATTCCTATAGATTTCGAAGACGTTGATCTAGGTTGCACAGTCATTTTAGCACTGTAAAGATAGTAGGTTTGGACATTTAACGGTGCGTTTCGACTTATTAGTTCAGGTGATGTTAATTGTGCAGAAGTTCAATCGCTTACGCAATCTTTAGGTTCGGTTCAAATCATTATAGCAACTTGGCCCATTCTGTAATAAGTCTTAACACATGTCATATTAATTTTAAATTCTTTAACAATGATTCTTTTAGTTATTCAAAACTAACATCTGTATTAAACTTGAATACCCTGTCTAACCGAAGAGTTCAGCGTGATCTTGTAATGTACTTTAAAATTTTAAATTCCATTGTAAATTGTCCAGAACTTTTATCTCAGATTAATTTATATGCATCCTCTAGACATACTAGATCTACGTTTGTCACAGTAAACACACTATACAGTAGCGAAATTCAAGGATAACCGCATAGGAAAATCAGGTTCGTTTTCAAAAGGTCACGTGGCAATCCGCCATGTTAAAAGTGGACCAGCGCGAGATTTGAAATACAAATAAAGTTGTGCAGAGTTTTATCATTCAAAATCATAGATATAGAAATGTTTGAAATTTTTTGATTTGTTATTTAATACAGCATGAGCAATATAAAAATTAATGCAGCATGAGTAATATAAAAAAAAAAGAATGGAGCACTTTGTTAGAAAAGAAATGAATACAGGTGAAAAACTTGATAGGAAGGTATTTGATGGAATTCTTCATATTCAACATCAGTTTTTAATAATCTTATCCAAAAATTCAAAAGTCTATCAAGTTAAACGTCACTGTTTGAGGTTAAAGTTTTATTTACATCATTTTTCAAGTAAATTTGTGATTAAAGATGTTTTTTAAGGACTAAATTAATTTAATTTTAACATACGTAATACCTAATGCTATTTTTCTTGTACCGTGAAATAAAGATATATTGTCATTACTAAGGTGTCAACATCTTCTAAAAAAAGAGCATTTTTTTCTAAGCAGTGTGGTGTTTGGTGTGATAGATCTCTCGTTAATTAAAAAACACTGTATCTACTTTTTTTGGTACTTATTTTTTCTTAAACTACAAAACTATATTGTGCAACTTCGAGAAAGGTTAATATAATATTATTAATGAATTATGAACGTATATGTATAGACCTCTATTTTCTATGTGAATGATTCTTAGAGGTTCTATACCTTTTTGCGTTCTATTATCCGTATTGCTTTTTGATAACGTAATTAACGCTTGCTTTTATTTACAATGAATTAATATTTAGATCAAATAGTCAATACAGTAATTTCCTAATTATATTTACATACAATACTTAGTTATGACCAAGCTGACTTGTCAGTTACAACTATGTTGGGAATGTGGAATCTTTGGCACAATGACACTACTCAGTATATATCACCACTACACCAAACACTTTTTTACCCTCAACGCGCGTTTCGCTAACCATATTAGCTTCATTAGGAGAAATGATGACTCATATATACTGAGTATTGTCAATTACAGTTTAAAAGGAAAATAACTATATTTAATTTATAGTATAGGTATACAACAATAGAAATAAGTTCTTTATAGGAGGAATATTAATAACAGGTAACTAAATCTTCAACATTTTAATAGTAACCATAATTACCATCAAAATGGACTTTGATTAAGTGTACTGTCCATTTAACGAACTTATTTTCAGAATATTTTACCCTCTGGCACACATCGTCTGACAAAATCATATTAAAAAAATTTGGAATCATATTAAAATGTTTCTTATTTTAATAGCATATTTGATTCAATAATCGATTTATATCAGTTATTTCAATAATCCCATTCCCCAGTGTTTTGTGATCTCAACACGATACTTAATATTTAAACTTTCAAACCCAGCTTATAAGAAAAATAAAATATACTGTCTAAAATTTGAAAATAATAAATATGTTGTTATAGGTTCTGTATTCCTTACAATATATTCACAGAAACTTTTGAAAGATTGGCATGAAAAAGGAGCAATGTAATTTATAGAGAAAAATAGAAAACAAAGTCACTTCCAGAGTATTAATTGTACTTGCAATTAAACAGTGTTAAATTTATCAGGTTTATTATTAGAAAAGGTGTGTCAAACAATTAATACAGATGAAGTTATTGAAAACTAGAAGCCTCTTGAAAATACACCTTTTAAAAAAAAATATGTTTTATTTATAATTTACACAAATATAAATAGTTTTAAATAACTGAATAGTAATTTACACAAAAATAAATCTTTCTAAAAACCAGAATTTGGAGGATTATTTATTTAATCATAAAAAAATTACACAGGCACACAAAAAAAAGTTTTTCACTACCAAATAGGCCGCTATACCTATATGTATTTTTGGGCGCTGAAACCGAATCTGAGGTCAGAATTGAGCAATCACGTCAGGATTTTTAAATAACCAGCCGAACTAAGTTTAGAAATAAATTTCAAGCTTTAATGACCAAATCACTCTACCAATACGAACGTTTTATTAAATCAATCAAGGTTCCCTGGAGCAAATACGCCTAAAAAAAAATGTACATTAGTAATGATAATATTGTTTCATGCACATGTATTTTTTCAAAAATGCGTTTAAAATAGTGAAAAGTTGTCTTGTGAAAGCAAGCAATAGAGGTTTATTAAAATAATCAACAACTCCAACCATGATTTCTATGTAATCATTGTTTCAACTAAAAACAGAGGAACTGTAAAAAAAAAAAATCATTAATGCGGCAACTTAAACTTTGACGGATAATACTGTTGATGATTACATGTGATGCAAATAAAGCACAATTAAATTTAGTTATGATTTAGAATAATAGTCTTAGCTCGCCCTGATCGAGTTAGAAATTTCTTATTTGCAAATTTTAGAGCATAAAAAAGTGTGACTCGAGCAAATAATTTGCGAAAATAGTTATATGGAATATTGCAATTCTCAACAGCATAACAATAACCTCCTTTCTCCGTGACTCCTTTCCGTATTATATAAATTGTTTCTCAACCTTTTCGATTCTCTTCACTTACAAACGTTTTTTACTTCTCTTTTTCTACAAACTCTCTCTTCCTTCTGTCTTTATATTCATATAAACTGCAGTCACATCAAGAAACGATCGACAATATATTTCCAAAGACACATTCCGGATGTAAACACTGAGCGGCCATTTTGAAAAAGGACCCGTCGACGCACGCGCCGTCAAAATCCCGTCACCAAATTGGAGCTCAGTTTCGCTACTTAACTGTAGTATGTTTACTGTGACGTTGTCCTTCTTCAAACCTTATCATAAGACAACCTACGGAGCTAATACCTTCATAACAAGATCTATGGGCATTGCAAACAACTGCCCATCACTGGAATTGTTCTCCAGATCCTTGTATCTTTTTAAGAGGCAGATCGGGGTTCTTTTCTGAATGTCTTAGTTTTAGCCTTTAGCTTTAAGTAGTTTTAAGTGTCATTTATATTGTAAACTTTTGTATTTGTCTTTATTAGTTAATGGGCCTGTCCCGTAAATAAATAAATAAATAAATAAAAAAATGTTATACGGGAGACATGTGGGAGTCAAGATTCTTCCTGATGCCAAACACGATAACCGAAATAATCAAGTTCTTAATAACTAAAGGTGTAAATTTGTGATTTTGAATAGCTACTTCTCCATATACGTAACAAGAATTATCTGAGTGATTTAAAAACTTTCTCTGACTTAAATCCTAGTTTAATGTCAATGTTAATTTCTTGTTACAAAAACAGTGTTGATCAGTGTAACGGGCCTAGTATATAGATACAGAATTTGACTAATAACTTACCAATTATTTTCTCAATTTTAATTTATTTTTTCAAATATATTAAATTTTTTAAACTCGCACTCAGTACCTTCTTAATAAAGTCACTATTGTTTCTTATTTAATCAAATTACAATAAATACGGCATATTACTGTTCAGGTTGGAGACTCCGTTTTCAATTGTATTTTTTCGGATTGAACAATCACGTCTGTGATTTCAAGCCACGAGTGCGTATATTTTGAAACGGTAACATCGAAAAATAGCCAAAAAAGTTTTGAAATGTCGAGCGGCCACAATCAGACACTACTGCTGACCAAAATGAAAGTATACACTGCCCCGCATAATGTGTAATTAATTTGCAATATAAATGTATATTTATTTTAAATTTGTATTGTTTCTGAAACATTATTAGTACAGCGGCGGATTTAGGAGATATACAAAATTTTGTTGACCAGACCTGTCCTCATAAAAAGTTTATGTGTTGGATCGCTTGCTGCATTCATCAAATTTTAGCAGCCTAGAACTTCTTTATCGTCCCTAAATTTCATTTGTTAAGTCGCCGGCACACAGTGGGAAATGGGTGAAAAAAACCTAAATTTCAAAACACTTTTAGAAGTTTTATTTTTAATTTTCATTGCAGTTTAAATCCCAAAGTTTCTTATCTCGACAAGCTTTTTCCAGTAGCGTTTACGGATGAATGAAAACGGCTCCCCAAGGTAGCCCGAACCAGATATCACTGCTTAAAACATTATTTTTGTATGGATATGTTCTTTCGAGATAGTGAACTCTTAACTTGCTTATAAAGTTTTTAATTGGTGTTTATTATTTAAGGAACTTGTCAAAATTAAGCAATCATGCAGCGAACATTACAACATACATTATTGTATATATTATATTACCGATTTTTACTTCCATGAAAATGGTCCGTTTGTCTGGAGTTGGTAGTACACAGCATGGGTTATAAACATTAAAATGTCATAAACCATAAGCGTCCGAAATATCTCTACCAATTTTTTTATTTGCATTTTTTAGTTTTAATCACTTTATTTTCTATCTCTATACAACAGTGTGACCTTTTCCTAAAAAATATTTTAGTACCTTCTAAACTTTACAATAAGCTATATAAATCAACGCATTTCAAAGTTTACTTTAATGATTAAATGATGAAACTAAAAATCTTATTTGTATGATAAAGACCTAAACGAGTACAATTAAAAATTCTTAAGAACTAGAAATCTACAGTGTTATGAAACTTAATAATAATAGGTATAATAACTTATTTCGGATTTTAGCGGTTATTGGAATATGATTAACCAAAGCACTTATCGGTAGGTAGGTGCCTAAGTACGTACGCATGCGTATGCAATAAAAATATTCTCTGTAAGTATAAAAATAAAGCAAAAACCTATAATATACTTAGTTCAAATCAGAACAGCAATGGGCGTCAACTTTCAGTTTTACTCCGGTCAAACTTCGTGGAGTCTGTAAATCTGTATTTTCCCTGCGAGAAAAAACAATGATATTTAACGTCCACGATGCCCTAGTGCATCCACAGCCAACAAGCCAAGTCCGTGAAATTGTGGAAACCTGTGCCAACATGACGGGAGTTGGATCAGCAACTATTTATAGATTTCCAAAAGAAAGAAAACGCGATCCTTGCAATGAACCTCAAAATCACAAAGGAAAGGAACCCTTATAGGTCGGTGAAGACTTTAAAAACGCAAAAAAGAAGAAAAGTACACCATTTTTTTATTAAGAAAGAAATACCTACACTATATAAAGTTTTGCAAGTAATCAGAGAATACCAGGTCTTATCAGATTTTAAAAAATGGAAATTATGGAAAATCCTTCATAACCCGAATTTTCGTTAGAAAAAACACAATAGAAAATCTGTTCTTATCGATAAAATAAAAATAATTTGTTGGAGAAGAGAATATCTACGAGCAATCAGAAAATTTCGAGCCGAAGAAAGAAATATTTTTTATTTAGATAAGATTTCGGTTAATGAGGGACACACAGTGAAAAAATTCTGGATTAACAAAAACCCTTCAGGAAATGGTCGCGGGCTAATTATAGCACATAATGGTAGTGAAAACGGATTTCTCGATGGTGACTTGTTGGAATTTGAATCAAAGTCAACTAAAGATTACCATGAGGAGATGACGGCCGATGTTTTTTGAGGAGTACTTTTAACAAATGGTTGAATGTATACCAGCAGAATCAGTTATAGTATTAGACAATGCCCCATACCATCCTCGATTATATATATATATATATATATATATATATATATATATATATATATATATATATATATATATATATATATATATATATATATATAGTCGACACTCTATATAGTGAAAGACCAAAATGTTGACCGAAATTTCACTATAGAAAGTTTTTCACTATATAACGAAAAGATCCGTATATATTGCTATGTATGTATTTTATATTGGTAATCATTTACTTGTATTTTATAAGGTACAAGCAACAAAAAAATTACAAAATTGAATTATTAAAAAACATTTTATTAAACATTTGAAAGTTTAAATAGTACATCGCATGTATAGGGCTAAATACATACATAAAGTCCGTACGTTATATCTTTACCCGTGCGTCATAGTTTTCAGGCCATATAACAGACGACTATTATATTATTTGTCTCTTTTCACCAATAAATCGTAGGTATTGGTAAAAAGAGACAAAAAATATAATAGTCGTCTGGGATATTGCCTGAAAACTATGACGCACGTGTAAAGATATAACGTACGGACTTTATGTATGTATGTACTACATACGAAATCAAAAGAATAATACAAAATCTGTTAATACATATGTACATACTACGTACATACGTATTAGTAAAAATAATCAGTTATTTTTTTTGAACATTACCTTTGAAAAATAATTGTTGCTCAACAAAAATTCTCGCAATTATTCAAATGCATAAAGATTTGATCAGGTACACTTTCCTGGACCCTGAGAGTAGTTCGCACAATGTCAAATGCATTTCTTATTTCATTTTCACTAAATTTAGCAGGACATTTCCCGGTTTCAGTTTCTTCTTCATGATTTTCTATACTTTTTATATCGTCATTTATGTCTTGGTCAGTTGGGAGATCTGTCGTGCCAACATCATTGTTGATTTCTAAGAAATCTTCAAGTAAAAAATCTGCGTCGACGGTAGCAGTTTTTTGTAGAATACCCCATTGCCTTTTTAAGGTAGCGAGATCCATTTCGTCTTCTTCTTCCCATTCGTCAATTTTTTCAGTAAAACCTGCTTTAGAAAAGGAGTTTTTGATAGTTTTCTGAGAAACATTTTTTACTCCATACTTTAGCGACTTCGGTTATACACTCTTTAAGGGTAATCAATTTTTGGACTGGAAGGTTGTTATCAATCGCATTAACAATTTTGTGAACAATTCTGTTTCGGTAATGATGTTTTATGTTTTTTATAATACCCTGGTCCATAGGTTGCAATATGGAGTCATGTTTGGTGGAAAAAAGATCAATTCAATATTCCTTAATTTTTTGCTTACAGTAACTGGATGTGCAGGACAATTGTCTATAAACATTCACAATCTTTCGCTTTTGGCTTTTCATTTTCGTGTCCAGTTCTTTGATCCATCTTTCGAGATGCCTTTTTATTATTGGCGTAATCTAACTCCAGAGATTTAACTCCTTTTAAACAACGGGGATTTTTGTTTGGAACACTAGGTTTCTTGATGATACTGTCGCGACTTTTATTATCAGAGAGAGAAACACCAAATTT
>CM032448.1:131693530-131743672 GCA_019049505.1 Pachyrhynchus sulphureomaculatus | reverse complement strand
ATCACGAAAAACATAACCTCCCATCTCCTTTGGTCTATCTGTCTTTCTATCTGCCTGCCTGCCTGTCTCTGTTGACATGCTAACTCTCAATCGAAATAGGATATCGATTTCAAATTTGGTATACAACGTAGGCTGAAAAGTTTTCGGTCTAGCTACTTAAAACACATTTTTTTTTGCAAAATTTGAGTTTATTCAACAATATGGTCTCCTTTAAGAGCGATATAATCAGTCTAACGCTTTTCTAACATTTTTGTACCTTCCTTGTAGAAGGATTTGTCTTCAAATCTGGAGAATAGGGTGGACGAGGACGCAATTCGAACTTCAATTCATGCAATTTTGCCATCGTAATATTGACTTGTGGCACGGTGCATTGTCTTGATGAAAGAGCACTTTTTTTCGTATTCATTTGGGGCCGTTTCTTTGCGATTTCTGCCTTCAAACGCACCAATAACTTTATATAATATTCGCTGTTGATGGTTTTTCCCTTCTCAACATAAAGTTATTCCAAGCGCATCCCAAAATACAGAGGCCAAAACCTTCCCAGCCGACTGTTGTGTCTTTGGTTGTTTCGGGCGGCTTTCACCGGCTGCTGACTGCCGATTTGATTCTCGTATATAGTACTGGATCCATGTTTCATCCATTATTACGTATCGCATAACAAATCCTTTTTATTGCGCTTAAACAGGTCCAAACAGCGCTCAGAATCATCAACACGTTGTTGTTTTTGGTCCACTGTGATACCCATTTCGAACAGCGTTTTCTCATGTCCAAATGTTCATGCAAAACATGAACAACACGTTCTTTTGATATTTGTAGGGTGTCCGCTATCTCACATAATTTCACTTTACGGTCATCCAAAACAATTTTGTGGATTGTTTTGATGTTATTCGGTGTAACCACCTCATTTGGGCATCCAGAGAGTTCAGCATCATTTGTGTCTGTACGACTGCATTTAAATTCAGCATACCAGTAAATGATGAGTGATTTTTCAGAGATAGAGCCCCCATAAGACTTATCAAGTCATTGCTTTGCTTGAACGGTATTTTTTCCCATCAAAAAACAAATGTTTAATCAACACACGAAATTCGATTTTTCCATTGTTTTGGAAATATTAAAAGTAGCGTCACTAAAACCACTGTAACTTGTAAACGAATCGTCGACACGTCATGAAATTTTGACACGTATCGTTTGAAGGTTGGTATTTCCTAAAAATCATATGGATTTTTTGAAAAGGGCGACATCTGTGTGTCAGACCAAAAACTTTTCAGCCTACGTGTTATGAGCAAAGCTTTAATTCAACAAGGTTTGACTGATATAAGGAAATGTATTAGAAGATATGTAAGAAACTATAACAATGAAAAAACTGAAGAAACTCTGGAGAAGAAGAAGGGTATAAAACTTTTACAAAGATCATTAACACATGGGCTGAAAAGTCCCGGGCCTAACAAAGAAAACACGGTTTTTTTGGTTCAAAATTAGCTTTATTCATCAACGTAATCTCCATCAAGAGCAACGCAATCATTCCAGCACCGCTCTAACATTTCAATACCACTTTTGTAGAACGATTTATCTTTTGCCTCAAAATAGGCCTCAGTTTCAGCGATAACCTCTTCATTCGTGCGAAATTTCTTACCGGCGAGCATTTTTTTCAGGTCTGCGAACAGCCAGTAGTCGCTGGGAGCCAAATCTGGCGAATACGGTGGATGTGGGAGCAATTCGAAGTTCAATTCATGTAGTTTTGCCATTGTTTTGATTGACTTGTGACACGGTGCGTTGTCTTGATGAAACAAAATTTTTTTCTTTGCCATATGCGGTCGTTTCTTTGCAATTTCGGCCTTCAAACGCTCCAATAACGCTATATAATATTCACTGTTGATGGTATTTCCTTTCTCAAGATAGTCGATGAATATTACACCACGCACATCCCAAAATACCGAGGCCATAACCTTTCCAGCCGATTGTTGTGCTTTCGGGCGCTTTGGACGAGGTTCACCAGTTGCTGTCCACTCAGATGACGACCGTTTTGATTCCGGAGTGAAGTGATGGATCCATGTTTCATCCATTGTCACATATCGACGCAAAAATTCCGATTTGTTACGTTTAAAACATGGCCAAACACTGCTCAGAATCATCAACACGTTCTTGTTTTTGATCAACAGTGAGCAAACGCGGCACCCACTTTGAACAGAGCTTTCTCATAGTCAAATGCTCATGCAATATAAAGCCAACACGTTCTTTTGATATCTTCACGATGTCAGCTAACTCACGCAACTTCACTTTTCGATCATTCAAAACGATTTTATGGATTTTTTTGATGTTTTCTGGTGTTACCGCCTCATTTGGACGTCCACTGCGTTCTGCATCATCGGTGTCTCTACGACCACGTTTGAAGTCAGCAAACCAACGTTTTATTGTTGTTTCTGATGGAGCGGAGTCCCCATAACACTTTTCAAGCCATTGCTTCGCTTGAACGGTATTTTTTCCCATCAAGAAGCAGTGTAAAATTAAAACACGAAATTGTTTTTGATCCATTGTTTTGAAAATAACAAAAGTAGCGTCACTCTTAGCACAATAACTCACAAACTAATGAATAGAATATCATGAAATTTTAACAGCTGTCTTTTGAAGGTTAGTATTAACTGAAAAAAAGGTGACTGCAATAAAACTAGCGCCATCTATGTGTTAGGCCCGGGACTTTTCAGCCCATGTGTTAAATGAAGAACTACTACAAATAACAAAATTAGTAGATGCGAACAACCAAATAATAACGCAAAAACGGATGAACTAAGAATGAATATAGAGAGATTTATTTGAGGACATATTCATAGCTGGATCTTACTCCCGTTTCATTGTTTTCACTAGGGATGACAAACCGCTCTTCGATTCCTATAGATTTCGAAGATGTTGATCTAGGTTGCACAGTCATTTTAGCACTGTGAAAATAGTAGGTTTGGACATTTAACGGTGCGTTTCGACTTATTAGTTATGCCTTTGATGTTAATTGTGCAAAAGTATCAATCGCTTACGCGATCTTTAGGTTCGGTTCAAATTATTGTAGCAGCAACATAACGTATTCCCTTGGCCCATCCTGTAATCAGTCTAACACATATTATACAGGAGACATGTGGGAGCCAAGATTCCTCCTGATGCCGAACACGATAACCGAAATAATTAAGTTCTTAATAACTAAAGGTGTAAATTTGTGATTTTGAAAAGTTATTTCTCTATATACGTAACAAGAATTATCTGGGTGATTTAAAAAACTTTCTCTGACTTAAATTATAGTTTAATGTCAATGTTAATTTCTTGTTACAAAAACAGTGTTGATCAGTGTAACGGGCCTAGTATATAGATACAGAATTTGACTAATAACTTACCAATTATTTTCTCAATTTTAATTTATTTTTTCAAATATATTAAATTTTAAACTCGCACTCATTATCTTCTTAATAAAGTCACTATTGTTCTTTATTTAATCAAATTACAATAAATACGGCATATTACTGTTCAGGTTGGAGACTCCGTTTTCAATTGTATTTTTTCGGATTGAACAATCACGTCTGTGATTTCAAGCCACGAGTGTGTATATTTTGAAACGGTAACATCGAAAAAATAGCCAAAAAAGTTTTGAAATGTCGAGCGGCCACAATCAGACACTACTGCTGACCAAAATGAAAGTATACACTGCCCCGCATAATGTGTAATTAATTTGCAATATAAATGTATATTTATTTTAAATTTGTATTGTTTCTGAAACATTATTAGTACAGCGGCGGATTTAGGAGATATACAAAATTTTGTTGACCAGACTTGTCCTCATAAAAAGTTTGTGTTGGATCGCTTGCTGCATTCATCAAATTTAGCAGCCTAGAACTTCTTTATCGTCCCTAAATTTCATTTGTTAAGTCGCCGGTACACAGTGGGAAATGGGTGAAAAAAACCTAAATTTCAAAACACTTTTAGAAGTTTTATTTTTAATTTTCATTGCAGTTAAATCCCAAAGTTTCTTATCTCGACAAGCTTTTTCCAGTAGCGTTTACGGATGAATGAAAACGGCTCCCCAAGGTAGCCCGAACCAGATATCACTGCTTAAACATTATTTTTGTATGGGTATGTTCTTTCGAGATAGTGAACTCTTAACTTGCTTATAAAGTTTTTAATTGGTGTTTATTATTTAAGGAACTTGTCAAAATTAAGCAATCATGCAGCGAACATGAGTACATTATTGTATATATTATATTACCGATTTTTACTTCCATGAAAATGGTCCGTTTGTTTGGAGTTGGTAGTACACAGCATGGGTTATAAACATTAAAATGTCATAAACCATAAGCGTCCGAAATATCTCTACCAATTTTTTATTTGCATTTTTAGTTTTAATCACTTTATTTTCTATCTCTATACAACAGTGTGACCTTTTCCTAAAAAATATTTTAGTACCTTCTAAACTTTACAATAAGCTATATAAATCAAGTTCAAAGTTTACTTTAATGATTAAATGATGAAACTAAAAAATCTTATTTGTATGATAAAGACCTAAACGAGACTGTACTGTAGAAATCTACAATGATATAAGGCTTAATGATAATAGGTACAATAAAATTATTTGGGATTTTAACAATATTGGAATATAATTAACCGAAGTACTTATCAGTACGTAGGTGCCTAAGTACCTAAGTATGTAATAGAAATATTCTGTGTAAGTATAACAATAAAGCAAAAACCTATAATATGCTTAGCCCAAATCAGAACAGCGATGGCTTCAAATTTCAGTTTTGCTCCGGTCAAACTTCGCATTTTCCCTGTGAGAAAAAACAATGATACTTAACGTCCACGATTCCCTAGTGCATCAACAGCCAACAAGCAGGGTTGCCAGGTCTTTAAAAAAAAAAACCCGAACAGTGAGCAAAAAAAAAAAACGTTATAACTGTTTATTTACTATTGTTACAATACAAAGTACCATTGCACAAGAGAACATAATCAGAGAACATAAGCATTAGCAAGTAGAGAACATGACAATATAAAACAGTTATATTTTTTCTCACTTACATTTTACTTTTTTACTTACATATTACTATACAAACAAAAATTGCACAAGAAAAAAAACCAACCAGGATTCAGAAACTAAAAAAAAAGAAATCTTAAAAATTATATTTTTTGTCACTAATGCACGCTTCCAGCAATTTCTTATTTGCTTTAACTGCCCCGTGCATTTCGGGACATGTCAGATCGAAATTGCATCGTGCCCGAAGCGGCAACATCGCATCAACTGATTGCATCTGACAGTTGAATCGTTTATTAGGGAGAAAGATTTATTAGAAAAAATACCGAATCGCCCATACTTCGGTATTTTTGCCATACCGAACAACGAACACACTGCTAAAATATCGAACGGTTCTGTAAAATACCGAACACCTGGCAACCCTGCCAACAAGCCAAGTCCGTGAAATTGTGGAAACCTGTGCCAACATGACGAGAGTTGGATCAGCAACTATTTATAGATTTCTAAAAGAAAGAAAACGCGATCCTTGCAATGAACCTCAAAATCACAAAGGAAAGAAACCCTTAGAGGTCGATGAAGACTTTAAAAACGCAAAAAAGAAGAAAAGTACACCATTTTTTTTTTATTAAAAAAGGAATACCTACGCTACATAAAGTTTTGCAAGAAATCAGAGACGACCAGGTCATATCAGATTTTAAAAAATGGAAATTATGGAAAATCCTTCATAACCTTATTTTCATTGGAAAAAACACAATAGAAAATCTGTTCTTATCGATGAAACAAAAATAATTTGTTGGAGAGGAGAATATCTACAAGCAATCACAAAATTCCGAGCCGAAAAAAGAAATATTTTTTATTTAGATAAGATTTCGGTTAATGAGGGACACACACCCAAAAAAATTCTGGATTAACAAAAACCCTTCAGAAAATGGTCGCGGGCTAATTATAGCACATATTGGTAGTGAAAACGGATTTCTCGATGGTGGCTTGTTGGAATTCGAATCAAAGTCAACTAAAGATTACCATGAGAAGATGACTGCCGATGTTTTTGAGGAGTACTTTTAACAAATGGTTGAATGTATACCAGCAGAATTAGTTATAGTATTAGACAATGCCCCATACCATCCTCGATTATATATATATATATATATATATATATATATATATATATATATATATATATATATATATATGTATATATATGTATATATATATATATATATATATATATATATATATATATATATATATATATATATATATATATATATATGTATATATATATATATATATATATATATATATATATATATATATATATATATATATATATATATATATATATATATATATATATATATATATATATATAGTCGACACTCTATATAGTGAAAGACCAAAATGTTGACCGAAATTTCACTATAGAAAGTTTTTCACTATATAACGAAAAAATCCGTATATATTGCTATGTATGTATTTTATATTGGTAATCATTTACTTGTATTTTATAAGGTACAAGCAACAAAAAAAATTACAAAATTGAATTATTAAAAAACATTTTATTAAACATTTGAAAGTTTAAATAGTACATCGCATGTATAGGGCTAAATACATACATAAAGTCCGTACGTTATATATCTTTACCCGTGCGTCATAGTTTTCAGGCCATATAACAGACGACTATTATATTATTTGTCTCTTTTCACCAATAAATCGTAGGTATTGGTAAAAAGAGACAAAAAATATAATAGTCGTCTGGGATATTGCCTGAAAACTATGACGCACGTGTAAAGATATAACGTACGGACTTTATGTATGTATGTACTACATACGAAATAAAAAAAATAATACAAAATCTGTTAATACATATGTACATACTACGTACATACGTACTAGGAAAAATAATCAGTTATTTTCTTTTGAACATTACTTTTGAAAAATAATTGTTGCTCAACAAAATTCTCGCATTTATTCAAATGCATAAAGGTTTGATCAGGTACACTTTCCTGGCCCCTGAGAGTAGTTCGCACAAGGTCAAATGCATTTCTTATTTCATTTTCACTAAATTTGGCAGGAGATTTCCCGGTTTCAGTTTCTTCTTCATGATCTTCTATACTTTTTATATCATCAATTATGTCTTGGTCAGTTGGGAGATCTGTCCTGCCAACATCATTGTCGATTTCTAAGAAATCTTCAAGTAAAAAATCTGCGTCGACGGTAGCAGTTTTTTGTAGAATACCCCATTGCCTTTTTAAGGTAGCGAGATCCATTTCGTCTTCTTCTTCCCATTCGTCAATTTTTTCAGTAAAACCTGCTTAAGAAAAGGAGTTTTTGATAGTTTTCTGAGAAACATTTTCACTCCATACTTTAGCGACTTCGGTTATACATTCTTTAAGGGTAATCAATTTTTGGACTGGAAGGTTGTTATCAATCGCATTAACAATTTTGTGAACAATTCTGTTTCGGTAATGATGTTTTATGTTTTTTATAATACCCTGGTCCATAGGTTGCAATTTGGAGGTCATGTTTGGTGGAAAAAAGATCAATTCAATATTCCTTAATTTTTTACTTACAGTAACTGGATGTGCAGGACAATTGTCTATAAACATCACAATCTTTCGCTTTTGGCTTTTCATTTTCGTGTCCAGTTCTTTGATCCATCTTTCGAAAATCTCAGAAGTCATTTCAGTTTTTCTGAGCCATCCATGTTTGCTCCAACCATAAGTGTCACCCTTTCTTTTCTTGTTTTAACACCAAAGCATTTATCACTTTTAAAAGCAAAAGTTTTATTTGGCAGACATTTAAAAATCAAACACAATTGAAAACGTTTTTTGGCTCGTACTTTTTCAATGTACTTTTTAAAACAGTTTCAGTCCAAATGTCACAGTCTTCCTGACTAACGCTTGCACTCTCGCCAGACACCGTCTTGAAAACAATTGAATTGCGAGTGTTCCAGGCACTCAACCACCCTTCACTAGCTTGAAAATTAACGCAGTTAAATTCTTTAGCAAATTGTAGAGCCTTTTGCTTTATTAAATTTCCCGATATTGGTACGTTTTGATGCGTACGGGCCACTTGAAACCATCGTAAAACTGCTTCATTTACATCCTCGTAAGTACTCACCCGTACTCGTTTTCGACTGCTTGGAACACTAGGTTTCTTGATGATACTGTCGCGACTTTTTATTATCAGGGAGACGTAACTTGGAGAAACACCAAAAATTTTGCAGCAACATCAATTTTTTCGCAGCCTTTATCAACTTCCTCCAAAACTTTAATTTTCTCAGCTAAACTTAAACACATTCGCTTGGACATCTTACTTGATTCTTAAACAAAAAGAAACTGAACCTGAATTTGCGAATTACTAGGCCTCGACTATAAAATGGATTTTTTCCCCGGGTTTCTATAAAATGGGTTATTCCCCGGGTTTCTCACAGAAATCTACCTGATTTATTGCCAACCATTAGGCGTTATAAACACGTTAAGAACCTTTTCAAAAGAATGCGTCATAAAAATGGAATTCGTGCTAATGTTAGATAAAAATGGGAAACCCGAAATGGCCAAGATCTCAATAAATGCATAAAAAATTATACATAAAATTCCGGTAAAAATTTTATTATATATAGTGTTACTATTTTACAGATTCACTATATGCAGGGCTTTTTACATGAAATTTCATTAAAATATTCTAGGTCTTGAAAAAATTGCACTATAAAGAGTTTTTTACTATATAGAGTTTCACTATAGATAGTGTCGACTATATATATATATATATATATATATATATATATATATATATATATATATATATATATATATATATATATAAAATTTAGATATGGGGCAGTGTATTTTTGAGCTAGTTATATTACGGTAAATAAATGACTTGAATAATTCATGAAGAATCTGCTGGCCTACCGAAACCTGTTATTCGTATGTTAAATAATTAGTAATTTCTTATGATCGAGGTCGACCGGCTCTAAAAATTTAGAAAATACGTAATACACCAATAATAAGAGAGTGTGTTTTAAAGGAAACCTTGCAATACTCAAAATTTTTTTCCTGCATCACTACTATCTATGCTAATACGATTTGTCTGACGTTTCTCGAGTTGTTTCATTCCATCCAAAAAAAGTTCTTTTGTTGGCATCTCAAAAAACGAAACTAGAGTGACTTCTAATTAGTATTTGTCGGAAAATTTTTCGAGCCCTGGTACTTCATTTCTTTAAATCGTGGAACAAATTTCCCTAAGAATGCCAAAGTTCATTTTTTTTAGTGTTCCGTACGGAACACTTATAAGATCACTTCGGTGTCTGTCTGTCTGTCTGTCACACCCGATTTTCTCCGAAACTATTTAACATAGAAAGTTGAAATTTGGTAATAATATAGGAACTGATGGCTTACTCAGAACCATGTAGTTTTGAGAGTTAAATTTTGACTTAAGGGGTTAGTTTTGGGGGTGTGAAATCGGAAGTGAAAAAAAAAAATTTTTTTACTAGGTTATCGAGTGTGGTGTCAAATGAAAGCTTGTGAAAACACGAGTAAAAAATGTATATATAATGTGCGCGCACTTTTCTTTGTATTATTTCTAAAAAATCGCGAAAAATTGCTGTCCCTCGCCTTATCTCGAAAAGTACTTATCAAAAAATTTTGAAAAAATTCTGGAATATTCTCCACGGGGTGTAGATTGAATGAAAATTATCACGAGTGCATTACTTTTAATAGTTTTTCTGGTATTTAAAAAAAAATCAAGGTCATCAAATTTCAGTAAAGATTGGAAACAAACTTCGTTGAAAACTCATTTGGGGTGTGTTTTGTGAAGTCACTGATCATTTTATACATCTGTAACAAAATTTTTTATTTTAAAAGCAATCAACGTACGGAACACTAATTGCGCAAGTTGAACTTGCACTTGACCGATTTTTTCTATTCTTAAACAATCGTGAAATGGGAATAATTTACAGGAGAAAATATCATCTAGTTGCAGAATTTTTTTTTTATGGGCCTAGCACACGTGCTACAGGGAAGTCCCTAAAACGCTACAGGAGCGACACGTGTGCGGAGAAAGCGATTCACGATGTTCTTGAATCGCGGTAAATTGTACTCGGTGAGAAACACAGTCCTGGGCAAATTATTCCAAAGAGATGATGTTCTCGATATAAAAGACTGCTTGAAAAGCGTTGTACGAGGAGTATGTCGAATTACAATGAAATAAATGTACTATGCTACTGGAGCCACTAAAATTTTACGATAAGAAAGGATCCTAGTTCAATCTACACGATATGAAATCAATTGATTATTTTTCATTGCGAATAAATACAAGGTGTATAAGCGGATTTTTTTTCTAAAAAAACGTTAAATTCGGAAGAATAAGATAAAAAGTGCTTTATTCAAAGTATGCTCCATCGCTTGTTATACATTTTTTCCATCTTTCGGGCAATTTGTGAATACCACGCCAGTAAAAATCTTCCCCTTTTGCTGCGAACCATTCATCGAGCCATTTTTTTCACATCTTCGTACGAATCAAAGCGCTGCTCAGCAAGTGCGTGACCCATCGATGCAAACAAGTGGTAATCGGAAGGAGCCAAGTCTGGTGAGTAAGCTGCATGGGGTAGAACTTCCCAGCTGAGTGCTTCCAAAGTGTCGCGAACTGGTTTTGCCGTATATGATGGAGCATTGTCACGAAGAAAAAATGACTTTGTGTTGCCTCTTTCGGTATTCTAGCCTTTTTTCAAGCAGCGAACGGTTCAAATCGGTCAATTGTTGTTGGTAACGTTTAGTGTTAACCGTTTCCCCAGGTTTTAACAGCTCATAATAGACCACGCCCCTCTGGTCCCACCAGACACAGAGCATCGTCTTTGTGCCAAAGCGATTCGGTCTTGCGGTCGATGTGGATGGTGCGCCTGGGTCTACCCTTGATTTTTTTGCGGTTGAGAGTATCAAAATAAGTCCACTTTTCAGCCCCTGTAACTATACGATGCAAAAACGACTTCCTTTTGTTCCGAGCAAGCAAAATGTTACACGTGTTTTTGCGCTTTTCCATTTGTCTGTCGTTCAACTCGTGGTACCCATCAACCGGTCTTCTGAATCTTTCCCATCTCTCGTAGCGGATTAGAAACAGCTTGTTGACTAACGCCTAATTGCTCGGCGAGTTGTTTTTGTGTTTGCGAATCATTTTCGTCCAACAATGCTTGCAATTCCACATCTTCGTATTTTTTTGGCGGTTTTCCACGTTTCTTGTCTGCAACATGGAAGTCACCAATTTTGAAACGCCGAAACCATCGTTCACACGTATCTTGCGATGGAGCACGTTCACCATAAGCTTCTCGAAGTAATCGGTATGATTCAACAGCAGTCTTCTTCAAATGAAAACAAAAAAATTAATGCTATGCACACACTTTTCCAATTTATCACTCGTGCTAGTCTGACACTTGTTGATGACACAACAAAATGGCGCAGTGTCAAATCTTTATAGCACAAACTGCATTGGTGCACCATCTGTTGTCTGAAATCCGCATTTCATACTTGTACACCTGGTATATTTAATTATTATTCTGTTATATATCCTATTAGTTTATTTATTGTCGGTATAGGCACATATAAAAGTCTAATATTATCATTATTATATACAAAAAACAATTTCCCAACAGTTATATAACAAATTTGTAACAAATAAATTTGATCTGCTTGGTATATTTATCATTCATATTAATTTTTTACATGTTTTAAGTTGTGTGTAGTAAATTAATTGTTATTTAAGGCAGTTGAGCAATCGTGTGGAATTTTTCTTAAACCTACGGCCTACCTTAAATAATAATTAGATTAGATCGTTGCCTCACTCCTTTCAACGACTCGTAAAAATAATCAGCATAAGTTATCAAATATTAGATGATGTAAGGAAAATTCTATTTCATCAGTAAAATCTCGTAAGGCCAAAAGAAAGTATACCCTAAGGAAAATACCAAGAAAATGATTAGGTTGTATTTTTACCAATTTATTTTTTGGAGTTTAAGGTTTTGTACAGAGTAAAGTTCATTATCTCATTTGTTTCGGGAATGACGAAAAAGTGTAAAGTACAATTTAAAATTATTTTTGAGTATACAGGGTACTTCAAAAAAAGTGTATAATATATGTTTTTTTAAATGGAACATCCTATTTTCTAATTTATTTTTAAATTGTGCGTAAAATTTTAAAACTTTTTAATTAGTAATGTTATATACCTAAACCCAGTAGTTTTTCTAATATTTCAATTTTTTTTAAAAATACTAGTTTTTAGTTTCGTAAAAAATTGCCAGTAGCGCCATTGTTTCTGAAGATCGAATACTCATAATTGGTATGGGCGTTCTATAGAGATGGAAAAAAGGTATACGTAAAGAAATTTCAGTTAGATGCTACAGGGCAGGGGTGCTCAAACGGTCGATCGCGATCAACAAGTCGATCGCGATCAACAAATCGATCGCGAGTGCTTTTGAGTCGATCTCGAGAAAAAAAATTCCGATATAGAACTATTCACAGATTTTGTTTTAGGTAACTAAAACAAAATGTAATGAATAAACTACTAAAATTTTATTCGATCCACAATTAGGCCAGAATAACCCCCTCTTTTTTTATCGTAATAACCCCCCTGCTAGCGGCAAAAGGCGGCTTTATCAAAGGAACGCGCGGTACTTGTCAAAGAAATGCCGCGTTTTGATTCCCGCCGATTTTTCTAGAAACTTCGGGCGGCGTGTTTGACGGGAACATTCGAGACTTCGTTCGCGCCGATATAAATGTTGCGCCTGCAGGAATAGGAGTCAGTCTGAGTTGTAACTTGAAGGCGATACATCGATACAAAGTTTATTAATAAATAGTCTAAAATGAGTGCGGCGAAGAAAAGTAAAACTTATCATTTTAATAACGATTGGGAGGAAGAATTTTTCTTTTGTATGGTAAAGGATAAGTGCATTTGTCTCATTTCAAGCGTGGGAACTTAGAGAGGCATCATAAAAACGGTTCATAAAAACTATAAAAAGGATTTTCCGTCACAGAGTGAATTAAGAAAACGAAAAGTACGTGATTTGATAACTTGTTTGAAAAAAGAACAAATCATGTTCACAAGACCAGCCAAACAATCAAAAGCTGCAACGATCGCGTCATTTAAAATATCTCATATATTGGCGAAACACAAGAAACCATTTGATGATGGATTGGTTGTAAAGGAAGCATTTATTGAAGCGGGTGAGAGTTTATTTGGAGGTTTTAAAAATAAAACAGAGATTATGTCTGCGATTAGAGAACTTCAGTTATCTCGTCCGACTGTCACAAGGCGTGTTGAAGTCATGAGTCAGGACATGGCAGATAAACTAAAACATGATATAATGGAATGTACATACTTTTCTTTACAGTTCGACGAATCCACCGATATGACAGACACTGCCCAGCTGTGTATTTTTATTCGAATGGTATTCAATGACATGTCGGCTAAGGAAGAGTTTTTGACAATGATTCCTCTGAAAGGAAAGACCCGTGGCGAAGATATATATGATATATGACGTTTTCTTCAATTTTGTAACAAACTACAAGCTACCAATATATAAACTAGTGTGCATTACAACCGATGGAGCACCAGCAATGACTGGAAACAAAAACGGTTTTGTGGCATTGTGTCGAGCTAATGATGATGAGCCCTTCATTTTTCTCCTTCCATTGCATTATACATCAACAAGTTTTGTGTTCAAAAGTTCTAAACATGGAGGAGATTATAGGCATTGCAATAAAAAATGGTGAATTCTACCCGTGCACGTAGCTTGCAACGACGGTTCTTTAAACTGCAGTTGGAAGATAGTGAGTCAGCTGAACACACTGATTTAGTTCTTCACACGGACGTCAGGTGGTTGAGTCGCGGAAAATTCCTAGAAACGTTTCAAGAATTATTGCCCGAAATAACAGCTTTTCTGGACGAAAGAGGTGATGACACTCAGATGCTGAAAAACGGAAAATGGCTGACTGATTTGGCATTTTTGACAGACATCACAATGCATTTAAACACCATTAATTTGGAACTTCAAGGTAAAGGAAAAACTATTATTGAGATGATTAGCGCAATAAACGCATTCAAAAGTAAATTGCAACTTATGATAGATCAACTGAAAAGAAAGGATCTGAAAAATTTTCCGTCTTTCGAAATACGTTTTTATGATTTCAGTAAATTGGCAAATATCGCATCATTTATGAGTTATCCTCTTTCGTGTAAAAACATTGAGGAATTAGCTACTGAAATAGCAAGTCAGTTTAACATGGACTCATGTTCTGTTGAAAATAAGTTAGTGCAAATTATATCAGATATACATCTCAAAGCCACAGCATCTGATACAAAATTCTGGTGTTTTATATCTGAAGATAAATATCCGAATCTAAGGCAAATCGTCCTTCAACTGACGGCAATGTTTGGGTCAACTTACTTGTACGAGTCTACATTTTCTGAAATGAAGATAATTAAGTCAAAATATCGCAATCGACTAACTGACGAACATATATCATCATGCTTGCGATTAGCACTCGGTAATTACGTACCATCTTATGAAAAGTATGCTGAGGACATGCAGTGCCACGCTTCAACATCCAAAGTCACTCTAGTTAAGTTTAGACACTAGAACTCGTTTGTTTTGTAAGAACCAATAAACTCGCAATTTTGAATAATTATGAGTTTTTCATTGACATTTTAGAGCAGACCTACACTTACCTTGACTAAAAAAAATGCATATTGTGCTGAAAACTAATATCTATGCCACGATACACCCTACCTAGACGACAATCCTGCATCACACTTACTTGCAGCCTCTCAGAGTCGATCGATCGTAGTCTAACAATATTGAGGTAGATCGCCAGCAGTTCAAGTTTGAGCACCCCTGCTACAGGGTGTTCAAAATAAATTTATGCATTTGGACTACTTTAAATTTTAAAAAATCTCATTTTTTTTAAATGACAAACCCTGTGTATTATTATTTTTTCTGATAGATTTTACAAAACCCTCCAACTTTTTTTGGATGGTTGTAGCTTCTACTTGATGGAAATTCATTATAAATATATAATAAAAGACTGTTTTTAGTCAATTTCCACTGGTTTATTTAAATTGCGATGACGCGTTTCGCTGTCGATGCAGCTTCTTCATATCTACATTTTACACTGTCAAGTTAGGTTTAATGTTCACAATTTTATATAATTTCATAATTATATATTACACCTAATTGATAGTATTGGAAAACCCACACAGATTTGGAATTAGGAGAATAAATTCAATAATGGTGAATTGTTTAAATCTACCTGGTCATTGAGCCAAGTACCTGTAGTTCTTAATCGATTTATTTGCATTGTCTCTAAAAAGTTTAGTATTAAACCTTTTTGTTGGGTATGTAAAATTTCTTTCGATGTCAAAAACTTATTTCCAAGTGTTCCCCCAGAGGAAACAATAATTTTAATAGAGAACCTATTAACAAAGAACAAAGTAAATGAAGTTATAAAAATGGACATAATTAATTTATTAAGAACTTGCCTAAGACAAAATTATTAGTGTTCCGTACGGAACACTTATAAGATCACTTCGGTGTCTGTCTGTCTGTCTGTCCGTCTGTCACACCCGATTTTCTCCGAAACTATTTGTCATAAAAAGTTGAAATTTGGTAGTAATATAGGAATTGATGGCCTCATCAGAGCCATGTAGTTTTGAAAGTTAAATTTTTTGACTTAAGGGGTTAGTTTTGGGGGGTGAAATCGGAAGTGAAAAAAATTTTTTTACTAGGTAATCGAGTGTAATGTCAAATGAAAGCTTGTGAAAACACGAGTAAAAAAATATATATATAATGTAATACTTGCGCGCACTTTTCTTTGTATTATTTTTAAAAAATCGCGAAAAATCGCTGTCCACCCGCCTTATCTCGAAAAGTACTTATTAAAAAATTTTGAAAAAAAATTCTAGAATATTCTCCACGGAGTGTAGATTGAACGAAAATTATCACGAGTGCATTACCTTTAATAATTTATCTGGAGGGGTGAAATCGGTAGTGAAATAAAATTTTTTTTAATAGGTCATCGAGTGTGGTGTCAAATGAAAGCTTGTGAAAACACGAGTAAAATATATATATATATATAAAAAATCGCGAAAAATCGTAATACTTGCGCGCACTTTTCTTCGTATTACTTTTCGGAAAAAAAATTTTTTTTTAATCGTGAAAAATCGCTATCCCCTACCTTATCTCGAAAAGTACTGATCAAAAAAACTTTGAAAACATCCTGGAATATTCTCCACGGGGTATAGATTGAACGAAAATTATCATTACCTTTAATAATTTATCCGGTATATAAAAAAAACCAAAATTTTCAAGGTCACCAGTTTTCAGTAAAGATTGGAAACAAACTTTGTTGATAACTCATTCGGGGTGTGTTTTGTGAAGTCACTGATCATTTTATACCACCTTAACAAAATTTTTTATTTTAAAAACAATCAACGTACGGAACACTAATTGTGCAAGTTCAACTTGCACTTGACCGGTTTTTATTTTTCATTTAACAATAAATTCTACAATAGTAAGGAAGAGTTAATTATGGGGAGTCCATTACGCCTATTAGTTGCCAAAATTTTTATAGACAGTATTGAAACAATGATATTTAACAACCATAATAACAATAATAATAATTCGGTATTGATACGTAGGCGCTATAATTGTATGCTTTACAGGTACGGACAGACAATTAACTCACTTTTTACAGTACATTAATTCTTTACATAGAAATATCAGTTTTATAATGGAAGAAGAAATCGAAGGGAAAATCAACTGCCTAGACTTAACAATCAGTAAAACATGAAAAAACATGAATTTGCAATATATCACAAACCTTGTCATACAGATACTACAGTTTACAATAGTTCTCACCACCCTAACCATCATAAACTCGCAGCTTATAGTTTTATACATAGACTAACTAATATCCCCTTATCAGAGGAAAATTTTACTAAAGAATTAAACTACATAAAACAAGTAGCCGTGAACAACGGTTATTCGGTTACTTTAATCGATAACATCGTTAGGAAAAAAACTTAGAAACAAGGCAATCTCAGAAATATACCCACATTTTAAGGACAGAAAAGCCACATTTAAATGCTTAACCCATTTTGGCAAACCGACAGAAAAACTGGGAAAGATTTTAAATCAAAAAAATATCAACATAGCTTACAAGACTAACAATACTATAGGGAAATATCTTAAAAACTACAAACCACAAATCAATAGAGACAATAAATCAGGGCTTTATCAGTTAACATGTGGGTCATGTTCTAAAACATATATAGGACAAACTGGACGTACATTTATACAAAGAATTACAGAACACGAAAAAAGTTTCATCCATAAAAAGTCTAATTCAACATATGCTAATCATCTTTTAACAGAAAATCACACATTTAACAAGAATTTCAGAATTTTACACACCCAACAAAAAGGTTTAAAACTAAACCTTTTAGAGACAATGCAAAAAAATCGTTTAAGGACTACAGGTACTGTACTCAACGACCAGGTAGATTTAAACAATTCATCATTATTGAATTTATTCTCTTAATTCCAAATCTGTGTGGGTTTTCCAATACTATCAATGTAATTTAATTAAGTGCAATATTATAATTAAGAAATTATATAAAATTGTGAACATTAAACCTAACTTGACAGTGTAAAATGTAGATCTGAAGAAGCTGCATCGGCTGCGAAACGCGTCATCCCAATTTAAAGAAACCAGTTTGAAATTGACTAAAAACCTCCAACTTTTATTCTTCTTCTTCTTCTTCCTTCAGCCGTTCTCTACCCACTGTCGGGTATAGGCCTCTCTCAAATCTTTCCATTTTTCTCTATGTTGTGCTTGTTGATACCAGTTAAGTCCTCCGACTCTCTTCAGATCGTCGCTCCATCTCTGTTGGGGCCTTCCTATGCTTCGCTTTTCACCCCATGGTCTCCACCTAGTGATCTTGCCACTCCACTTATACGTCGCTCTCGCTACATGGCCGGCCCAGCTCCATTTCAGAGATGTTATCCGTTTGGTGATATCATCGACCTTTGTTTGTTGTCTAATCCATTTATTAGTTTTCTTATCCTTTAAAGTAACACTCAACATCTTCCTTTCCATTGCTCGTTGGTGGACTTGTAGTTTTTCTATTGTTCTTTTAGTTAAAACCCATGTCTCGGCTCCATACGTTGTAGCTGGCAAGATATATTGATTATAAATTTGGGTTTTTGATCTTTGAGGAATGTTCATATTCAGTACATATTTCAATTTTCCATATGCTGCCCATCCCATACGTATCCTTCTTTCTATTTCAAGTTGCTGGTTTTCCTTTCCTATCGTTATTATTTGGCCCAGATAGATGTATGTGTTTACTTTTTCTATTGTTGAATGTTCAATCACTATATTTTCATCATTGGTGTATTCGTTACTCATGTACTTTGTCTTGGAGAAATTTATGTCAAGTCCCACTTTTCTTGCTTGGTGGTGGAGATCAGTGATCATCTGGATCATTTCATTCTTATTGTTTGCTATAATTACAATGTCATCTGCGAATCTCAGGTTGTTTAGCCGATCACCAGCTATCAGAAGGCCATTTTCGTCCCAATTCAGTTCTTTGAATACATCTTCTAAGATCATTGTAAATAACTTAGGCGATATTACATCGCCCTGCCTTACTCCTCTGTTCACTGGGACCTTGTTTGTCAGTTCTTGGTTTACCATAACTTTGAGTGTTGCTCGTTCATATATTCTGGCTATCAGTTCGCTGTATCTGTGGTCTATACGAGCATTTCTAAGAGCTCTTATAAGCGCCCATTTTTCCACTGTGTCAAAAGCCTTGCGAAAATCTACAAATGTGAGCCACATTGGTATATTATATTCGGTGGCCTTCTCGATTAGTATTCTCAATGTGTGAAAGTGCTCAATCGTACTGAAGCCTGATCTAAATCCAGCCTGTTCTATCGGTTGGTATAATTCCATTTTGTGTTCCAGTCTGTTTGTTATGATTCGTGAGAACAGCTTGTAAACTTGGGAAAGTAAACTAATTGGCCGGTAGTTTTCTAGGTTTTCGGGGTCACCTTTTTTGTATATTAAGATGACTATAGCGTTTTCCCAGTCTTCTGGTATATTTCCACATTTGAGGCATTCATTAAAAAGATCTTTTAATTCATTCATTAGGGCTTCACCTCCGCATTTTAGCATTTCAGGTATAATATCATCCTCTCCAGCCGCTCTTCCACTTTTCATCTGTTGTAAGGCTTTCCTAACTTCATCCATTTCTATGTCAGGAATTTCTTCTGAGTTGACATTAATTACTCTTTTGTCTGTTGATGAGTTGTCCTTTTCAACTACTACATTTTGGACTTTTGAACTGTAGAGGTCTTGATAGAAAGTTGTAATTCTGTTTCGGATATTTTTCTTGTCATTGATTATGTTTCCTTCTTGGTCCTTCAATTTAATTATCTCACTTTTACAGGCGTTTGCTCTTCTAAAAACTTTTAATCCTTTGTTTTTCTCTATAAGATCTTTAACCATGTTTTCCTTGTATTTGTTTATGTCTTGTTTAACCGCTTTTCGTACTGTCTTATTCAGTTCTGCATATTCGACAGTTAATCTCTTTCCTTCGTGTATCAGTTGTCTTCGTTGTTCCAACATTCTTTTTGTTTCTTCACTAAGCTTGTTATTCTTTCGCCTAGTAGGTTGGGGAGATATTTTTTCTGCGGTGGTCTTGAGTGTTTCAATTATTTTTCTGTTTCTTTCATCTAAACTTGCTCCTGTAGTTAATGTGTTCCAACTTTTATTAAGTATGTCATATACTTATTTCTAATAGTTCAAAATAAATTTAAACGTTTCGACTATTTTAAATTGACAAATGTCAAACACTCCAACTTTTATTAAGTATGTAATATACCTATTTCTAATAGTTTTCAATTTATTTTGATTTTTTAATTTTTACCTTTGTTTTTAATAGACTTACGCTATAACATCATAGTTGCCAAGACAAAACCAAAATGTAGGCATTGTCAAATTTTGACATGTCTATTAAGCAAGTAAAAATAGTTTAATTTGTGGTAGTAAGTGACGTATAAAGGTAATAGTTATGGATTTTCCTAAAAATGAATTAATTGATACGTTTTATATACTGAGCGAGTCTTTTGGCAGTAAGGCTTTACGGATCGAAGTACCCTAATAGACGTATACCATCTAGAAAATCTTCTCAGTGCGTAATGGAACGGTTTGATGGTAGTGGTAGCGTTGAGTATACGAAACGGAAAGTAGTAAACCAGAATGCTACCAATGAGAAAAAAGAAATGGAGATTTTACTTCATGTTGAAGATAATCCCCAGGTCAGCAGCCGTCAACTAGCTGACTTCTCTGACACATACCAATCTACGGCTAATCGCACGACGAGAAATTACAAGTATCATCCTTTCATATGGAACTACACCAAGAAGAAGAAGAACTACACACATGCCGCTTCTGAAGCGCTTTAGGGACTTCCCTGTAGCATGCGTGCTAGACCCATAAAAAAAAAGAACTTCAAGTCCGTGATTTTGAACGACGAGTAAATTTTTGTGCCACCATGAACAGAGCAATAGAGGCCGATCCAAATTTTTTTATCCAAAATAGTGTTTTCTGATGAAACTACTTTTCGCAGTAATAGAGCAGTTAACAGCTATAACATGCATTATTATTCAACAGTTAATCCATTTTGGGTCCGGGAAGTTCAAAACCAAAACCATCGGTCGCTTATTGTATAATGTGGAATATAAAAATTTTTCAAACTACTGGTTCATATTTTTTCCGCGAACCGCTTAACGGGCCTAAACATATATATTTTTTGCAAAACGAATTACCCCAGCTTCTTGAAGAAGTTGATAGCTTTGAAAGAGAATAAATGTGGATTCAACAAGACGG
Source organism: Pachyrhynchus sulphureomaculatus (assembly GCA_019049505.1). Taxonomy (NCBI): domain Eukaryota; kingdom Metazoa; phylum Arthropoda; class Insecta; order Coleoptera; family Curculionidae; genus Pachyrhynchus; species Pachyrhynchus sulphureomaculatus. Next base: position 131,722,726 of record CM032448.1, on the reverse strand, counting down.
AGCTCCTGCTCATTACCACCGGGAAGTTCGGGAATTTTTAAACGATCGTTACCCACAAAAATGGATCGGTAGGGATGGATTCATTCAGTGGCCCCCTCGATCATGTGACTTAACACCTTAAGACTTCTTTTGTGGGGCTACATTAAAGATCGTCTTTATGTGAATCCCCCTACAACACCAGTAGATATGGAAAATAGGATACGGAATGCGTGCAGGACAATAAAGCCCTTTATGCTAAGGGAAGTGAAGGAAAATATAGTAAAGCGACTAAATATGTGTATTCAAGTAGATGGGCATATTTTTGAACATTTATTCCGTCATAATAATTAATCATTAGGTAAGTTAAAATGTATTAAAATTATTATTAACTATTTTTTTATGTTTCACAATAGCGTAAGTGTATTAAAAACAAGGGTAAAAATTGAAAAATTCAAAATAAATCGAAAACTATTAGAAATAGGTATATGACATACTTAATAAAAATTGGAGGGTTTCGTAAAATCTATCAGAAAAAATAATAATATACAGGGTGTGTCATTTAAAAAATTTGAGATTTTTCAATTTAAAATACATAAATTTATTTTGAACACCCTGTAGCATCTAACTTAAATTTCTTTGCATACATCTTTTTTTCATCTCTATAGAACGCTCGTACCAATTATGAGTATTCCACCTTCAGAAACAATGGCGCTACTGGCAATTTTTTACAAAAACTGAAAATTGGTATTTTTAAAAAAAAATTGAAATATTAGAAAAACTACTAGGTTTAGGTATATAACATTATTAATAAAAAAGTTATAAAATTTTACGCAGAGTTTAAAAATAAATTAGAAAATAGGATGTTCCATTTAAAAAAACATATATGTCGGCCACATTTTTTTGAAGTACCCTGTATACTCAAAAATAATTTTAAACTGTGCACCTTCACATTCCCTAAAACTATTGTATTTAAGATTTTTTTGTCATTCCCGAAACAAATGAGATAATGAACTTTACTCTAACGTTGACTCACCCTGTACACTTAATAACAAAACAAACTGACACTGACAAACACTGGTCACTTTTTCGTTTGATTTAACACAATGTGATGACTGTCTTGCAAAGTTGAATATATACAAGGGACATGTCCCGAATCTTCGTTTCTTATTTTTATGTTTTTGATTTTAATATCACTCCCACCTTTTATAGCTAAGGCTGTTTTATATGCATCTCTGTCTTAATTAATTGATACATTATTAAATAATTAATGTAAATGGTTTTATATTATTTATAATGAGTATTTACTACAAAAATACCAGTTCGGTATCTTGCAAGGTAACAAATTTTTCATATCATCTACATATAATTTATAAAAATTAAATGTTTTGGTAATTATTTTAAAGTAATGCTAATTTTGTTAACAATTTACAATTTTACGTTGAATTAATAGTGCTCATTGCAAGATAATGCATTTTTGCTTGGGAAAATGAGGCGCGTTACAGTCATCCTACGGTCTTGATTTAGCGCCCCCCGACTTCCTTTTGTTCAAATATTTGAGGGGGCCAAATGATAAGTACGGCGTTAGTAAATTTCACACCAAAACTACCTGGATCTTTAATACAATAGGTAAATTCCACACTAATCTTATAAGGGTGCTTAAATCTTACTGGTAATTTCCACATCAAGCAAATATAATTATGCTTTATTCCACTAAATAAAATTGGACGGATTTCTTTTAAATCAGTTTTTATTGACAATTTTAGATATTTGCAAAAATATATGTTTTTATTTCATAGTAGAATAATATTGATAAAACATGAAGTTTTTGCTACATACATAAAATACAATTGGACAAATTTCCTTACATGTACTAGATAATGCTATAGACCTATACATATCTATTTATATGTATTTACAAAACAGGTTGAGAAAAATAGGAGACACATTTTAAAAAATGGAAACGATTAATATTTTCTAATTGTCTTTGTTCATAAAGATTTTTTAAATGTTTTAATTTTTGATTATTATGATTATTACTTATTTTAGATTCGTCGACCCTTTGTATATTTATATATACGTTAATCTGAAATTCTTTCAGCCTATCGATAAAAAGTATACAGAGACAGATGTGTAGAATAAAAAGAATTATTTAGATGGGAATGGAAGGACTCACAACAGTTAGTCGTTCGAGTTAAAGATTTACTCGATTCTGCCCATATTTCAACTGGAAAATCGGCTCCTTCCTCTATATACGTTTCTAGTAGGTAATCACAAAATTTATTTAAACGTTCATCCTCAGGTTTTATAGAATATAAATCGTATGCAAAACTGTCACCTAATTCTTCGGGTGCTAAATAGGACAAGCCAAAACAATACTTTAACCAACGACCAATTTCAGAATTTTTGTCGCAATATTCTTTAGCTAGACGTAGATTCTGTATCTTCCGAAACCAAGATTGGTGTAAATGAAATCTACATCCTAACACTTTAGCATTTGGCCAAACTTCAGATACTGCCTTATTAATAGATTTTTCGAAGTCAATAGTAATTTTCTCTGGATTGAAATACAGTGTATCTGTTGAATAAATCTTACATTTTAATAATGTGAAGAGGTTTTTGTATGTTTCAGCTCTCTTATCACGCAATAAGCAAAATAATAATGGAATGTAATGACCGTTTGCAAAACCATGCACTGTAAATAACTGTAAAATATTTAGTGCAGTATGAAAAGGTGCTGTCCATATATATATATTGGATATTTTACACAACATATTGACATTTGTAGTGCAAGAAAAAACAATAATGCCACTTTCGAGTTCATTGATAAATAGAAAATTCTCACCCTTGCTAGTTTTGATTTCAAATGTCTCTAAAACACTATGCACCTCCTCAGCACTTCTTGGATTAAGTCCTGGCAAAAATTTTCGTCTATGGTTATAAATGTTTTTTCTAATATATTCGACATCTTTTTCTGTTACTGTTTCAGGCAGCGTGTTTTGTACTTCTTGTCGGATAATTTTAGTTGGCCTTTCACTCATATGCTCTCCGGTTTTTCTTTTGCAGGAATTACTAATTATTTGCCGATTCAGCTTCTTGGTGTCGGCTTCGTGTGTATGGAGTCCTTCACTTCTGGTAACTAAATTCTCGGGCCCAACGGTGAAGACTTTTGATTTGCAATCTTTTTTTGAACATCTCCAAAATGTTTCTCCCACATTTTAGCACCTTTTGTCGAAAGTAAGTGTAGTAATTCACACATAACATGTCCTTTCCTCGATTAGTTTTTATTAACTTTGCTTTCACACTAGCAACACTTTAAAAAATATACGCACAACCAAGTAATAATCACAAATTAATAATATGTACTAAACTGATATGTAGAAGGGTTTAATAATGATTTAATTGAACAGGCCGGTGCGTACCACCACCCATTTATCAACCCTCATCCTCTACCTGAAAGTACTCGGTGTGGAATTTACTTCTGCAATTACAATCCCTTAAATATGTCTAGGTCATAAACGGATTAGTGGTGTGGAAATTACCTGCGCCCGATAAGTAGCGTATATTTTTGAGGTGCAAATAAAAGAATTTTTGGATGGAAAGAAACAACTCGAGAAACGCTGTACCAAGTGTAGAGTTTTTTTTCGGGTAAATAACTTAAAAAAAAACCCTAGTCGATATGGTTTATAACACGTAGGCTGAGAAGTTTTTGGTCTGACACATAGATGGTGCCCTTTTTTAAAAAATCCATATGATTTTTAGAAAGTACCAACCTTCAAACGATACGCGTCAAAATTTCATGACATTTCGACTATTAGTTTACAAGTTACAGTGGTTTTAGTGACGCTACTTTTGATATTGTCAAAACAATGGAAAAAATCGAATTTCATTTGTTGATTAAACACTGTTTTTTGATGGGAAAAAAATACCGTTCCAGCAAGGCAATGGCTTGATAAGTGTTACGGGGACTCTGCCCCTGGAAAATCACTCATTATTTACAGGTATGCTGAATTTAAACGCGGTCGTACAGATACAAATGATGCTGAACGCTCTAGACACCCAGCTGAGGTTACACCGGAAAAGATAAAAAAAATCTACAAAATTGTTTTGGATGGCCGTAAAGTGAAATTGCGTGAGATAGTTGACACCCTAAAGATATCAAAAAAACATGTTGGTTATATTTTGCTTGAACATTTGGACATGAGAAAGCTCTGTTCGAAATGGGTACTGCGTTTGGTCACAGTGAACGAAAAACAACGTGTTGATAATTTTGAGCGCTGTATAGACCTGTTTAAGCGCAATAAAAAGGATTTTTTCATGCGATATGTGACAATGGATGAAACATGGATCCACCACTACATATCGGAATCAAATAGGCAGTCAGCTGAGTGGATAGAAGCCGGTGAAAGCCGCCCGAAGCGACCAAACAGTCGGCTGAGAAGGTTTTGGCCTCTGTATTTTGGGATGCGCATGGAACTGTTTTCATGGTCTTCGCTGAGAAGTGAAAATCCATCAATGGCGAATATTATATAAAAGTTATTGGTGCGTTTTAACGCAGAAATCGCAAAGAAGCGACCTCAAATGAACAAGAGAAAAGTGCTCTTTTATCAAGACAATGCAGCGTATCGCAAGTCAATGGTTACGATGGCAAAATTGCATGAATTGAAGTTCGAATTGCTTCCTCATCCACCGTATTCTCCAAATTTGGCCCTCCGCGACTATTATCTATTCGCAGACCCCAAAAAAATGCTCGCGGTAAAGAGATTTGGCACTGAAACTGAGGCCTGTTCTAAACGCAAAGACAAATTCTTCTACAAGAAATGTATAGAAATGTTAGCGTTGGACTGATTGTATCGCTCTTGAAGGAGACTATGTTGATGAATAAAGTCGAATTTTGCAAAAAAAAAAAATGTGTTTTAAGTAGCTAGACCAAAAATTTTTCAGCCTACATGTTATATTATCTAAAAATTTCTTAATAAAATATCAATAAAATATAATTATTTATAATAACTATGGCTGTAGCAACACACCACACATCTTTTCTACACGGTGTGTCTAAACGTATACAGGACTTTTTCAAAATAGCCAATATTAGTGGCACCACCTTATGGATATAATAAGCATTGAAAAGGTACGTCTTTCACTGACATTATGTATAATTTTCATGACAGTCAGATGTATAGAAGCTGAGATATTGCGCCTATAGTGACAATGTGTCTTAGCTATCAGTCGAAAAATGAACGTGGAACACGCAGTTTAACTGAGCATTTGGGGCTTAGAACGATTTGGGCACGGTTTGTGTCCCACAAATTGACTAATGACCAAAAATTATTTCAAATTTAACATTGCAAACACTTGATTAAAGAGTCAGAAAAGAACAAAAACTTCAGGTATTCCATTATAACTGACGATGGGACACGGTGTTTTCAACATGATCAAAAACCAAGCTCCAATGCTGTGAATGAAATTCGAAAAAAAAGTCGTTTAGACAAATCAGAAGTAAGAACAGTGTTAATTTGTGTCTATGGTTTGGAGGGTATAGTGCACAAGGAATTCGTTCCACTTGAACAAACGATTAATGCTGTGTATTACCTAGGTGTGACGTGGCGTTTATTATCACCTATTCGTTGGGTGCGGCCACAATATCGTGAAAGTAGAAATTAGCTGCTATTTCACGATAATGTACCATCTGATTTTTTTTACCAAAAACGACATTTTAACCATAAACCATATTTGCCTGATTTGAGTCCGTACGACTTCTATCTATTACAAAATTACATTTGTCGACGAAAGGAAAGCGTAGACAAGGTTAATGAAGGATGGTTCAAAAGATGAGCTCTTTTAACATGCCTATTGAGCATGCAAAACGCTGTATCGAGTCCGAAGGGGATTATTTTGAACATAGAAAAATGAATTTTTGCCAAAATATTAAATTTTTGTTTCCATTTTGAAAAAGTCCTGTGTACTTTCAGACATACTGTGTAAGTCTGCGTATATGTCTGTTAATCTTATAGTTTTATCATTTTTCTGTGAAAAATTAACCACATTGCGGTTTAATAATCATCGTTTATTATGTATTGTGTAACTACTCAAAAATGCACAGAATGTAAATGTAAGAACGCCCACTAATAATACCATAATTATCTATATATATATTTTTTATTATTGTTGCCTTTTGTCCTAATTAACCTTTGAATTAGATTATCAGATGATTGTGTTTCAATTATGTGGTTATTAATTTGTTATTTTGTGTTATTTAAATATAACAACGCAACAGGATATGAAAATTTCTCAGTCTTCGTCATGCTGTTGTCCAAATGTTTTGGATTAAAGCGAGTGAACTATAGTCCCTGGCCAAATTATTAGACGCACTGCAAGATTTCATGTAAAATATTAATTACCGAGTGATATTGTACCGTTTTATTATTTTAAATTGATTTGTTTTTTATTTTTATATTATCCAATCAATTACCTATTTATTTGACATAAATAAAACAGCATTAATTTAGAAAAGCATAAGTTTATTAAGTTTTAAAGAAAAGTGAAATTAATGTTAGTAAAAGTCAATATTTAGTTGAGCCACCTTTAGCCGCTATCAAAGCTTTAATTCTGCGCGGCATGCTATCAATGCAAGATTGTACTGTCTCCTGCATTTGAGGATGATGATTCCACACATGAATAATCTTTTCTAGGAGCTGGGTTTTGTTGGTAATCACATCTTTAGCCACTTCTCTTTTCATCAGCTCCCACACATTTTCAATGGGGTTCATATCAGGGCTATTACCCGGCCAATCCAACAGACGGATATTTTTTTTTGCCAAAAAAGCTTTAACAGACCGAGCAGTGTGGCAGGGAGCTCCATCTTGCATGAAAGTGAATGGTTCCCCATTTGGAAACCATTCTCTGAGCTGCGGAATCAACCGATTTTGTAATACTTCTTTGTACTGATCTTGCCTCATTATTCCTTTGACGACGTACAGACGTCCAGTGTCCTTGCCGCTGATGACTAACCAAATCATCACTTTGGTGGGATGTTTAACCGTCGGGACGACACAATCAGGATGAAACTTTTCTCCATGACGACGACGCTCATACTGAGCTTTATTCTGCAAAATTTCGAATGTGCTTTCGTCACTGAAGCAGACCTGTCAAAAATAGGAAAAATATATAAACTTCCATGTTTATTTGCTTTATTTAACTGAAAATGATAATAATGTATCAATTATTGATTAAATTGCTGTATCTTACCGATCTCCAGAAGTCCACATTTTTGTCTTGCCATTGTTTGGCCCACTTCAGGCGCTTTGCTTTCATTGCAGCTGTTAACTTGGGCTTCCTGGCGGGGCGACAGGCCTTAAAATCTAATTCTTTCAATTTTCTTCGAACAGTGCGCTCAGAAGCATTTACGCTAGCATCCTGGAGTTGTGATTTTATTACCTTTGTGGTAGCAAATCTGTTTTCTACACAAATTTTCTTCAAACATCTCTCTGACTGTGGAGTGAAAATTGGTTTTCTACCGCATCTTTTCTTTCTTTTCGGGCTTAATTCCTTCCCTGACTCAATTTTCTTTTTTATGCGTCGTACACTAGCTTCAGAAACCTCCAATCTTCGTGATATTTCTCGGTTTGTAAATGTTTTCGCAATCACAAGGGCCTTCACTTTAGCTTTTTTACGTGGTGAAAGATCGCCTTTTCTACCCATAATGAAAATAGTCCAATTACTTTTTTTAAAACACTGCATACAAAATAAACTAATAATTGAGTAGTATAAAACTGTTAAACAAACAATCACAGTCCATAAAGCCACAGAAACACGTCCGTACCTGACTCGATTCCGATCGCGACTGATACAGGTTTGTACTTGTTTACGTTCATGTATCACTTTGTCAACACAGTGTTGTCATATGTTAAAAATAAATACAAATATGTAGTCTACAACAATTCTTTTAAATAAAAATCAATAATATTGTAGTTTAAAATATACCATTATTGCATAAAAACTCTTAAGAAACATAAAATTACTAAAAAAAAATACAGTGCGTCTAATAATTTGGCCAGGGACTGTATATATGAGCACTTAATGATTCATACCGCTGCTGACATCTTGACTTATGTATAATACATTGTTTCTATTCAACGTGAACAAGCTTTCATATTTTGAGCCAGGCAACAGCGGCATTCTGTGCATTCTACAAATTAACTGTTTTCGGCACCACTGACTTGACTGTACACCTGAAATCCCTTCGGTTCGACAAAACCGATTGACGTACGACTTGTCCAGCTCTCTAAAATAAGTCTCGGTTTTCCATTCGACTTTTTCATTAGAGCCTGATCTTTTTCCCTGGAGCCACGTTTTTCAAATTTGGAAAGAGGTAACAATGGCTGGGGGCCTGATCTGGTGAGGAAGCAACTCATAGCTCAGTTGGTCCCATTTCACCATCGATTTTATGGAGTTTTGAGCTGGTGCATTATCTTGATGAAACAGTACTTTTTTCTTCGCTAAATGCGGCCTTTTTTTCTTGATTTGACTATTCATTCATTGATAAGTGTATACGCACCAGATATAAGTAAAGGTAGAGATGAGCGAGAATAGTTTAACACAGACTTGCAGGTAAACATTGATACAATAAACCAACAGGAAAAACTAAAGATAATGGGCGATCTCAATGCTAGAATAGGCAACGAAGAACTGACAGACATAACACAAAGATTTAACGAAGAAGGGACAAATGATAATGGCGATATGTTGAAAGTGTTCTGTGTTCTGAACACCTTAAAAATAAATACAGTAGAACCCCGGTTATCCGAGGTAACGTGGAGGCGCACCCTCCTCGGATAACTGAAAACTCGGATAATCCGGATTTGTTTTTTATTCATTCAAAAAATAAACACCAATACTTTAAACCGATGCCGATGTACTAACGTTTTTAACATATAAATAGGTACATACATTATAAAACAGTGAAATAGGTATCTATGCGCTTCTGTTTCATATTGCATCTTCTTTTTCTCACTGCAATGTTTCTCCATCTATTAAGAAGAAGCAAATCCGCTGGGGTTGCCTCTGGTTGTTGTTCGATATACCTCAAAGCTTTTTCCAAAGAAGCAAAACTGACTGTTTATCCACCGCCGCTTCGTCATCGTCATCTGATTTTTCGGTTTCCTGAAAGGCGTTCGTTATTTCTTCAATACTCATTTCTTCTTCTAAATCATCTGCTGTAATCCATTCAACAACATCTTCTCTTGTCACATTTTCGCAACCTTTTAATTTTTGCGTTAATTCAAATAAACTTTTTTCTTTTTCTTCTATCTCGCCGTCAAAATTTAAACAGGACATTTTTCCATGGCTTCTCAATTTCAAAGCTAATTCATTTAATGGAGTAGCATCTTTACTATCATTATAGTCCTCAAAATCAATAACTTTTGACCAAGATTTTTGAATAGTGGTAGTACGTACAGAATCTCAAGGTTGACTTACCCAGTAAATAACATTTTTCAGTGTAACCTTTCTCATCCCATTGATAATATCCTCCTTTTCTGTGTGTTCTAACAGATGTTCAAAATATAAACGCCTATAATTTTTTTTAAATGTTTTCGAGGATGCCTTGGTCCAATGGTTGCATTATGCTGGTTACATTTGGAGGAAAAAATTTTATAACAATTTCGCCCACATGAAGTCTTTCTCCAGGGTGAGAGGGGGCATTATTCATTAACAAAATTGCTTTAATAGGAAGACGGTTTCTGTTCAAAATTTTAGTCACAGATGGCACGAATTCTTCTTCAAACCAGTTAGTAAATAAGGTCGCATCCATCCATGCGCTCTTCTGACTTTTGTAATAGGCTGGTAGGGCTTTGGGTGAGATGTCTTTTAAAGCTCTTGGACGTGCAGACTTGCCAGTCACGATCAGTGGGATATTGTGCTTACCAGATGCATTAGAACATACCATTATAGTTCGAGATGCCAATGTTTTTCAGACCAGTTTCGTCACAGTTGTAAATTTGATCACATGGGTATCCACAATCTTTGATTTGTTTTTTAAAGTTCTGCTTAAACTTCTCAATTGATGACACATCAGCAGAAAGTTTTTCACCACATACAGTCAGTTGTCGTACACCGTACCGTTTTTTCCAGCGGTCAAGCCATCCAGAACTGGTGGTAAACTGATCTATCTCTGGGAATTGTCTATTAATCATTATTGCTTTCTGTTGTAAAATTGGACCTGACAGAGGCACACCTTTTGATCTCTGTTGGTTACACCACATGAATAAAGCTTCGTTAACCTTTTCATAGTCGCCCGTTTTCATTGATTTTCTTCCTGAGGACGAGGAGGCTTGATTTATACACCACTCTTCTATTTTTATGCGGTTTCTTTGCCAATGTCCAACTATTACCTCACCTACTCTATAATCTCGTGCAACAACTTTAATTGTATCTCCTGCTTCAATTCTTCTGATGGCTTTTAGTTTTTGTTCAATAGGAACGACGATTCTTTTACGCTTGCAAAAATTCAAACAAAGCAGTTCGTATTAATTACACTTAACTACCAAATAAATTATGTGAGTATACTCGTAATTCTCCGTAGTAAACGCTATAACGCACTGCATTCACGCAAATTTACATGCTGAAAGAGTCCAAAAACATAAATAGGGGAACTCCTCACACGGGCCAGGGGGATTCCCCGAAGGCCCCAACGATTTTAAATGGAAATATGTACATACATATTTTAGAAGCTCGGTTAATACGCAGCATAGACGCGCGTACCTCAGATAATCAGGTTCTTAGATTGGCTCGGTTAATCCGGAGCTCGGATAATCGCGACTCGGTTAACCGAGGTTCTACTGTTCAAACATGATATGAAATACAAATATATTTGACAAAACTCTAGAGAACAACAATTAGTAATAGGTTATATTATAACCAATAGAAAAATTATGCAAGGAACAATAGTAGATGTACGAACGCTGAAGTTGGCTAATGTAGGTAGCGATCACAAATTGATCCTATATAAACTTAGATTTAAAACAAAAACTCCACCGAAACATAAACCTATATACAAATATAACATCGAATCCTTTGACACCGAAAGCACAAAACAATTATATGAGAACCGCTCGAGATAAAAAAATAACTCTACATTCAATCAACGAATAAAAAAGCATAGACCAACAGTGGACATCCATAAAACAAAACATTATTAACGCGGCAAAGGAAACCTTAGACCAGAGACGAGTAAACATCAACAAAACAAATCAAACACTTTGGTTCACGCCAGAAATAAAGGAGCTGGCAAAGAAGAAAAGGGAGGCATATACGAGGCATGTTTTTTAAGTAAGTACCGTTTTGCGATTCCGCCGCCGCAGCGATACGGTCGGCGTTCCGCGCATGCGCGCTGGTAACCTACATCTCATGTCTACGCACTGACGCCATTACAGTCTGATTCTTCATTGTATACGTTGTTTACTGAGTGTTTAAGATGCCTCCGACAATCGTGAGTCCCGCCGATTGTGAAGTACGGGCTGTTATACGATTTCTTAGTGCTAAAGGCGTAAAACCGATCGATATTCATCGTGAGATCTGTGAAGTTTACGGACAAAACATTATGAGTGATGGAATGGTAAGGAAATGGGTGAGAGCATTTAAAGATGGCCGCACAAATGTGCATGATGAAGAACGGAGTGGGCGTCCTTCGGTCGTTAATGAAGATTTGGTGCAGAAAGTGGACGAAAAGGTGAGAGAAAACAGACTACCATTTGTTCCTGCACTTGAAGAAGCACCTGGGTGGTCAGCGTCTTCAAGACGATAACGAAGTCAAAAACATTTGTGATACAGTGGTTAACAAGTCAGGCGGCAGAATTTTATGAGGAGGGTATTCAAAAACTGGTGCCACGTTATGACAAGTGCCTCAATATTCACGGAAATTATGTAGAAAAGTAGATTAAGGTACAGGCTTTCATGTAAAAATAAAATTATAGCGATATCTTTGCACGTCTTTTTTTAATTCCAAAACGGTACTTACTTAAAAAACATGCCTCGTATATTACATACACAACAAAACCCAAGACAACTGGAACGCATATATCGCAGAAAGAAACCGAATGAATAGAAGAAGAAAACAAATTAAAGAAGAATATTGGGACACATTTATTAAAGGGATGGAAAGTGATCTGTATGGCGCTCAAAGGAAAGTCTGGAAAATGTTAAGACGGTACAAATTTAATATAAAAGATACGGTACGAACTAATAAAATTACAATTCAAGAAGGGCAAACATACTTTGAGAAATTATATAAAGAAGAAGAAAATAATGAAACCATACTCGAAGAAGTGGAAGAAGCAAATCTATAAGTAACTTTAGAACAGACAGAAAGAATTATAAGAAGTCTTAAAAATAGAAAAGCCTCAGGACCAGACGACATTACAAATGAGAGGTTAAAATATGGAGGAGAAAACCTATATCAACAACTAGCACAGTTCTTTACAAACATAGTAAAACATGGACAAATACGTACAGACTGGAAAACTAGCTTAACAATCCCAATATTCAAATAACCGGTCAAGTGCATGTTGAACTTGCACAATTAGTGTTCCGTACGTTGATTGGTTTTAAAATAAATTTTTTTGTTACAGTGGTATAAAATGATCAGTGACTTCACAAAACACACCCCAAAGAAGTTTTCAACAAAGTTTGTTTCCAGTCTTTAATGAAAACTGATGACCTTGAAATTTTTGTTTTTTTTTATATACCAGATAAATTACACTGGTTTACAGCCAAAAAATACCAAGAACGCCACATGCCTAGATAAGTTAATTGGGACCTCCTGAACACGAAAAACGCTATAATTTTTTTTTTTTAAGTACCGTTTTTTAGATAACGGTACTTTTGTGTTTTTTCGGTGTATGGTCCCACTCAAACCCTTATGGAGCCCAACCGAAAAGTCCGATCGAGATAAATGTCATACCGTTGGAAAGGCAACTAAATGCCTTTTCCGGCGGTATACTATAAATTTCTATGTGACAAGAAGTGGCTGAGTTATAACACCTCAAAGTTCAAAATTTGCCTATTTTTTACGTTTTTTTCAAAATTTTTCATTTTTATTTGGTTTTTTTTCTACGTTATTGTAAAGATCTGGAATGTTTTATTTTTTTACCAAGTAGTTTATTTAATAACCAACATTTTAAACGTAATTTCAAAAAAAAAGGATGAAAAATAAAGTTTTTATTAAGGATTTTGTGGAACGACAATATTTTCATTTTCATTGCTCACACGCTATATTCGGCGTAAATTAAAAAAAATTTAAATTAAAATGACGAGTGACTTGAATTTTTCCGTTTTTTTTTCGGATGTATCTTCGCGAATGAGGAACCAACAATAGTCTGCCATCATTTGTTCATCCCACCAGCCCTTGTAACGTCTCTCGATTTCTTGCATTTCCTGGTGAAATCTTTCACCCTGCTCATCACTTTCGGATCCCAAGTTCATGGGGAAAATATCCAAATGACTGAATAAAAAGTGTAGTTTAGGTGTCATATTTGAACCTAAAAGTTAAAAAGAATAAATTTCAAATAATTTTCAAATGATAACGGCCTTTTTGATATACATGCTTTCACTCAACGCTTACCAATGGCATTGAATTTTTGCAGTAATGTATCGATCTTCTCAGCGTAATCAGGACTTCTGTAGTTTCCCAAAAAGTTGTAAACGATGTCCTGGAATGCTTCCCATGCCTCCAAATGAGCTGGACCTAAACACTCATTAAATGCTTGGTCACCGTACAGAGCCCGAATTTGAGGTCCATCAAATATACCAGCTTCAATTTTGCTCGCTGTGGCTCTCGGAAATTTTTGTTTAAGGTAATTCATGGCAAGACTGTCTTTTGGCAACGTTTTCACAATATTTGTAAATAACCCAAGCTTAATATGTAGTGGAGGAAGTATTATCTTCTCCTGAGGAATGAGTGGGTCATTTTTAATATTGTACTCTCCGTGCGTACGCCCACTTCGTTCGGGCCAAACTTTTCGGATGTAGTGATTCTGACGGTCACGGCTGTCCCATAGACATAGAAAACAGGGAAACTTCGTATTGCCCCCTTGCAATCCAGATAGTATGGCAACTAATTTAAAATCAGAGCAAACTTTCCATTGATGTTGGTCATATTGTATGAGAGCGAGAAGTTCTTTCATTGCTTCATATGTTTCCTTTATGTATTTTCCATATCCGATTGGAATTGATGGTTTCGTATTCCCTTTATGAAGCAAGACTGCCTTCAAACTATCCTTGCCTCCATCCAGAAAAAGACGCCATTCCACTGGGTCATAACTTTGTTGGAGAGCATTGAAAAGACCATGTATGTTGGCACAAAAACAAAAAGTTTCCCGTTTTTTTTTTTTGCGAAAAAAACTGCAAGTTGTTTGCTACGATCACGGTAATATGTAACACGTGTCTCAGGAGCACAATATCCCCACTGTTGCAATCGCGATGCAAGTAATTCAGATTTCGATTTCGGCAAATACAAATCTCGGCACAAATCATTAAGCTCGGCCTGAGTAAGTAAATGGGGTTTCTTGTTTGATTGCATTTCTGATTCACTGCACTCATCTGATGAATCACTTATTGTTGTTCTTTTTCGTATTTTTGTGGGCTCTGCTACAATCAGCTGCGGTTTGGGGCACGATACTGAGTGCGGCACTGGCAGCGTCACCGAGCTAACAACTGGATAAACTGGTTCAATTCTACGTCCGACAGCCTTTTCCGTTAAACAGAAATAACAATCTGTTGTATGACTGATCGGGTTTCTCCATTGCATTGGCTTTCCAAATGTGAAGAAACACTCTTGACCCTTACCAATTTTATTTAATATTGTTCGGCAGTTGTTACATGCATTATTCGGTGTCCACGGTTTGTCCAGAGACGCAGGTCGAAAGCCGAAATACTTCTTATACGCTTCAGATAAATTTTTCGTATTCATTTTTCGCATCAAATGCTGTGATTTCTTTTTCACAAGAACTCCACAAACATAACAACATTCGTTGGGATCGATTGAAAACATTTTATTTTTTGCACGTACAAAGCCAAACTGTTTACTGTGATCAGATTCAAATTCTGATGGACGCCGAATATAGCGTGTGTCAGGGCTACCAACGTATACAGTGATTCAAATTCTGATGGACGCCGAATATAGCGTGTGTCAGGGCTACCAAAGTATACAGTGATTCAAATTCTGATGGACGCCGAATATAGCGTGTGAGCAATGAAAATGAAAATATTGTCGTTCCACAAAATCCTTAATAAAAACTTTATTTTTCATCCTTTTTTTTTCAAATTACGTTTAAAATGTTGGTTATTAAATAAACTACTTGGTAAAAAAATAAAACATTCCAGATCTTTACAATAACGTAGAAAAAAAACCAAATAAAAATGAAAAATTTTGAAAAAAAAAAACGTAAAAAATAGGCAAATTTTGAACTTTGAGGTGTTATAACTCAGCCACTTCTTGTCACATAGAAATTTATAGTATACCGCCGGAAAAGGCATTTAGTTGCCTTTCCAACGGTATGACATTTATCTCGATCGGACTTTTCGGTTGGGCTCCATAAGGGTTTGAGTGGGACCATACACCGAAAAACACAAAAGTACCGTTATCTAAAAAACGGTACTTAAAAAAAAAAAATTATAGCGTTTTTCGTGTTCAGGAGGTCCCAATTAACTTATCTAGGCATGTGGCGTTCTTGGTATTTTTCCAAATTAAAAATTTGTAAACCTGTGTTATTAAAGGTAATGTACTCGTGATAATTTTCGTTCAATCTACACCCCGTGGAGAGCATTCCAGAATTTTTTCAAAATTTTTTGATCAATGCTTTTCGAGATAAGGTGGGGGGACAGGGATTTTTCGCGACTTTTTAAAAATAATACAAAGAAAAGTGAGTCCAAGTACTACATTATATATATATTTTTTACTCGTGTTTTTACAAGCTTTCATTTGACGCCACACTCGATCACCTACTTAAAAATTGTTTTTTTCACTTCCGATTTCACCCCTCAAAACTAACCCCTTAAGGTCAAAATTTTACTTTCAAAACTACACGGCTTTGATGAGGCCATTAATTCCTATATTACAGTGGAAACTCGATTATCCGGCCCTCAGTTATACGGATTCGCGATTATCCGGACTACCAACCGCGATCAAATAACTTTATACCTTCAAGTCGAATCCATGCATGCACGGACATGTCGAAACTTGCATTACCCGCCCGCGCCCCGCGCTATCTCTGCCCCACGCGTTTTGTTATTGTTTTAGTTAGTTACCAATTGTTATTGTACTCCGCTGTGTCGTGTCACCGCGCGATCTCTGCCCCACGAGTTTCGTTATTGTTTTAGTTAGTTCGCTGTGTCGTGTCACGTCTGTACTTAAAAATGTCGAAGCGTAAGAGAGTGGTGTTATCGCTTAAAGATAAAATAAATATTATTAAATCATTAAAAAAAGGAGAAACCGGTCGTAAGTTAGCTGATAAGTATGGTGTAGGTACATCGACGATAATTGGATTCAATTTTGAAGTACACTTGCAAATTAGATAGTGAAGACGAGAGTAAACATCGAAAAGTGATGAAGAAACCGAAAAATCAACTTTTAGAAGAAGCTTTGTATTGTTGGTTTTTATAAATACGAGCAACTGGACAACCGATATCTGGTCCTTTGCTCTGTGAAAAAGCATTACAGTTAAATAAAAAAAAAATAGGTGGCGATGAATCGTTTGTGGCGAGTAACGGATGGTTGTACAGATTTAAATCTCGTCATGGAATTCTCGAATTGAAAATACAAGGTGAAAAAATGTCAGCTGATGTAGATGCAGCAAATTCGTTTAAAGATAGTTTTAAGAAGGAATTGGATGAAAATGACTATGACCTGGATTTTGTTTATAATGCTGATGAAACCGGATTAAACTGGAAATCATTACCGTCAAAATCTTTAGCTTCTCGGCCAGAGAATTCAGCTCCAGGATATAAAACTAGTAAAGAGCGAGTAACAATATTAGTTTGCGCTAACGCTACCGGGGCCCATAGAATACCTTTGCTCCTTATCGGAAAATCCAAAAACCCCAGATGCTTCAAAAATAACTGACCTGAACTCCGAAATATTCATTGACTGGTATGACAACACTTTCATCCCTGAAGTAAAACAATATCAAAATGAAATTGGCAAACAAGGAAATGTCCTACTTTTCCTGGATAACGCGCCAACCCATCCTTCGGCTGAACTGTTGGAGAGAGAAAATGGAAAGTTTAAAAGCAACATTTTTGCCCCCTAATGTGACTTCCTTGCTACAACCAATGGATCAAAGTGTTATTGAAACATTAAGACGGCTTTATAGAAAAAAACTTTTACGTAGATTGTTATCTGTTGATGAAGATGACGTAGAAGTCGTTTTGTCATTTTTCAAGCAAATGAGTGTTGTTACATGGTTGTAGATGCGTGGGATTTGATTGAAAGGAAGACTTTGAGCAAAGCTTGGAACAGAGTACTAATGCGTGAGAACGAAAATTCAATAACCAATACGGATGATTCTATTTTGAAGGATATAAATGAGCTAATGTTAAACGTACAAATATGCCAGGAATGTGATGCTGATGATATGACAGAGTGGCTCACTTGTGACAGTAATGATCAAGGTTTTCAGATTATGTCGGATGACGAAATTGTTGAAAACATATTGCAGGTAAACGAAGAGCAGGAAATGCAAGAAGATGAAACAGAAGAAAACGTAGATGTGGAAAATAATGCAGGATCGTCTCATGCAAAAGCACTTCAGGCCCTGGAAATAGCTCGTTCGAAAAACAAACAAGAGTGTGATACTGTGAGTTTACTACAGCTAAAACGAATTCGTGATGTAGCAGCAATGAAGAGAAAAACTGGCTTACGTCAAATGACAATTACCAAATATTTTAACCCTTTAAACTAAATACATATATTTTATTTCTTGATTACCAAATGAAAATTACCAAATATTTTAAACAAATTAAACTAGTATGTACATACATATGTACATATGTATATTATTTCATGATTAAGGTTGCAGTATTTTAGTAATTTAAGAAAATATGTCATCTCTTAATAATTTCTTAATAAACATTGATTTTTGTTAATAAGTTTAATTTGTTTTTGTTGTTTTAAATAATTACCTAGCATTATGTATTATGCAATACATAATACAGACAGACACCGTCATCTTATAAGTGTTTCGTACGGAACACTAAAAAGGACAAAAGACGTTACCCGAAAACTACCGGCCAATAACGCTCTTCAATACTACCTTAAAAGTATTAACAAAAATCATACTGGAAGAAATGAGCAAGGATTTTCAAATAAGAGAGGAAAAACAGGCATTCCACAAAAATCGATCGACCGTAGATGCCATATTTATAGTGAGGCAGATAATGGAAAAATCTAAAGAATTTAACAAACCTGCGTATATGTGTTTTATCGACATGACTCAAGCCTTCGATAGAGTGCAATTAACAAATATTATAAAATTATTACAGTAAAAGCAGACAAGCCAGAAGCTAAAAAAAGCGACCTATTTTTGTGAACTACACATCAAAAATATATATTTTTTTATTTTATGTTAAAAACTTATTTATTTTCACACTTTTAACTCCCAAAATAGGGGGTAGTAACCTCTAAATAAAAAATGAAAAAATATGTCCTTCTAGATTTTTAATTAGCTTTAATTTAAGACCTTTTATG
This sequence comes from Pachyrhynchus sulphureomaculatus, assembly GCA_019049505.1. Lineage (NCBI taxonomy): Eukaryota > Metazoa > Arthropoda > Insecta > Coleoptera > Curculionidae > Pachyrhynchus > Pachyrhynchus sulphureomaculatus. Next base: position 131,704,011 of record CM032448.1, on the reverse strand, counting down.
TTAGGTTTGCTTTTTTGTCTGAAAGTTATAAAGGTTGCAAAAACAGGCTGAAATTCACACTTTTTTGCGGTTACTTTTTACATTGCATTCAGCGGGGAAAATAAATAATTTATCATTTTTGTCGTAGATAGTATATTAAATAAGAAATATTTTTACTGCAAAACTTAGTTTAAATACTATCAGGCTGATAATAAAATGATAAAACATTTCACTGTTTGTGAGGTAAATATTTGCAATGTAAATCACAATAGTAATGTAACACTTAGATAACTAAAACGATTTTTTATTTTCTTTTAATTGGCGACATTTTTATTTCGAATTACAATCTGATATACATTGACAACTCTTTATTTATTTAAAATATTAAACGGGCAAAACTTCGTATAGCCTAGTCTCCAAGGGTTTTGAGCTCTCATTTAAATGTTAACAGGCTGCATTTTGGCACACAGGTAGTTTTTTGAACGCAGAATACGATAAAAAAGTTTGCTAAAGTTTGATGTACGCTAAGCCTACAAAATCTAACATACTCGTAAAATAAAAAATGTGTAATAACTTCGTCCCACCATGCGTCGAAAGCAACTATATGTCGTGGTAATGAACTTAAATGCGGTCGTACAAGCACCCCGATGCACCACGGTCCGGACGTCCAAATACGAAATACAAAAAAATACACCCATTGTTCCGAATGTGGAAGAGATAGCTGAGATCATGAAGATATCAACAGATCGCGTAAGACATATTTTACATGAATATTTGCATATGAGAAAGCTACGTAACTGATGGATGCCGCGCACTCTCATGATGGATCAAAAACAGCAACGTGTCGAAGATTTAGGAGGCTGTTGGACACTATTTGGGCGTACCCCAAAGGAATTTTTGCGTCAATTCGTAACAATGGACGAAACATGTTTCCAGTACTATACGCCTTAATCCAACAGGCAGTCTGCAAAGTGGCTGGAACCGCACGAGAGCCGACCGAAGCGTCCAAAAACACAAACATCAGCTGGAGAGGTTTTGGCAACTATTTTTTAGGATGCGCATGGACTATCTTAAAAGGGGTGAACAATCACCGGAAACTATTACGTTGGTTTATTGGACGGTATGAATGATGAAATCAAGAAAAAAACGCCGCATTTAGCGAAAAAAAAAAATCGACGGTGAAATTGGACCAATTGGATGAATTGCTTCCTCATTCACCATATTCAGCAGATCTGGCCCCCAGCCTTTGTTACCTTTTTCCAAATTAATACCTCGAAAAATAAGATATCGAAAAATTATTAGTACCACGTGAAAGAACAGGAAATTTTACAAAAAATAGTATATAAATTTTTTTTTCCAGATTTTTTTATTAGCGTGAGAATTTATTAAAAATTCGGATAGGTGATTCAAAAAGCCAAACAAGTTAATTTGAAAGTCTACGTGCACCACTCGAAGGTTAATCGATATTACTTGCTTTCAGAGTGTAAAAAACAAAAGATAGCTTTTTGAAGAGGAGACTTTCAACTTTCGGATGATAATAATAATTTTTATATTTGTTGCTTTTTAATTTGTAAAACTTAAAACGAAACTTTTGTTTGCATGATTTTAACAAGCATACAGTAAATTACAAATATTTAATAAAATATAGTATTGAAAAAAAGTCCTTGTGTATATATCATTATTATACCTTAAATTTCAATAAGACGAATCAATATAAAATCTCCACCAGACAACATCTGAGAACAAAATAAAAAAAAAACAAAACCAATGGTAGAAGAAAAAGATACAGAAGACAGCTGGAGAAAGATCAAGAATAACATTATAAACGCAGTAAAGAAGGCACTCGGCAAACGTAAAATAAACACAACATCAAGAAGATCGAATAATACACCTTGGTTCTGCGAGGAAGTGAAAATAAAATGCCAAGAAAAAACAAAAGCCTATCTTATATATAGATCAAGCAAAACCAGAGAAATATATGAAGAATATAAGACAGTCCGCAATCAAACAAACGCACTAGTGAGAAAAAGGAAAATAGAACAGTGGGAAAAATTCTCTAAAGAAATGGAACATGACTTTTGTGGTATGCAAAAGGAGATTTGGAGAATGATACGTGGACAGCGAAAGGAAATTAAAGAATTAATAGAAGTAAGATACATCAGAAAAAAAACATGGATAAATTATATAAAGCAATTGTATGTTACAACAGAAAATTTGGCACCCGAAACACCAAAAATAGTAATCAACGAAACATCAGAAATAGTTGATAAACAGGTAGAAGAAGTTCTCAAATAATTAAAAAACCGAAAATCAGCTGGTAAGGACGAAATACAAAATGAACTATTAAAGTACGGAGCAGTGAAACTGACTAAAGAATTTACCAAGCTCATAAACAAACTAATACAGGGATCGTGAATACCAGAAGAATGGAGAACAAGTATAAGAATGCCACTTTTCAAAAAAAGAGAAAAAAATCGATCGATCCGAATAATTATCCAGGTATTAACCTCTTGTGCATAACTTTAAAATTGACGACAATTGTTACCAATAAAATAACTGCACTTATACAGCTTTCCAAAGAACAACAAGGATTCAGGAAGATCCTGTAACGACGCAGTGTTTGTAAGCAGACAAATTACTGAAAAATCAATTGAGTATAACAGACCAGTGTTCTTATGCTTTATAGATTTGGTAAAAGCATTTAATAGGGTACAGCTGCAAGACGTAGACTTTATGACAAAAATATTCCATTGGATATAATAAAACTAATTGAGAACATTTACAAAAGAAATAAAATAGAAGCGAGAGTAAATTCGAAGTTAACTGAACCCATAGAGGTAACAACTGGTGTTAGACAAGGATACTCAGTCCCCTGCTGTTTACCATTATATTAGATGGAACCATTAAACAGGTAAAAACAAAAACAAGCTATAAAATGGGCAGTAAAGAGCTTTAAATATTGTGTTATGCCGACGATACTGTACTAGTTGCTGAGAATGAAGATGATTTGCAGAGGTTATTACATTAGTTTAATACAACAGCAAAGCAACTTAATACGAAAATATCGGCTGAAAAGACTAAATCACTAGCTATCTCCAACGAAACAATTAGATTATAGAGCAGGTGATAACAATTAAATATTTAGGAAATAAATTATCGTATTAGAACAACATAGAAGAAGAAATAAAAGAACAAATAGTAAAAACCAATAGAATAGCAGGGTGCTTGAATGACACTATTTGAAAAATAAATACTTGAGAACAGAAGTAAAATCTCGTATATATAAATCTGTAGTTCGACCAGTTATGACCTACACAGCAGAGACAAGACCAGAAATACGCAAAACTCAGATATACTTACAAACAAGTGTAATGAAAACATTAAGAATAATTACAGGAAGAACACTTTCAGATAGAGAAACAAATGCAACATAAGGCTCATATGTGAAATAAAGGACATTAACACGTGGATAAGAAAAAACAACAATGGAACCAACACATAAATAGAATGTCCGAACGACGATTGGTGAAAATAGCTCGAGATAAATCACCGGTGGGCCGAAGGAGTATAGGAAGTCCAAGAAAAAGATAGAACGACGACCTGTAGCGACGATACATTAAAGAAAAATACGCAGAAATGCCTAACATAATGAAGAAGTTAAAATATAGCAATATTGCTGTAGTGTTTGTTTCCAATCTTTACTGAAATTTGATGACCTTGAAATTTCTGTTTTTTTTTTTTTAATATACCAGATAAATTATTAAAGGTAATGCACTCGTGATAATTTTCGTTCAATCTACACCCCGTGGAGAATGTTCCAGAATTTTTTCAAAATTTTTTGATAAGTACTTTTCGGGATAAGGCGGGTGGACAGCGATTTTTCGTGATTTTTTAAAAATAATACAAAGAAAAGTGCGCGAAGTATTACATTATATATATTTTTTACTCGTGTTTTCACAAGCTTTCATTTGACACCACACTCGATTACCTAGTTAAAAAAATATTTTTTCACTTCCGATTTCACCCCCCAAAACCCCTTAAGTCAAAATTTAACTTTCAAAACTACATGGCCCTGATGAGGCCATCAATTCCTATATTATGACCAAATTTCAACTTTCTGTGACAAATAGTTTCAGAGAAAATCGGGTGTGACAGACAGACGACAGACAGACAGACACCGAAGTGATCTTATAAGCGTTCCGTACGGAACATTAAAAAGTCGGACAATTTTTTTTTAGTTACAGTTAAAAGTATACTTAATATTAGAAAATCATTAAAAACTTCAAAAAAACTTTTTCTTTTTTTGTAATCTTGAAGTGTTCAGATAAATGTATTTTTTGCTTATCATTAATCATACAACTTAAAGTAAAAAAAAGGTGGAAAATGAAAGATAGAAGTAAGTAAGTAAGTATAAACAATTTATATTTCATTTAAACATCCAGGTACAAAGAAAACGTTATTGAAGACACAAAAATTCTAAATTACTCGAAATAATTTTGTTAATGGCGATCGGAGAAAAAACTTTTAAATGAAAAATAATTAGCTTTAATTATAAATTAAGTGTTGGTTGCTGCTTTGTATTTATACAATTATTATTAAATATATTCATAATTTATAAAAATACATATATTTTCATGTATTTTTTTATATACACTGACTGCCATTTTGGATCACCCATTTCGAATTTTTTAAATCTGTCCTCAGATTCTTAATCAGCATCCTAAAAAATCCCTTAAGAGACACTTTTAAAAGAAAATGGAAAATTAAACGAATCACATACTTTCTTGCTGCCATATTGGATTCGCCATTTTGAATTTTTCAAATCTGTCATCGAATTCTGAATTAGCACCCCGAAAAACCCCTTAATAGCTAATTTCAAAATATTTAGTTATACTGAAACGTTAGTTTAATCATAAATGAGGTTGGAAGCATGATTCCCACTACAGCTGAGCCATTTTATTTTAAATAATCATTTTAAATTACGATAAAACTAAAAAAAAGAATCTAATACAATTCTTTTGTAAAATTTGCCGTTCTTTCACTTGGTGCTATTAGCTTTTCGATATCTTTTTTGAGATATTTGCCAAAAACCGAATTTTTCATTTTATTTTCGATTTTATAGGCTTAGCGTACACTTTAGAGCAGCAAACTCTTTTTTTTATCGTATTCTACGTCCAAAAACTATCTGTATGCCAAAATGCAGCCCGCTAACATTTCTTTTGCCTCTGACGACTGGGCTAATACAATTTTACAAGAGTAACCCTTAAATTAGTCGGAAATATTCCCACCCTTCATCTCGATATCTTTTTACCATAATCTTCTTTAATAATATCGGCAGCTTTCTCCCCCACCATCATAGCCGGAGCACTAGTATGCGCACTAAGGGTCAACGGAATCACACTTGTGTCTGCAACCCTTAAGTTCTTAACATTATGCACTCTTAATCTGTTGTCTACTACAGCGTCGGTACCGCTACCCATTTTGCAAGTGGTGATTTGATGGTGAATAGTGACTCCTAGGTGACGTATGGCACATTCCCAATAACTGTCAGTGTCAAAATCGAAGTTTTCACATCCAGGGACCGGCTTATCGTACAGGGTCGCTTCTAGTTCTTCGAAACCTTTATATTGAACTAGTTTTTGAGTAAATCTAATACTTTTGAGTAATAGCTGTAGGTCTTCTTGGTTGGGGTCGGTCAAATAGTTTCCGTAACATAGAGGGGGGTCATTGTGGTCTTTGGAGCGAAGCTTTAACGAACCAAATGATTTCGGATGGAGTAATATGGGCAGTATCATAATAGTACCTCTGTTCTCCAGTGGGGCAAAATATTCGTCATAGACTTCTTGTTTAATTCGGAGTCCTGGTCTTGATACTAAGCCTCTGTCGAATTCCAAAGAACCTGTTCCGCTTAATAGTAGTTCTAAATCGGGTTGGCTTTGATTTTTGGTGCTTATATAGGCTATAGCTTCCATTCCTAAAAAAATATAGATTTGCTACATGGGGTGAATTACAGAAACATAAGATTTTCAATTAGTGGCAACTCTAGGAAGATTCGCGTAAAATATTTATGACATTTCGTCTATTAGTTTGCGAATTACAGATGTTTGAGTGCCGTTATTTTTGATTTTTGCAATACGATGGAACAAAAAGAATTTTGTGTGTTGATTAAACATTGCTTTTTGATGGGCAAAAATACCTCCAGAACACAAGAATGGCTTAAGAAGTGTTATGGCACATAGGCTTCGCCGAAAGCAATTATATGTCGATGGTGAAGGTAGCTGACATCGTGAAGATACCAAAAGAACGCGTGAGGTACATTTTGCATGAATATTTGCATGTGAAAAACTATATGCCCCATGGGTGCCGCATACTCTCGCGATTAATCAGAAACAGCAACGTGTCGAAGATTCAGAACGCTATTTGGCACTGTTTCGGCATAATCCAAAGGAGTTTTTGTGTTGATTTGTAACACTCGTACTATACGAAAGGTTGGAAAATCTGTGGAATAAGTATATCGATCTTGAAGGAAACTACACTATGCGCAAAAATTAAAAGTTTAAAAAACAAAAACTGATATTTTTGGGTGATTTTCAAGAAGCTGTAGCTCAGCCAAAAATGGGCGTGAAGCGATGAAAAAAAAGCAAATTATAGCTTCAAGTTTCTAGTTTTCAGATCTTGAGCCTAAATATTTTTATCGTTAACGGTTTTCGAGTAATCATACGAAAACCACCGGGAAAACAATTTTCCACATTTTTGCTTGCCTTTCAAAAAGTCCACGGACTTCGATAAATAAATTTTTTTCAATGATGCTACCTTAGATTAGAGTACTTTTAGCATTGCCTTTAATTTGAAAACGCCTTATACGATGATTTTGCGTGAGGTTATTGTCGTTCAAAGATAAATAAACACCTAACTTTTTCATGATCGTACAGCGTAGGGTTTTGAAAACTTCAAAATTTTTTCTACAAAACGTCGTCATTTTTTTTCATCAAAAAAATTTTTTCAATGCGAGAAAGTTCATTTAAAAAATGCTAAAAAATTGCGTGTTTAGGGATTTTCACTTAACTTGGCACACTAAGGATTTTTCGTTTTTTTTAACCTCAAATTATCCTCAAGAAACCCTCAAAATTTCAAACCGCCGTGATTTTTTTTTCATTATGTTCCGAACCGCCAAAGTTCACATTTTTGTTAAAAATCAATTAAAGGATAAATTTGTCGTTTTTTGAGGTTGAATTTTTTCTAGCAATAAACGATTTTTTTTATCAAACAAGGTTAATTATTGAAACGAAAAATGAAAAAAAAATCAAAATCTTTTTTTTTTTCATTTTTTTTACAATATTTATAATGGTACACAATCGTCGAAAAATGGTTTGATTTTTTTACGACGCTGTTTATTTTTTTCACCTCCGGCATCAGCGTTACCTTTTTTTTGATCTTTTAATTTTTGCGCGTAGTTTATGTTGAAGAATAAAATCCATTTTTGGCAAAAACATTGCTTTTTTTTCTCTAAACTGTGTATATTTATTTAAACAAAAAAATGTTTTTTCATAAGATGGTACCTGTCTTTGTGAGAATGTAAATTTTGAACCCTCGGAAAAAATCGTTAACATCATGTTGGGGTCAGTCAAATAAGTCATACGTATTTGAAGAATGTTACAAAATTGAAGAGACAATATGTTCGGATCGTATTTTGAGACATGGAACTTCAGACCAAAGATAGATAGACCAAGTACAGATAGACCCAAACTAAATTGTTTACATTAAACAGTAAAAAGGGGAGTTTCCGTTAAATTAATCGAAGGTTGACTTCTTTTTCTCTGTTACCTCCAAGGGATGTCCAGAATCCGGTTCCTCTAAGTAACCAGTCCAGTCCCGAAACAGGATCTAATAATTTCCAGTTGGGTTCTATTATTTTGTTGATTAGATAGAGTATTCCGGGAAATGCTATGTGATCGTAGAGCTTTTGTCCCACCGGTAAGTCCTGGATTATTCGTGATATCCCTAGAAAAATGAAAGACGAGAAGGGTTATAGAAAGTGATAAATATTAAACATTTAAAAAATACCTATTTCTTGGAGGTGACCTTTAGGTCCTATTCCACTTAACATCAAAAGTTGTGGTGAATTTAACACGCCCGCGCTTAGAATCACTTCTTTTCTGGCTTTGACTGTAATTTTTTTTCCATCGTTAATGAATCTTACTCCGAAAGCAGTTTTCGTTTTTCGATTTATCAAAATCTAAAATATTTAAAAGTAATGTAACTGTATATTTGCCTAAAACAGGAATAATCTTCAGTATACCGTATTTATTTGAAACTAATAATAGTAAAAATGCCAGTGCTCCTATAACAGAGGCGTGCTATTTATTTCCAGGTATTTTTCAGGAAACAATGCTCTTTTGTAACGAAGTTTTATTGCCGATCAAATCATTTTATATACATACTTTCTTGTTGCCCCAACTATAAATACATATTTAGAGCAGAATTCCAAGTGTCATGCCAGTTAGTGATAAGTTAGTTAGTGAGTTAACAAAATGTCTTCTCCAGCGATACGCCAAAAATTCGGGCAACTAACCCATAATGAAAAGCGTGTATTTGAAAATATATTTCTTCTTCTTCTACTTTATATTAGGCATTCCTACCTGTTTTTCTTTAATGTATCGTCGCTACCGGTCGTCGTTCTATCTTTTTCGTGTGCGTCCTATACTCCTTCGGCCCATCGGTGATTTATCTCGAACTATTTTGGCTAATCGTCGTTCGGACATTCTATTTATGTGTTGGTTGCATTCTTGTTTTCTGTTTCTTATCCACGTGTTAATGTCCTCTACTTCACATATGAGCCTTATGTTGTCATTTGTGTCTCTATCCCAAAGTGTTCTTCCTGCAATTCTTAATGTTTTTATTTCACTTGTTTGTAAGTATTTCTGATCTTGTCTCTGCTGTGTAGATGATAACTGGTCGAACTACAGATTTATATATCCGAGATTTTACGTCTCTTCTCAAGTATTTATTTTTCCAAATAGTGCCATTCAAGCATCCTGCTATTCTATTGGCTTTTACTATTTGTTCTTTTATTTCTTCTTCTATGTTCTTAATTATAATTTAATTCCCAAATATTTAATTGCAATAATCTCTGCAAGTCATCTTCATTCTGAGCGACTAGGACAGTATCGTCGCTTCTATTTTATTTCTTTTGTAAATGTTGTCAATTAAGTTTTATTATATCCAATGAAATATTCTTGTCATAAAGTGTGTACTCTAGGTCTTGCAGCTGTACTCTATCAAATGCTTTTACCAAATCTATAAAGCATAAGAATGGTGGCCTGTTATACTCAATTGATTTGTCAGTAATTTGTCTGATTACAAATATTGCGTCGTTACAGGATCTTCCACTCCTGAATCCTTGTTGTTCTTCGAAAAGTTGTATAAGTGGAGTTATTTTATTGGTAATAATTTTTGTTGTCAGTTTTAAAGTTGTGCACAAGAGGTTAATTCCTCGATAGTTATTCGGATCGGTTTTTTCTTCTTTTTTAAAAAATGGTATCATTCATTGTTCTCCATTCTTTTGGTATTCGCGATCCCTGAATTATTTTGTTTATGAGCCTTGCCAATTCTTTAGTCAGTTTTACTCTTCCGTACTTTAATAGTTCATTTTTTATTTCGTCTTTACCAGCTGATTTTCGGTTTTTTAATTTTTTGGGAGCTTCTTCCACCTGTTTATCATCTATTTCTGATGTTTCGTTGATTACTATTTCTGATGTTTCTGGTGCCAAATTTTTTGTTGTATTATACAATTGCTTTATATAATTTATCCATGTATCTTTTGCGATGTATCTTACTTCCATTTCCTTTCGCTGTCCACGTATCATTCTCCAAATCTCCTTTTGTATACCATAAAAGTCATGTTCCATTTCTTTATAGAATTTTTCTGTGTTCCATCTTCTTTTTTCTCACTGGTGTGTTTATTTCATTGCGGACAGTCTAATATTCTTTATATGTTTCTCTGGTTTTTCTTGATCTATATTTAAGATAGGCTTTTGTTTTTTGTTAGTATTTTAATTTCACTTCCTCGCAGAATCAAAGAGTATTATTCGGTCTTCTTGATGTTCTGTTTATTTTACGTTCTCCTTCCTTTGCTGCGTGTATAATGTTATCCTTGATCTTTCTCCAACTGTCTTCTATGTCTTCTTCCTCTACCACTGGATTTTTATTTATTCGTTCTTCAATCTTGCCTGGTAGAGATTTTTTATTGATTCGTCTTGTAGGCTTCTACCTTTGTCTTTGTTTCGTAAACTGTTAGGCTTGTTTTTTGAGGACTTATTGTCATTCTGATTTTTTCCAGTACAACACTGTGATCACTTTCTACATCTGCAGAACATAAACATCTTATGTCTAATATTTCTGTATAAAAAAATGTATTTGACTACGTTAAAAACGATCAAAAATGTGATTTAAGTGTGGACGATTGTGTGACAAAATTTTTCTTAATAGCCGGAGTTGGTAAA
>CM032448.1:131651030-131688530 GCA_019049505.1 Pachyrhynchus sulphureomaculatus | reverse complement strand
AGTTTGTCCAACGTAGACCAAACCACATTGGCAGGGAATGCCATAGATTATATTAGATCTTTGTAAAGTATCGGTTTTATCTTTTAAATTGGTATAAAAACAATTCATTCTTTTTATGTTGTAGTTGGCAATTTTAATGTTTGTATTTTTAAAAAGAGAAGACAAGGACTGGGAAAGGCCTTCAATGTATTGCAACTTTCCTACCTTAATATCGACATTAGTGGTGACAGTTGGATTAATTGGAAGGAGGGGTCTTTGAAAATTCTTTCTAATTAGAGCTTTAAGATAGTAATTTTTAGAATCCAGAAGAAGCTACCATTAGGCAGCGAAAGCTCGATAATAAAAATAAAAAGCAGATACTAGAGCCTTTAGATCTTTGATTGCTCATCTCTTCTCCTTATAAGGGCGTTTCCCAGCAGTTAAACTTAGGATTGTTTGTTGCCAGTGCCCTGTTACTGTCCTTCCTCTTTCTTATATATATATATATATATATATATATATATATATATATATATATATATATATATATATATATATATATATATAATCGTATATCCCTTCTACCATATGGTGTAGGGCTGTTATACATTCTCCATTTTTTCCCTCTCAATCTCCACATATAAACTTCTTCCATCTGTCTCTATTCTTTGCCATTTTCACTGCTTCTTTCCAGGATTTTCCCTTCTCCTTAAGTATACTTCCAATACTACCATTCCAGGTTTGTCTAACTCTTCCTCGCTTCTGTTTTCCCTGTATTCGGGCTTCATACACTTGTTTCACCTGTCTATTATCCTTCATTCTCTGTACATGTCCCCACCATATGTCTTTGTTGTATATATTCCATAATTGCTTGTACTCTCAGCCTTCTCCTTATTTCTGTATTCCTTATTCTGTCCTTCCGTGTAACTCCTTGTGCTGCTCTCAGGTATTTCATTTCGACGGCTTGTATCTTGTTTTTCTGCCCGTCTGTTAGGGTCCATGATTCACATTCTTATGTCAGGATTGTCCTAAAAATTGCCTTGAACACTTTTATTTTTGTTTGTTTCGTCACCTCTTTCTTCCTAATGAATTTATTATTTATTGTATAGTAAAGTTTGTTAGTTTTTTTCCATTCTTTTATTAATTTCTTTGTCTTGTTTTCCAGTTTCATCCATTATCACTCCCAGATACTTATATTGTTCCACTTGTTGTATTTTATTCCCTTCTATGTAAATGTTTGTTTGTTGGTTTTCCATTGTCATTACCTTGTAATTGTCTCTCATTTTCCGCCACCAGCACAATATCATCAGCAAAAGCCGCTTCAGATACTTCTATTCTTTTCAGCTTCCAGTGTCCGATTGTCATTATTTTCACTTTTTTTCGCATTTCTTGATTATTTCATCCATTTATACAGTGAACAATGTTGGGCTCAAGCTTCCTCCCTGCCTCAAACCTTCCTGTGCTGTAAATCCCTCCGACTTCGTGTTGTTTTTTATTACATACTGCACATTGGTGCTGTATATTCCCTTTATTATTCTTATTGTTTTTTTGTTTATTCCCTTGTTTTCTAGGCTCTTCCACACTTTATTTCTTGGTACACTGTCAAATGCTTTTTTTAAGTCTATGAAAGCAAGGTGAACACTCTTATTTTGTTTTGATTTTTTTCGATAATCTGTTTCAGTGTAAATATGTGGTCTTGTGTACTTCTTGCTGGTCTAAATCCACTTTGCGCTTCCGATAATTGTGGTTCTATTACTTTCTTTATCCTATTATTAATAATGCCCTCATAAATTTTGACAATTGTGTTCAGTATAGTAATTCCTCTGTAATTATTACAATCCTTGTGTGCGAGAAACCATACGATCTATAAATTGGTAGACGTACAAAACCTTTTTGAGAATGCCATATCTAATGTTTCCACAGAAAATTGGCGAAAATGCGTCCAGCATGTATTGAGGGTGGAAGATAAAATGTGGACTGTGGACATGGCAGTGGATACCATTGTTGAACCTTTAATTATATATGTAAATTCAAACGAGTCGGAAAATGATAGTTTTTCAAACATGTCGGAGATAGAAGATTGATAATACTTTTTTGATTGTTGTTTGACTTCCTCATTTGTATATTCTTTAATTAATAATGTTTCATTATAAAATGTCATTTTTTCTAATAAATGTTTAGACATTATAAAACTGTTTCATTCATACTATTTGCAAATATATACGCTCAGGCACACCACCGCTGGCCAGAACTATATCAGACTATTTAGCCCCAAACAACGAAAAAGGGTCGTTTTCCTATTGTATTCAAACATAAGAGATTGCGAATATTAGATCGATGCCAGATGGTATTCCAGTCAAGTTGTTGAACTCCTGCATTACAGGTAAAATGTAGGTAAAGCTCTGGGGCCCTTACTACTGTTTGATGCTAATTTGCAAAATTCTAGATGATTTATTGCAATCACGTTCGAATAAATAGAGTATAGATACATTTTTGGACAAAAATATAGAGACGTATTAAAATAGTGCCTAAAGGTTGTACACGGTGTGGCCATAAAATCTATCAGTTAGCAAATATTGAAGTGAAGACTTAAATTAAAAAATATTTATTTCAAACCACGAGTATATTTTTTTAACTTATGCACCTAGTTACGAAGAATAACTGGCAGAGCTTAAAAAAATATACATTCCTATACAGCTACTACGAATACATTAATACACTTAGTCTCAACATCTTCATGCACATTCTTGAAAACTGTAGCAAACACAGAGATCTTCATTTATCGATGTGACAACAACGAATCCTTAATAAGCCTGATGGTGTCTACAGTTCTTGCCTCAAATTCTTTCTGTTGTGATAACTTCATTTTTTCAGGAAGAGCAATCACGGCCTTGCCGAGATGTATCAACCAACTTCTGAGTTTCTTTAAACTTTTCAATAATACTATACACAAATCTATCGGTGGTTAGCAACGATTTTAACAAAAAATCTCCCGCGCACTCTTCCGCACGCTAAGATTGCTGATGAGTTGTACTATACTATCCTGTAATATCAGTAGTACAAATATAAGAAGTAGTGTTTGTATTTACTAGAATTTATTAAGAACAAGATTCTTAAATCAGTTTTGCGTTGAAGTACGAGTTAATAAAAATTTTAAGACCGCTTATAGGTTGGGTACTCAAGTTAGATAAAGACAATATTCAGGCACTTTGTTAGATATACTATTTTACTTTTATCTGAATATGTACCAGGTGTACAAGTATGAAATGCGGATTTTTTTCTAAAAAAAAAATGTTAAATTCGGAAGAATGATAAAAAGTGCTTTATTCAAAGTATGCTCCATCGCTTGTTATACATTTTTCCCATCTTTCGAGTAATTTATGAATACCACGCCAGTAAAAAGTTTTTGCTGCGAACCATTCATCGAGCCATTTTTTCACATCTTCGTACGAACCAAAGCGCTGCTCAGGAAGTGCGTGACCCATCGATGCAAACAAGTGGTAATCGGAAGGAGCCAAGTCTGGTGAGTAAGCTGCATGGGGTAGAACTTCCGAGCTGGGTAATTCCAACGTGTCGCGAACTGGTTTTGCCGTATCTGATGGAGCATTTTCATGAAGAAAAAATGACTTTGTGTTGCCTCTTTCGGTATTCTGGCCTTTTTTCAAGCAGCGAACGGTTCAAATCGATCAGTTGTTGTTGGTAACGTTTAGTATTAACCGTTTCCCCAGATTTTAACAGCTCATAATAGACCACCCCCCTCTGTGCCACCAAACACAGAGCATCGTCTTTCTGCCAAAGCGATTCGGTCTTGCGGTCGATGTGGATGGTGCGCCTGGGTTACCCACGATTTTTTGCGCTTGAGATTCTCAAAATAAATCCACTTTTCATCCCCTGTAACTATACGATGCAAAAACGACTTCCTTTTGTACCGAGCGAGCAAAATGTTTTTGCGCTTTTCCATTTGCCTGTCGTTCAACTCATGTGGTACCTATCTACCAGTTGTTTTTGTGTTTGCGAATCATCTTCATCCAACAATGCTTGCAATTCCACATCTTCGTATTTTTTTGGCGGTTTTCCACGTTCCTTGTCTGCAACATCGAAGTCACCACTTTTGAAACGCCGAAACCATCGTTCACACGTATCTTGCGATGGAGCATGTTCATCATAAGCTTCTCGAAGTAATCGGTATGATTCAACAGCAGTTTTCTTCAAATGAAAACAAAAAATTACTGCTGTCCGCGAATGCTCTTTGTTTGGTATAATTTTCAACATATTGAACACAACACTATGCACACACTTTTCCAATTTATCTCTCGTGTGCGTCTGACACTTGTTGATGACACAACAAAATGGCGCAGTGTCAAATCTTTATAGCACAAACTGCATTGATGCACCATCTGTTGTCTGAAATCCGCATTTCATACTTGTATACCTGGTATGTGTCTTACTTTCGTTACTTTAGCTTCTTCCACGATTTTGAGATTAGGTCTGGTCGATATCGGATCCAAAAAGGCGGTGGCAGCGCTGTGTCGTCTGCCGAACTTTTTGTGTGGCCTGCATTCTCGAAAATCCTATCAAATTGTTAGTATTGTAATCGACTTGGTCGTAGCCCAGTTTTTCTCCTATAGAATAGAAACTTGCTTAAGTTATTAACAGGAGATGGTTTTAAATATGTTGAGAATAAGGAATACTTTAAGATTTCGTACCTGCAGCTATGAAATGATCAGTAAGTTCACTTTTAAACGATTCCGATACACCTAGATATCCATCTGTACCATGAAATTTGCTGTCGCATATTGCTCCGACACAATTTTCAGACTTGATGAAATATGGTAAAACTTCTTCATACGTCCAACCTGGGCTATCTGGGAAAAAAAATATATGTATAATAATAATTATTTTCTATAAATGTTTAATTACTTCTTATTATTCAAATTTCAAAAAGTATTAGCCATTATTTAATTAATCGCTGAAATTAATTTCCATTTATCAAGAGTTTTGCAGACTTTCCATTTTTATAATTTATTGGAATGAAGAGTCCAACATCACAAAATGGAAACCAGATGGCATTTATTAAGACAGAAAGAGCGCGTTCAGAAGCAATATCGATTAAGGGTGAATTAAGACAGGGTTGTGGCTTGTCTCCACTATTGTTTAGTATATACTCTGAGCAAATCTTCAGAGAGTCATTGGAAGAGGCTGATGAAGGAATATTGCTTAATAGGGAGTGAATAAATAATATTCGTTATGCCGATGATACGGCGGTTATGGCTGATAACTTAAAGGATCTACAACATCTTATGGTAAAAATAAACGAAGTTAGTAATCGATTCGGTCTCGAACTTCATATCAGCAGGTTCCTGCTACCTTGTTAATGGTTAACAGTTAACAAATACAAAGAACTGCATAATATTCATATCTAGATACCATGATAAACGAACAGTGCAGGAAATTCGTTGCCGTATCGAAAATGCAAGAACCATGTTCCTCAAAATGACATCACTTTTCAAAAGCTCAGCAATATAATTAAGCTCAAAAATAAGATTCCTAAGATGTTATGTCTTCAGTGTCCTTCTTTACGGTGTGGAATCTTGGACGCAGACCCTTCTAAGAAACTTGAAGCATTTGAATTATGGCTATATCGCAGAATGCTGAAAATTTCTTATACTGACCATATTACCAATGAGGATGTCTTACGTTGCATAAACAAGATACTGGAAATTATGGAAACTGTTAAAGTGGGAAAATTGGAGTACAGTAGAACCCCGGTTATCCGAGGTAATGTGGGGGGGCACCCTCCTCGGATAACTGAAAACTCGGATTTGTTTTTTATTCATTCAAAAAATAAACACCAATACTTTAAACCGATGTATTAACGTTCTTAACATACAAATAGGTACATACATTATAAAACAGTGAAATAGGTATCTATGCGCTTCTGTTTCATATTGCATCTTCTTTTTCTCGCTGCAATGTTTCTCCATCTATTAAGAAGAAGCAAATCCGCTGGGGTTGCCTCTGGTTGTTGTTCGATATACCTCAAAACTTTTTCCAAAGAAGCAAAACCTTCTTGAGGAGAGATCTTAGTGGGAGACTTCATCCACCACCGCTTCGTCATCGTTATCGTCATCTGATTTTTCGGTTTCCTGAAAGGCATTCGTTATTTCTTCAATACTCTTTCTTCTTCTAAATCATCTGCTGTAATCCATTCAACTACATCTTCTCTTGTCACATTTTCGCAACCTTTTAATTTTTGCATTAATTCAAATAAACTTTTTTCTTTTTCTTCTATCTCGCTGTCAAAATTTGAACAGGACATTTCTCCAAGGCTTCTCAATTTCAAAGCTAATTCATTTAATGGAGTATCTTCCCTGTCATTATAGTCCTCAAAATCAATAACTTTTGACCAAGATTTTTGAATAGTGGTAGTACGCACAGAATCCCTAGCTTGACTTACCCAGTAAATAACATTTTTCAGTGTAACCTTTCTCATCCCATTGATAATATCCTCCTTTTCCGTGTATTCTAACAGATGTTCAAGATATAAACGCCTATAATTTTTTTTAATGTTTTCGAGGATGCCTTGATCCATTGGTTGCATTATGCTGGTTACATTTGGAGGAAAAATATTTACAACAACTTCGCCCACATGAAGTCCTTCTCCAGGGTGAGAGGGGGCATTATCCATTAACAAAATTGCTTTAATAGGAAGACGGTTTCTATTCAAAAATTTAGTCACAGATGGCACGAACTCTTCTTCAAACCAGTTAGTAAATAAGGTCGCATCCATCCATGCGGTCTTCTGACTTTTGTAATAGACTGGTAGGGCTTTGGGTGAGATGTCTTTTTTAAAGCTCTTGGACGTGTAGACTTGCCAATTACCATTAGTGGGATTTTGTGCTTGCCAGATGCATTGGAACATACCATTATAGTTAATCTTTCCTTACTTCGTTTGTGCCCAGGAGCTGATTTTTCCTGTCGAGAGGCCAATGTTTTTGATGGAAATTCAGACCAGTTTCGTCACATGATCACATGTGTATCCACAATCTTCGATTTGCTTTTTAAAGTTCTGCTTAAACTTCTCAATTGATGACACATCAGCAGAAAGTTTTTCACCACATACAGTCAGTTATCGTACACCGTACCGTTTTTTCCAGTGGTCAAGCCATCCAGAACTGGCGGTAAACTGATCTATCTCTGGGAATTGCCTACTAATCATTATTGCTTTCTGTTGTAAAATTGGACCTGACAGAGGCACACCCTTTGATCTCTGTTGGTTAAACCACATGAATAAAGCTTTGTTAACCTTTTCATAGTCGCCGGTTTTCATTGATTTTCTTCCTGAGGACGAGGAGGCTTGATTTATACACCACCCTTCTATTTTTGTGCGGTTTCTTTTCCAATCTCCAACTGTTACCTCACCTACTCCATAATCTCGTGCAACAACTTTAATTGTCTCTCCTGCTTCAATTCTTCTGATGGCTTTTAATTTTTCTTCAATAGGAACGACGATTCTTTTACGCTTGTTTTGCTCCATTATAATATACGACAAACAAAAAATTCAAACAAAGCAGTTCGTATTAATTACACTTAACTACCAGAACTCCAACCAAATAAATTATGTGAGTATACTCGTACTTCTCCGTAGTAAACGCTATAACGCACTGCATTCACGCAAATTTACATGCTAAAAGGGTCCAAAAACATAAATAGGGGAACCCCTCACACGGGCCAGGGGGATTCCCCGAAGGCCCCGACGATTTTAAATGGAAATATGTACATACATATTTTAGAAGCTCGGTTAATACGCAGCCTAGAAGCGCGTACCTCGGATAATCAGGTTCTTAGATTGGCTTGGTTAATCCGGAGCTCGGATAATCGCGCCTCGGTTAATCGGGGTTCTACTGTATTTAGGACACATAATGAAAAATCCCTACAGATATGAATTACTCCAGCAAATTTTTCAAGGAAAGGTATTTGGAAAAAGGATATCACAACGCAGACGCATCTCCTGGCTAAACAATCTGCAAAATTGGTTCTAAACACATACTATCGGTCTTTTTAGAGTTACAGTGGATAAAGTAATAGTAGGCAGAATGATGGCCAACATTCGAACTGAATAGGCACTTTAAGAAGAAGAAGCTGTGAAGAATAATAGAGCTTTAAACAAATCTACAGTTTTTCTACAGAAAGAAGTCACGGAACCTTCAATCAGAGCCCTTCTTCCCAAATAATAAGACTGTCAAGCGGTATCCTGTTCCAAAAAAATGTTGCCGATGTCATTAAAACATTTATACCTACCTTTTCCCCAGTTATTATATTCCTGAGGATGCCCTCTAGTGTAGATCATGTAATTCAAAACTGTCGTTCCTCCCAGAGCTTTACCCCTAGGCCAAGCGCACATTTGATCTTCCATTGCCAGGCAGAATCCGTCCTGTTTTTCCATTGTGTAGTTCCAGTTGAAATCATCTACAACCTACAAAAAATACTAATGCAGCTGACTTAATAACTTGATACCTTTACTTTACAATTACACAATACAAATTACTTACTTGTGGTGAAAAGTTTCAAAAGTGACGAGACTCCGAGAAATAGCAGCACAAATAAAAAAAACCATATGATTTTCAGTTAATGTCAACTCTCAGAAGATTGATTTTTACAAAACCATGGGGGAAAAAAAATCGTATGTTGATTATACATCGCTTTTTGATGGGAAAAAATACAGCCAGAATCCAAGAATGGTTTGAAAACTGTTATGACACATCTGCTGCTTCGAAAGCAATGATATGTCGATAGTTTAGCGAACTTAAATGCGGTCCTACAACCACCCATGATGCACCACGTTCCAGACGTTCAAATGAGGCAGTCACTCCAAAAAACACAAAAAATCCACCATATTGTTCTGAATAGCCGCAAAGTGAAAGTGAGAGATAGCTGACATCGTGAAGATATTAACAGAATGCGTAAGGCATATTTTGCATGAATATTTGCATATGAAACAGCTATGTGCCCGATGGGTGCCGCGTACCCTCACGATTGATCAAAAACAGCAACGTGTTTAAAGATTCAGAGCGCTGTTTGGCATTGTTTCGGCGTAATCCAAAGGAGTTTTTGGCGTTGATTCGTAAAAATAGACGAAACATGGATCCACCACTACACGTCTGAGCCCAGTTTGCAGAGTGGCTGCATATTTTGAAATTGGACCAATTGGGCTCAGGACTTTTTACCCCATATAGTACTACAAGCAAAGATCTTACGTGTTTGTAATTTCAATCTTGATCACCTCTACAATGAGTAACTCAGAACCCAGAATATTGGCGCTTAGTTAACTAAATTTTGCAGCAAGTTAGTAAGTTCTAATGGAAAGATAAGCATTAAAAAAGTATTTATTTACTGGAATATGCTAAGTTGGGAATGTGGAATCTTTGGCACAATGATACTACTCAGTATATATCACCACTACACCAAACACGTTATTTTTGCACTCGACGCGCGTTTCGCTAACCATGTTAGTTTCATCAGGAGCGATGATTGAGTCATTCATCGCTCCTGATGAAGCTAACATGGTTAGCGAAACGCGCGTCGAGTGCAAAAATAAAGTGTTTGGTGTAGTGGTGATATATACTGAGTAGTACTGGAATATGGATATTTGTAATTTTTAGGTTGAGCGTGTATTATTTGTCTTTCACCTGCCTTACATTGTTATACTAGAGTTATTTTTTACCTGGTACATCGGCGCTGATACGGGTATCTGATTTGATAATCCTGGCCTTTTTCCAGCTTCTAAAAGTAAGATTTTCCAGTCCGAGATTTCTGAAAGCCTATTGGCTATAACCGATCCGGCCGAGCCGGATCCCACTATTATAAAGTCATATTCTGAATCTGTAAAGAAAATATATAGCATTGTGTGATACTCGCTTATAGTATAAAAAGGGATAGAGAGGAATGAAAGAATAAAAATAATAACATTCAAATGGACAAAGTTAACATAAAGAATTATTAGGCTTTTGAAACGAAACTATCGCCACCACTGAGCATAATATGTTTAACATAACTTACCGGTTTGAGCGATCAGTCAACACATTTTATTGTTTTAAAATAAAATAACCGGTCAAGTGCAAGTTGAACTTTAGTGTTCCGTACGTTGATTGCTTTTAAAATAAAAAAAAATTGTTACGGTGGTATTATATGATCAGTGACTTCACAAAACACACCCCAAAGGAGTTTTCAACAAAGTTTGTTTCCAGTCTTTACTGAATACTGATCACCTTGAAATTTTTGTTTTTTTTTTATATACCAAATATATTATTAAAGGCAATGCACTCGTGATAATTTTCGTTCAATCTACACCCCGTGGAGAATATTCCAGGATTTTTTCAAAATTTTTCGATCAGCACTTTTCGAGATAAGGTAAGGGGACAGCGATTTTTCGTGATTTTTTTAAAAATAATACAAAGAAAAATGAGCCCAAGTATTACATTATATATATATATATATATATATATATATATATATATATATATATATATATATATTTTACTCGTGTTTTCACAAGCTTTCATTTGACACCACACTCGATGACCTAGTAAAAATTTTTTTTTTCCACCCCCCAAAACTAACCCCTTAAGTCAAAATTTTACTTTTAGAACTACACGGCTCTGATGAGGCCATCAATTCCTATATTATTACCAAATTTCAACTTTCTATGACAAATAGTTTCGGACAAAATTGGGTGTGACAGACAGACAGACACCAAAGTCATCTTATAAGTGCAGCAAGAATGTTAACCCATAGAACTAAAAATTCGTCTCAAAGTACATTAAAGATACAGTTTGAAAATTCTATCTTTTCATTTCGTTGTTTATTCATATGCATGGAACACATCATGAAAAAACAGTACAACCAACTAAGTCGAAATCAAAACTATTTATTACTGTGCGCCAGAGGTATTAACATATTCTTTTTTTTAACTTCCTGTTGTTGTCTTTCTGGAAAAATCACTCTTCGTGGTTTTTAGAGGATTTTAGGGATTCGTCTATTTATGTCCTGTTTAGGGCTCTTGGAGTTGAGAATTTTGTAAACTAAGTTATTCTTTCATTATTTTCAATTTTAAGAAGTTGAAAGGAGTAGGGTCGTTAAATATTGATAGTTTCAATAGTTTTATGAGCCTTTTTCCAGAGTTTTGGTTGATATAATCGACAAATGTTAAGCATAATTATTTGTAATAAAACATATAAGGCGTAAAAGAGATAGGAAGGGAAGTAGGAAGAGTAGCTTCGTAATATATATATATATATATATATATATATATATATATATATATATATACAGGGTGCCCCATATGTTTGGAAAAATGGTTCGATAGTTATGGGGTGTTATATGACACGCATGCTGACGTTGTCAGTAAAATGTTTTGAACTGTCAATTCGGAGAAATTACGCCATCTTAAATTTTTTTAAATGTATTATTTTATTTTTGAGTCCTACTAAAAATTCTAGATATTATTTGTCTAACATACTATATGTTTAAATTGAACTGTTTTCAAATTATTGATATTTGAAATTAAGGAGATCAAATTAAAAAAAAAAAAAATTAAGCTGGCTTGTGTCATTTACTGTTAGGTAACGACTTAACCCATCAAAAAATGATTTATTTACGTAAACGTCTACGATAGACGCGTTGAATTTTGAGAGGTGATGATGGAACGAATCAATAATGATCCTAACCTAATTCATAATATTGTTTCTTCTGACGAGGCCACATTTTGTCTTAAAGGAAGAATTAACAGGCATAACTGCCGGTACTGGTTTACTGAGAATCGTCACTAGATAATCGACAGTCATTCACAAAGGCCACAAAAGATAAACGTGTGTGCAGGGATTTATGGACGTTATATCAAAGGCAAGTTATTCCACCCCTAACAGGAATCTGTGGTATCAACAGGACAGAGCACCTCCTCACTATGAAATCAATGTTCGTAAGATATTTGGATGGGATTTTTCCTAATCGATGGATAGGCAGAAGACGTGCTGCAGAATGGCCTGCAAGGAGTCCCGACCTTACGCCACTCGAAACTGTAGAAGATTCACAACGAAGAATTCAATATGAAGTAGCACAGATCACTCCGGATTCTCTGCTAAACTCTGTTCAGACTGTTTATGATACATTGTGTCATTGCCTTGCTCTTAACGGTAGACATTTTGAGCAATTGTTACCTTAAAAATAAACCTAGAGTATTAATTAATAATTTTTTTGTCTTTTTTTTTATTTTCCAAAACAGTTCAATTTAGACATATGGTATGTTAGACAAGGAATATCTGGAATTTTGAGTAGGATTCAAAAATAATATAATATACAGGGCTTTCTATTATAAAAATCAAGATGGCGTAATTTCTTCTGACAGTTCAAAACATTTTATTTTCAACGTTAGCATGTGCGCCGTATAACACCCTATACTTTTTATTTAAACATTTTTTGATACACTGATTTATAAATGCTGTGGAACCATTATTCCATACATATGGGGCACCCTGTATATATTATATATATATATTTATATATATATATATATATATATATATATATATATATATAAATATGTATATGTATATGTATATGTATATGTATATGTATATGTATATATATATGTATATATATATATATATATATATATATATATATATATATATATATATATATATATATATATATATGTTGTTTATGTATAAATGCATGTATGTATGTATGGTATATCGAAGGTTTTCCGTTAAGAGCGTCCTAACTTTAAAATTAAATAAAACAGAGTTTTTAAGCAAAATTCATTCAGAAGCCATTTAAGATTTAAACAAGATATCGCTTAGCCGCCGCGGCTCTTTTTGCGGATACGAATCCGCTTACACCAATTTGCCATGATTCGGGCCAGCATTTCCGGCCTTACGCCGGCTATGGCACAACGAATGTTGGTTTCAACTGTATCAAGAGTTGCTGGTTTCTCACTGTAAACTTGTGATTTAACGTGACCCCAAAGAAAATAGTCCAAAGGCGTTAAATCGCACGATCTCGGCGGCCAAGCGGTTGGGTCATTTCGTGAAACTAATGACTCACCGAACTTGGCGCGTAATAAATCCATGTTTGGGCCGAAAATATGGGGCAGAGCGCCATTATGTTGGAAATAAAAGTCGTCTGCATCCAATTCATTAAATTCTGGGAAGAAATATTCCTGCAGAATTGCGTTATTTTGAAGTAATTTTGGAGTAATCGAGTAATTTTGGACAATTTCCAAGCATTCTTTTAACGTGAAACGATTCTTGATTGAATGGCAAACCTTATTAAATACAACTGACACCAGATGATGATGATAATGACATCTGCCAACCAACATGACCGCTATTAGCTAGCAAAGGTTGGACATCCCTAATGGAAAACCCTATATATATATATATATATATATATATATATATATATATATATATATATATACAGTTGTGGTCAAAATAATAGCAGTGCTTACTAAATTTTTATCAAAACATATTTATTAAGTTTTTTTTAATAGAACAACTAAAACATAAATATGGTAACTTTGAAGCCCACCTAAGATGCATCAATGTAATATAAGGCTAATTAATTAAATTCTTAAAAATCAAAGAAAAACGACAAATTTCTAAAAATTTTGGTGGACAAAATAATAGCAGTGTTTTACTAAAAATTACTGTTAAAAAAAAACTGTACAACTAATTAACAATATTTTTCTTTTATGGGCATCGGACACACCTAATACTTAATTGTAAACCCTTTATTGGCTATGACAGCTTCACAACGTCGCGGCATAGAGTTAACCAAATCTTGACATCTAAAAACAGGAATGCTTTTCCAAGAATCTCTGATTACAGCCCAGAGCTCGTCTTGATTCTTAGGTTTTTCACGTGCTACGCTATCTTTAATATCGCCCCACAGATTTTCTGTCGGGTTCAGATCTGGGCTTTGAGCTGGCCAATTTTTTTCTAAAAATTGTTTACATAATCGACTGTTATTTTTTGGGTCATTGGGTAATACAAAACCCATTTAAGTGGCATTTCACATTCTGCATAGGGCAACATAACGTCCTGTAAAATTTCAACATAAACACTGGCGGTCTTTATGTTTTTAATCCAAAATATAGGCCCCACTCCGAAGTAGGAGAAATTATGCCCATACCATTATTTTTGAACCTCCATGTTTAACTGTCTTAATAGTGTACCGAGGCAGATATGCGGTTCCTAAAGGGCCTCTAACCTATGTTCTGCGGCCTACATTTCCAAACAATATAATTTTACTTTCGTCGGACCATAGTATATTACGCCATTTAAATAGAGGCCATTCAATATGTTCCTTCGGGAACTCTAATCGCCTCTTTCTATGTCTTTTATTTAACAAGGGTACCTTACGCGGACTTCTTGCTGGTAACTTTGCTTCTTTAAGTCGTCATCGTATCGTCCTAGGAGCTACATCCACTCCCACAATCTCCCGAAGTTGTGTTGACGAAGCAAATGGGTTTGCTTTTGAAGCTCGAACTATAAGTGTGTCCTGTCTGGATGTAGTTTTGCGTTTACGACCGCGAGTTTCAGGTGTAGGTTGCCATCTTAAAGCGTTTGTTACCATTTTAACTGAGCATCCCAAAATATTTTGAATCTGCATGTAAGATTTTCCATCACGACGCAATTTTCTTATCAATTCACGTTTTTCTTGAGAACAGGGCTTCTTCCTTCCCATAGTTGTATTGAAAACAGAAAAAGTGTTGATGGATCTGACACAAAACTATTTTAAATTTGACAATTTAACCGAACACAAGGAGCAGAAACCATTTAGGTTTGAAACACACTAGTGTTAAGCAAACACTGCTATTGTTTTGACCAAGCAAAATTCATTTCCTGCTACAAAAAACGTAAATACTTTGTTTATATTTATTTTTATATACATATTTTTTGTTGAAACCTCAGCACAATTGATAAGTTTTTAAACGATAAAATATTTTTTGCCTTAATGGAATTTTGCAGTTACCTTTCAGCAGTTTTAGTTATTTTTATTGAACCACTGCTATTATTTTGACCACAACTGTATATATATATATATATATATATATATATATATATATATATATATATATATATATGTATGTATGTATGTACATATGTATGTATGTAAACTAAGAGCTAATTTTTATTTTATATATAAAAAGACTTACCTAAAAGGGGCGCTTTTCTTGTATATGTATTGATTTGGGAAGATCCATATTTTGATCTTAAGTAACTATATAAGAACAAAAATCCATGGGCGTATCCTATGCCTATTATGAATAAAAGGATCAGCAAAACTTTTTGAGCAACCATTGTTTATAACTGGAAGAAAATTTGTATCCAAAGTACGATTAAAAAAAAGTACCACTTCTAAAAAAAAAAATAAATAAAGACTCTACCGTATATGTCCCAACTAAAGGTACCAAAAGTATCTTTTACTTTGGTAGTTTCTTAACATACCGACGAAAAATTTAATGATCAAGGAAGTGACTTCCTTAGAAAAGCCATATGTTTATAGTACATATTTTACTAATTTAATCCAAATTAAAGAAACATATTTAATATTATTAGATCTAATTAAAAAAACCGTCGTTAATGCTCTTACCTAGTAGCGTTTTTTGGCTTCCTGATTTTTATTTGTGTGTTTTGCGTGAACTTATCTAACTTTTTTAAAAAATATTAGTTTTAGCCTAATTTAAGCGATAAAAAAATTCCTAAACTACATGAAGTTACTTTTAACATCTCTTTAACAGTATTATTTATAGAAGCCCTAAAACATCAAACCCGAATGAAGATCTTCTTCTACTCATTACTGCCCGTTTAACAATAATAAACTTGATCTGGTCTGGTCGGCATAAGCCTGTTCCTCTTTTTATTTCATGGTATTATATTGGCGATGTTGGTCTCTCTCTTGGCCATTATTTTTGTAAGCTAAAACAGCGTTCTCTACTTTTTCTATTATTGGCTGACGATAAAAAAAAACTAGACCTAATTAATTAATTTAAATGATATATATCAATGGTTAGTTGTATGAATTTATCTTTGTTGTTGATATTAGCATAGGCGAATGAACCCATTTAAACTTGAAATTCAAATTACCGTTACTAAACACGAATTAAAAATCCCTAGAAGGCGTAAGACCTTTAAACCCGCCTATTTTATTAGCACATCTTGTGGTGAATTCCACATTATAGTAAAATCTTCCTTTCGGCATCGCGTACGTTGTAAAGAATTCACCCCTCTCTTTCGTTGGTCTAAAATTTTTTCAAGAGTTACCTACTCTCATGACCGGAACTGACCCAAAGAAATTTTCGACTAAACCAAAAAGGCATGTAACACTGGTAAAGAAAATTGTAACTTTGTCGTGCCACATGGACTTTTATGATATTTTTTACTTTAATAGGTGGTTGGCAGTAAAATATATATATCAAGGATTTTCTACAGCTGACGCTGTCTTTCTTCTCTCAGCCTTTGATTCCATCCGTTTCTATTTTCCCAGTCTCGTCAGATTAGCCAAAACTGAATCCTGGAACAAATTTGTCTCCAATATTAAATCCCCAATTACATCTGCCGACCTATGGACTGCGGTCAAAAGAATGAAGGGTTCTCCGGGTAATCGCATTCCCACTATTTCCATCAATAATTCTTATACCACTGACCATTCTGAGATTTCTAATGGACTAGCCTCCTACTTCCACACCAAATCTACTCAACTTTCTCATTCTACCTCCATCAACATCAATGATTTTAACACCAACCAATCTCTTCCATACAATTCCCCTTTCTCTCTTCAAGAACTCCAGGAAGCCTTAAACAACATGAAACGTTCTGCCCCAGGACCAGACAACATTCAGCCGGACATGAATCAAACATCTCCCTTATGATATGCTTCTCTCTTTACTCACATTTTACAATCACATATGGTTACAGGCTGAATTCCCTTCTTCTTGGTTACTCTCAACAATCCCCATCCATATACCAGGCAAACCCAGAACATCTTTGAGTAGCTACCGCCCTATATCACTAACGAACCATCTTTGTAAACTGTTCGAACGCATGGTATTAGCTCGCCTGACCTGGATAATCGAAACCAATGAACTTTTGTCCCCACTGCAATATGGCTTTCGGAAAAACACCGTTCCGCAATGGACCACCTCGCATCATTAGAAACTGACATCAGACGTTCCTTTTCTAACAATAATCACACCCTTTTAATCTCCTTGGATCTCTCTTCGGCATTCGACATAACCAATAAATCATTATCATTGCTCAGTTGTTTTCAGCGGGTCTCAGAGGGGCCCTACCTAAATTTTTAATCAACTTTCTTCAATCCAGAACATTCAGAGTCAAAGCCAACGGTATTATTTCCATTCCATTCACTACCTCTCTGGGAGTCCCACAAGGCTCTGTACTCAGCCCCACCCTTTTTAACAATCACCCTTAGTACACTCTCGGAACACATTGCCCCCAACATAAAATGCAAAATATTCGCTCATGATATCGTCATGTACACCTCCTCTCCTTCCTCTTCAGATTGCACCAGATTGTTGCAACGCTCCGTTAACTCACTATCCACCTGGGCAACCAAACACGGCTATATTTTCTCCCCTCATAAATCTTCATCCGTTCATTTCTGCAAGAAGAAATGCTGTCCTAGAATAAATCCGCTAACCATCCCCTCAGCAGACCAACTAAAAATCCTAGGCCTAATATTCGATTATAGACTCACCTGGAAACCTCACATACAATCCCTTAAAACCAAATCTTTCTCTGACATCAATCTCATTCGAATGCTCTCTAGCGCAACCTGGGGCGCAGACTTTCATTCTCTCTCTCATCTATACAAGTCTCTTATCCTTTCCAGAATCAACTACGGCAACTTCATCTATGACTCCGCAAGCCCTCATGTCAAGAAACTCTTGAAACTGTACAAAATTGCTGTCTCCGACTGGTCACAGGCGCATTCCGAACCACCCCTATCTCGCCAACTCTCACTGTTAAAATTTTACTCAACTTCCCTACATCGACCTCATACCAGATCCTCACTCAACCTGGTCAATGTCCACAGACCAAACATTACATTCCCCACTGATTCTATTCCCCACAGAATCAACAAATTACTCATCCAGCACAATATCTCCTCCCCTCATTACAACTACCCCCTCCAAACCACCTTTCCTCCCTGGCGCTCTCCCCTCTCCCCAACATTGACCTAACTTTGCACTCCTATAAAAAATCAGAACATTCAAACATATTCTTTAACAAGCTCTTTCTTGACAGACTATCCAATATCTATCCCAATCATTTACTTTTCTTCACAGATGGATCAAAGACGGAAAAGGGAGTTGGGGGGCTGCCTTCTTTTTTGATAATATCGTCCAAATGTTTAAATTACCTAAACATATCTCTGTTTTCCTCCGCAGAATTGTTGGCAATAAAGGAGGCTATCAGATATTCCCTCCAAGCAAACATCCAACAACCAACCCTCATAATTTCTGATTCCCTAAGCGCTCTCAAAGCCATCAATTCTAGAAATCTCAATTTCAACTATATCAGGCAAATTCTGGATCTGATGTACACGGCCACCTTGAAAAAACGCACCATATCCTTGCTTTGGTTGCCCAGTCACATAGGCAACCCTCATAACGACAGAGCGGATTATCTTGCTAAACTTGCCATAGAAAGGGGCAGTATGAACATGGGAGAGAATCACTACTCTGATTTTAAACATCTTCATAAAACACCTACACAGCTCTCTCTTCCAATTCAAATGGGACTTGGAAGATCCCAACAACAAATTATGGTCCATCAAAACCAATATATTTCCTCCCCTTAACTCCACAGAATTGAACCGAAGACATAATGTAATAATGAGAAGACTGGCATTGGGACACACCTACTCCACGCATGTACATCTATTAAAGAGAGAGCCCCCTCCACTCTGTCCTAAATGTGACTCCCCCTTATCAGTGTTACATCTAATCGAATCCATTCAACATCAAAACTTGAGAGACACCCACGACATCCCACCCAACATCACCATCCTCATAAAATCTTTTGTCCCACTTAAAGAAAACATAACCAATTACTTAAAAGAATTCAACTTTATAGTTTAATCTATTTATACCAAACTAACTCTAGTGGGCGCTAAATGATCTTGGCTGTCAATGCGCCCTGCCCAACAGAAACAAACAAACAAACAAAACCAGTCTCGATCTGTTAGACCCCTGTCCTCCATGGCCTCGTCCACATCGTCTCTCCACGATCGTCTGGGTCTTCCTCTTTTTCTTCTCCCTATAGGGCTCCACTCCGTTATTTTCTTTATTCACCTATTATCTTCGCTTCGTCTTATGTGTCCATACCGTTTTAATCGTTTTTCTTCAATGGTTTTTATTGCGTTCTCTTTGATGTTCATTCTGCTTCTTATTTCTTCATTTGTTATTCTCTCCATACGTGTCACTCTACAACATCTTCTCCAATACTCCGTTAATTTTAGATTTATTTCTTTTGTTGATCGTCCATGTTTCTGACCCGTATATCATTATGCTTTGTATTATTGATTTGTATATGCGTGTTTTGTTTCTCTTTGTAATGTGCTTGTCCCACAGGATCGAATTTAATTGTCTTATGCATGTCCGCGTTTGTCCTAATCTAGCTTTAATCTCTTCTTCTGAAGAAGGTTGGCAGTAAAAACAAACATTAAAAGAAAATCTGTTAGCCAAAAATTTTATTCTCGTAAGTAATTTAAAATATTTCAAAAAACAATGACCTCCTAAACCAAAAATGTAAAAAAGTTTTATTATGAAGTTACGATCTAAGATTTTCTAGCAAATTTAGATTCTGGTTGATCCCTTTTGATTGTCCAGCAGTAATCTGCCAACATATTTGGGTTCCATTTGCCCTGGTAACGTTTTTCCATCTTAGAAATGTCCTGATGGAACCTTTCTCCGTGCTCATCGCTCACAGCCCCCAAATTCTGAGGAAAAAAATCCAGGTGTGAGTCTAAAAAATGAATCTTGAGTGACATGTTGCAACCCAATGCTTGATAAGCCAACAATAGCTCGCTAACCAACTCTTTGTAGCTCTCACTCTCATAGTTACCCAAAAAATTGGCAACAATATTCTTAAAAGATTTCCATGGTGGTTTTTCTAAATTGCTCAATTTTTCTTCGAATACCGGATCTTTTATTAACTCCCTGATTTGAGGTCCTACGAAAATACCTTCTTTTATGTTTGTATCACTTATTTTGAGGAATTTTTCTTTTAGATACAAAAATCCACTCCCATTGCGATCCATTGCCTTTAAAAAATTTTTGATAGGAATTCCTAAAACAATAATGTATATTTTTATTTTTTCAGAATTTCAGATGACATTTTCTTTTTTTTTTCAGGTGAGTAAGAGGAAACTAGGTTTTGCCGATTTGTTGAAGATGCTTTTTGGGTCCTATTCCACTCGAGATAAGCAATTCTGGTGAGTCAATAGCTCCGGCTGAGTAAATAACTTCTTTTTTAGCTCGTATGAAATAAGGACGTCCGTTTTCTTGTATACTTGTTATTAGAAAATCATTAAAAACTTTAAAAAAAACTTGCTCTTTTTTTGTAATTTTGCTCTTAAAAAAGTGTTTATGATGAACGTATTTTTTTGCTTATTTTTAATCATACAACAAAATAAAAAAAAATATATTTAAAGGTGGAAAATGAAAGATAAAGGTCTAAGCTTTAAGTACGAGGCTGGTTTGAAAAGTCCGTGCAAAAATAAAAACTACTTATGTGTTTGGGGTAAACCTTTTTTATTTTACGACATAGTCTCCTTTTAGGCTTATACACTTCGTCCAACGATGTTCTAGTTTGTTGATCCCTTCCGAATAATAGGATTTGTCCAAGTCTGCAAAATATCCATTAGTGTCTGCAATCACCTCCTCCTCGTTTGAATAAAATCTTTGTCCCGCCAGCCATTTCTTCAAATTGGAGAACAAATAGTAGTCCGAGAGAGCCAAGTCTGGAGAATAGGGGGGATGTGAAACGACTTGGAATCCTATTTCCATTAATTTTGCGACCACAACTGCTGAGGTGTGTGCTGGTGCGTTGTCGTGACGGAAAAGGACTTTCTTGTGGGCCAATCGCGGGCGTTTTTTTTGCAGCTCGGTTTTCAAACGGTCCAATAACGATAAATAATATTCACCTGTAATAGTTTTACCCTTTTCCAGATAGTCGATGAGGATTATCCCTTGCGAATCCCAAAAGACAGTCGCCATAACCTTTCCGGCCGAAGGAACGGTCTTCGCCTTTTTTGGTGCAGATTCCCCCTTGGTAACCCATTGTTTAGATTGTTGTTTGGTCTCAGGAGTATAGTAATGTATCCATGTTTCATCCACAGTGACGAAACGACGCTTAAAGTCCTCCGGATTCTTCTGGAACAGCTGCAAACCGTCCTTGCAACACTTCACACGATTCCGTTTTTGGTCAAGCGTGAGCAATCGCGGCACCCATCTTGCGGATAGCTTTCTCATGTCCAAATGTTTATGCAAAATATTATGTACCCGTTCAGTCGAGATGCCCACAGCACTAGCAATCTCACGCACCTTAACTCTTCTGTCATCCATCACCATATCATGGATTTGATCAATGATTTCTGGAGTCATAACCTCCACAGGCCGTCCAGAACGTTCAGCGTCACTTGTGTCCATATGGCCAGTCCGAAAATTTTGAAACCATTTATAAACTGTTCTAATCGAAGGTGCAGAGTCACCATAATGTTTATCAAGCTTCTCATTAGTCTCCTGAGGCGTTTTGCCTTTCATAAAGTAATGTTTAATCACCACACGAAATTCTTTTTCGTCCATTTCTTGAAAATCACTCGACTTCCTTGATTCACACGAATGCCAAACACAAAGAAATAGACCAATATGGCTGAAACTTGGTGTGCGTTCATTCAAGAGATGCTACTAACTAAACATGACCTCGATACGCGCCGGTGGTGCCATCTCTCGGACTTTGCACGGACTTTTCAAACCAGCCTCGTATAAAGTATTTATATTTCATTGACACTCATGTGCAAAGAAAACAGTTATTCAAATCACAAAAATTCTAAATTACTCGATTTAAATAAATTACGTACTCTCTGGCCGTCATATTGGATTCGCCACGTAGAATTTTTCAAATCTGTCATCGGATTCTTCAACAGCATCTCAAGAAACCTCTTAATAGCCAATTTTCAAAATATTTAACGGTATACAACAACGTTAATTTAATTATAAATGAGGTTCGAAGTATGATTCTCACTACAATTGAAGGGGTTAAACCAATCATTTTATTTTAAATAATTTTTTAAATGGCGGTCAAACTAAAAAAAATTATCTATATACTGGTTTTCTGTAAATTTCCGTTTCCCGTTCTTTCACGTGGTGCTATTAGTTTTTCGATATCTTTTTTATTTTTCGAGATATTTACGAAAAATTTTTCATTTAATTTTCGATTTTGTAAGCTTGGCGTACACTCTAGAGCAGCAAAGTTTTTTTTTTTATCGTATTCTACATCCAAAAAAACTATCTGTATGTCACAATGTAGCCTGTTAACATTAAATGAGAGCTTTTTATCAAAATTTGTCGCTGACTACTGGGCTACTTGGGTTTTCCACCGAGTACAACTAACGTGAATCGCTTTTTTTTATCAGAACTCGCGGCGTTCCTATAAAGTTTTCCTTGCCGTACGTGTGTTTTCACCCCATAAGAAAAAATAGCCTGATAGGAATATTTTTTCATCTTCGGCATTAATGACATTTGTATAATTTTTAGCCACTGTATTATTTCTATAAGCAATAAAAAAATTCCCGTACTATTTGTCTTGCTACGGGGAACGTTGTATGCGTGAAAAAAAAACACGCTTTTCTTTACATTTCAGGGTCGGTGCTTTACAAAAACATAATTTGCAATTTAGCTGGGTTGTCTATCAGTCAGCTTGTTGACATGATAACGCTCGAACGAAATGAGATATCGATGGTTAAATTTTGGTACACATAACACATGGGCTGAAAAGTCCCGGCCTAACACATAGATGGCGCTAGTTTTATTGCAGTCACCTTTTTTTCAGTTAATACTAACCTTCAAAAGACAGCTGTTAAAATTTCATGATATTCTATTCATTAGTTTGTGAGTTATTGTGCTAAGAGTGACGCTACTTTTGTTATTTTCAAAACAATGGATCAAAAACAATTTCGTGTTTTAATTTTACACTGCTTCTTGATGGGAAAAAATACCGTTCAAGCGAAGCAATGGCTTGAAAAGTGTTATGGGGACTCCGCTCCATCAGAAACAACAATAAAACGTTGGTTTGCTGACTTCAAACGTGGTCGTAGAGACACCGATGATGCAGAACGCAGTGGACGTCCAAATGAGGCGGTAACACCAGAAAACATCAAAAAAAATCCATAAAATCGTTTTGAATGATCGAAAAGTGAAGTTGCGTGAGTTAGCTGATATCGTAAAGATATCAAAAGAACGTGTTAGCTTTATATTGCATGAGCATTTGACTATGAGAAAGCTCTGTTCAAAGTGGGTGGGTTTTTTTATCGTTCACCTTTCCGCCTGAAACAGGGATATCGACGAAGATATCATATTCGTCAACGTTGTCTAAATACCGAACATACATTTTACGATCTCTTTTTTTAGAGAAACCCGTTAGTACTGTCACAAGTACTACCTAACACGTGGGCTGAAAAGTGTTTGATCTGGCACATAAATGTCGCCCTTTCCAAAAAAATCCATAGGACTTTTAGGAAGTACCAACCTTTAAACGATACGTGTCAAAATTTCATGACATTTCGACGATTAGTTTACAAGTTACAGTGGTTTTAGTGACGCTACTTTTGATATTCCCAAAACAATGGAAAATATCGAATTGCGTGTGTTGATTAAACACTGTTTTTTGATGGGAAAAATACCGTTTAAGCAAAACAATAAACATTTGGGCATGAGAAAGCTCACTTCGAAATGGGTACCGCGTTTGTGTTTAAGCGCAATAAAAAGGATTTTCATGCAATATATAACAATGGATGAAACATGATCCACCGCTACACACCGGAATCAAATTGGCACTCATCTGAGTGGACAGAAGCCGGTGAAAGCCGCCCGAGGCGACCAAAGACACAACAGTCGGCTGGGAAGGTTTTGGCCTCTGTATTTTGGGATGCGCTTGGATTAATTTTTATCGCCTATGCTGAGAAGGGAAACACCATCAATTGGGAATATTATATAAAGTTATTAGTGCATTTGAAGGCAGAAATCGCAAAAAAACGGCCCCAAATGCATTATAAATAAGTGCTCTTTCTTCAAGACAATGCACCGTGTCACAAGTTAACGGTTACGATGGCAAAATTGCATAAATCGAAGTTTGAATTACTTCCTCATCCACCGTACTCTTCCAGATTTGGACCCCAGAGACTATTATTTATACGCAGACCTTAAAAAATGCTCGCGGGAAAGCGATTTGGCTCCGATAAAGAAGTTATGGCCGAAACTAGACCTGTTTTGAAGGCAAAGACAAATCCTTCTACAAGAAAGGTACAGAAATGTTAAAAAAGCGTTGGACTAATTGTATCGCTCTTGAAGGAGATTTTATTGATGAATAAAGTCGAATTTCGCAAAAAAAATATGTTTTAAGTAGCTAGACCAAGAACTTTTCAACCTACGTGTTATGTACGAGTATGTGTCTAAGCCGAATATACTTAAATAAATTAATAAATAAGTACACTGACCTGCCAGGATTGGAACCAGGGACCCTTGCTACCAAATGCTGGTAATCAGGTTACCAATTTTTTAGCTTAAAGACAAAAAAATAAACAATATTTATACTTTTAGCCATTTTAATTAGCAAATACATTGATATATAGCCTAAATTTATTTAATAAACTCTTCCTTAATTAAATCTGCACATTTCTCCCCTATAACCATCTTCAGTGCCTCCGGATGACCAGAAATGCTGACCGGCACCACACTGTCATCAGCAACTCTCAGTTTTTCGACTCCGTGAACTCTCAAATGAGAATCCACCACGGAATCACCGTACACCCCATTTTTCTCGATGCCCATTGGCGCCGATCCGGTCACATGGCCCATGGTGTAGCTACGATATCTTATCGCGCACTTCCAGTAGTCATCCGAGTTGAAAGAGTAATCTTTGCAGTGAGGAATTTCGTAATAATCGAGCGATGCATTGAGGGTTTGGACTGCTTCTGTTTCAACTAGCTTTTGAGCAAAACGGATTGCTGAGAGAAGAGTTTTTAAGTCTTCGTCGTCCTCATCTGATAGAGCGTTCAAGTTTATTAGTGGAAAATGTAGAGGATCGGAATCTTTAAGCTTCAGAGTTCCTCTGGATTTCGGGTGTAGAAGAATTAAGTTCATAGTAAAACCTCTAGCCAATTGTTCTTCCGAAAGATCTTCAAGCCTGATTTGAACATCAATTGGCGTTTCTTCACAAGTATTCGTTGTTATCAGAATTTCTACATCAGGATAGGCATATCTCTTTTTTCGAGAACTCCGTTTTAATGAATCCAATGAGGTCAATACCTGGGGAGGCCAAAGAACCTCTTTTATGTCTTAAATAGTCGATTACTTTAGTATCGTAAGGTACCGGCAGGTAAACATCAGATCGATTGGTAGTATACCGTAAAGGAAAGGCGATGTGGTCAATCAAGTTTTGTCCTACTTTGAGGTCTATTACGGGTTCAATTTCGAGTGGCTTAAGGTCGTGTTGAGGTCCAATCCCGCTGAGCAAGAGTAGCTTGGCCGAATTTATAGCTCCTCCAGCTAATATGACCTCCTTGCTGGCCGAGACAGTGAAAATTTGACCATTATGGACGTATTCTACTCCTCTGGCTTCTTTCAAGTGTTCGCTAATTAGGATTTTGGTAACTTGGCTCAAAGGTTTGATAACTAAGTTTTTTCTTTTAAGGGCCGGGTCAAGGTACGCGCACGCCGCACTGTGTCGAACTCCGCAATCGATCATGTGCTGAGGAATACCTAAAGAAAATAGAAATATAGATTAGACAATTAAAAAAAAACTTGAGGAAAATTAAAGGAACCTTTTGATCAAGCTGAGGAAGTATAAATATAGTAAAACTAAATAAATGAGTAAAAATTACTAGTACTAGTACTATTACTGAAGTGTGTGCTTTATTTTTAAATGATTCCTTTGCTCACCTAGTCCCAATGAACTGTAACCATTTATGTCGATTTCATCAAGATTATTGCTTTTTCCTCCCTCTATAAAAGATTGGGCTACTTCTGAAGGATACTGGGGGCTCTCGATATGCACTGGTCCTCCATAGCGATGAAAATTTGGGTCCATTTTTGTATCTAAATAAGCATCTTCGAGTGCTTTGAAGTAAGGGAATAAGGATTCCCAGCACCAGCCTGAAAATGGTTAATTTTTTACAAAAAAATGGTTTACACTGGATTGTCGGAAAAGTATCGATCCTTTTTTCGTTAGAGAGCTTTAGTGCCACATATCTCAGGTAATATAAGTCGCATTGGGTTGTATTTAGGGTCTGTTGAAAACATATTTGATAGTAGTAGACGTGCAAAAAGATACGTTACCAAGACCAACAGCCAAAAGTCGCTTTCGTTCTAGAAATTCGGATGTCAAAAATGCTCATCGTAGTGGTCGATTAATGACAGAAAAAGCTGACAGAATTTTCGCAAAAGTTGAGCTAGACCGCCATGTAAGTAGCCACGACATCGCCAATTACCTAAACGTCCATCATCAAACAGTTTTAAACTATTTAAAGAAAACTGGCTCGGTCTAATTTCCATCTGCGAATCTCCAAAAACGTAACGAAATCGAGCCACTTCTAAAGAGGTTGATCACAGGCGATAGAAAGTGGATCATGTACGACAATAATGTGCGAAAAAAGATCGTGGTCGAAAAATTATGAAGCTCCACAAACGATGGCATTGACGCCAAAAAAGGTGATGCTGTGTGTTTAGGGAAGTTGGAAGGGAATCGTGCATCAGGAGCTGATGCAGCCTAGCCAGTTTGATTCTGTACTCTACTGACAGCAATTGACAGGATTGAAGCAAGCGATTAAAGAAATAGGCCGTAACAAGTCAACAGAAAGGGTGTGTTAAAACTAGTTACAATTTTTTAGTAAAATTCTTTTAAAATATAAAAAACAATTGTCTCAATTTTGATTTTAAAAGGCTCAATACTTTTTTCTATTAATGTGTAGTCATTTAAAAAGGTTTTTTCTATTTCCCTGGTGAAAGAAGAAGTATTGCATTAGTGATTTTTGCATTTCTTCATGTTTTAGACATCTGAAATCACGAAAAAACATAGTTCCCAATTGCTGTCAGTCTATCTGTTGGCACGAAAACTCTCTACCTTTCTATTTACTTGAGCACCTCGTGGTTGCCAAGAAAGTATTGGGTAAATCACTGCGCTATTTTTTTCTGATTCTGTACAATTTTTTTACAATCAATGTTACTGAGGATGACAGAAAAGCATTAAAATTACTGAACATGGTTTTGATGGTATCTAATGAATTTTATTCCTTATCGACTACAAAAAAAAATTTACCTTTAAGACCGCTGTCTGCCCATATATCATAGTCCCTTTTATTTCCCCTGGTATATAACATGTCATTTATAGCGGTTGTCCCACCCACAACTTTTGCTGTCGGTATGTAACATCTTCTTTCTTCCTTGTCTAAAAAAAAATGACGGTGGAGATATATACGTAGTAAAGTGGTGAACCCTTGGCGAATGCGAATAAATTCTTACCTAGACAAGAGTTGTTCTGTGGAGTAGTGTAATAACCCCAAGTGTATGGACTGCCGGGACCTTTCAAGGAAGCATGCATTGAGGGTACCTTCGTGGGGGTGGTTTCTGCGTCACCTGCTTCCAAGACGAGTATTTTCCATTCTGGTTTTTCCGATAGCCGATTGGCTATGACTGATCCTGAGGAACCTCCTCCTACGATTATGAAGTCGTAGGTTCCTATGTCTAGAAACGAAAATAGTACATGAAATAAATTATTACCCTTTCTGTCAATAACCGGGTACCCGGGTACTCTTTTTGAGATTACAGTCAACATAACTTTTTAGTGTTCCGTACGGAACACTTATAAGATCACTTCGGTGTCTGTCACACCCGATTTTCTCCGAAACTATTTGTCATAGAAAGTTGAAATTTGGTAATAATATAGGAATTGATGGCCTCCTCAGAGCCATGTAGTTTTGAAAGTTAAATTTTGACTTAAGGGGTTAGTTTGGGGGGGTGAAATCGGAAGTGAAAAAAAATTTTTTACTAGGTAATCGAGTGTGGTGTCAAATGAAAGCTTGTGAAAACACGAGTAAAAAAACTAATATATATAATATAATACTTGCGCGCACTTTTCTTTGTATTATTTTTAAAAAGTCGCGAAAAATCGCTCTCCACCCGTCTTATCTCGAAAAGTACTTATCAAAAAATTTTGAAAAAATTCTGGAATATTCTCCACGGGATGTAGATTGGACGAAAATTATCACGAGTGCATTACCTGTAATAATTTATCTGGTATATAAAAAACAGAAATTTCAAGGTCATCAATTTTCAGTAAAGATTGGAAATAAACTTTGTTGAAAACTCATTTGGGGTGTG
This sequence comes from Pachyrhynchus sulphureomaculatus, assembly GCA_019049505.1. NCBI lineage: Eukaryota > Metazoa > Arthropoda > Insecta > Coleoptera > Curculionidae > Pachyrhynchus > Pachyrhynchus sulphureomaculatus. The sequence goes on along the minus strand of CM032448.1, from coordinate 131,659,867 downwards.
TTTTGTGAAGTCACTGATCATTTTATACTTCCGTTACAACATTTTTTATTTTAAAAAGCAATCAACGTACGGAACACTAATTGCGCAAGTTCAACTTGCACTTGACCGGTTATTTCCTAGTAATTTAAAAAAATTTTCTGGCTAGATCGTCATTTTTCAACCTTTTTTGAGTAAACTAATACGTTTTTTGAATTAATTTTAGCAATATTTACGTATTAAAATTGAAGTTAAAATTATTCAGTCGTCTTATCAATAACCGGGGTACCCTGGTACCCATATACTTTACTATCCAATTCTGTAGTATAATAATTAAGCAATGTTGAAATTATTAAATTAATTTAATAGTAATTAGAGAGGTGTATAGTTAAAAAATAACTATTTATTAACCAAAATTTAGCTTCTAGTAGTTTTTTTTCGCATGTTTGTCACAAATAGGCTTATTACATTCTCCACATAATTTCCGAGTCTTGCGTCGTTTTCTAAAATGCCCATTGTAACAAATGTAGCACGAGTCTACAACTAGTTTTTCTCCAGTCGAATCCCGAGATACTTGAGAAATTGAAGGTATAGAACAGGGGTCGGCAACCTATGGCACGCGTGCCATCTCTGGCACGCCAAGCAATTTTTGAATGGCACGCGTACCTATTCAAAGTTTACACATTAATTCTGTAATCTGTGACATGTTTCGAAATTAAGTAAATAATCGAAGACAGTATTACTTTAACGATACAAATAAAAACGATATATTATATAGGTCACTAGGTATTATTACCAAAAACTACAAAATATATATTTTGTAATTTATAATTTTACTGAATGCATTGGTTTGGCTTTAATTTCGGCAAGTATTAAAGACGGCAAGCCTCAAAATATAAGCCTAGGTAAAAACACAAATAAACGTCCTCAATTCAGATTAAAAGAGCCGCTATAAGGCGGTTTTTGTTTGACTTGACTTCAATCGTTTCAACGCGCGCCGCAACTCTTTTTATATTGCCAAACTTTAGTTTTTGTTAGATTTAACTTCTAGGCGGCTCTTTGATTGCAATGGGCACGTTTTAGATAATTATTTTTGTTCTAAGAAATTTAATAAACGTAATTATTGGAATTTTCTGGAAACATTATTTTTTCTATATATATATAGTAAGCGACTACCCGTTTGGATCATTTAGTATAGAAGTAACATCCATTCCAGTCAATAGTCGAAAAGTTTAAAAATTAAAATTACGTTGCGTTATGGCCGCGAACTTAAACAGAAGGTAGACGATCGATCATTTCAAACTTCATGGACAACAGATTACGGTTTTGTACAGCAAAACGATCGGGCCATTTGTGTCCTATGTCGGGAAAAAGCGTAGTTTTCCGGACATCTAGTGTTCAACGACATTTCCAGATAAAAACATGAATCGTCATTTAAAGATAACGCTGATTTTTATCAGCGTTATCTTTAATTGCGGGAGGCAATACAAAGAGCAAGTAAACAATACGAGAAACAGTCAACATTCTTTAGCAAAGTTTTCCAAGGAAAAAATCAGGTAACTGAATGCAGTTTCAAAATTGCACAATCGTTGGCACAAAAGGGTAGGCCGTTCACTGACGGAGAATTTATGAAGCAAACGTTTTTGAGTACTGGCGAGATTTTATTCGACGACTTGCCCAATAATGGCCAGGATTAGGGATATACCGGCATCAGCGCGGACCATCGAGAGACGAATTACCGAAATGACACAAAATGTCCAAAAACAGCAGAGAGACGCTACCAAACGGAGTTTTGTATTTAGTGTAGCATTGGATGAAAGTGTCGATATTAATGACATTGCTCGTCTGGCAATCGTGGCGCGATACTTCGATGATGGCAGTGTGTATGAAGAGCTGATTTGTCTGCTCCCATTGCAGGGAACTACAAGAGGAGAGGATATATTTTCAGAATTTATTAAATATTTTGAAAAGCGGAATATTGATTTAAATAAAATTTTTTGCGTAACGACAGATGGCGCTCCTGCTATGATTGGGAGACATAAAGGATTTGTTTCCCTTCTTATTGCACGCATGGGTCGATCAGTTTTGAATTTTCATTGCTTAATTCACCAAGAGAGTTTGTGCGCTAAAATCTCCGCTGGAAGTTTAAAATCCGTGATGGATAGGGTGGTTAAAAATAGTTAACTGCATTGTCGGTCGTTCTTCACTGATCCATAGACAATTTAAGGCGTTTCTGCAGGAAATTAGAAAGTGCATATTCAGATATACCATTGCACAATAATGTGCGCTGGCTCAGCGGTGGTAGAGTGCTCTCTAGATTTGTGCAATGTCTGGGCGAAATTAAATCGTTTTTGTTGGAAAAAAATCAAGTGGATGCTTATCCTGAACTAGAAGATAAGAAACTGGATCTGTATGTTAATGTTTCTTACTGATATTACAAACCATCTCAGTGAACTCAACTTAAAGTTACAAGGTTCAGGCAAAACAGTTCTGGATTTATACGAATCCTGGAAATTATTCAAATTAAAAATAGATTTATTTATCAGCGATATTACTACAAACACATATAAATATTTTCCAAATTTAAAAACTTATATATTCAGTGTCGACGATGGTGCACGAATAGACGAAATTCTTAAATATATGACTAATTTAAAAGAGGAGTTTATCGAGAGGAGTCAGGATTTTGATAAACATGGTCCTATGTTCGCTTTTTTAATCAAACCAGATTTTTCCAGCAGTTGCTTTGACATATCTCTTTTCTTATGGATGGACATTAATGATTTTGATCTTCAATACATTGAATTTAAAAGCTCCGAGTTATGGAACACGAAATTTGTAGAATTAAGAAGGGTATTAGAAGGTGACTGCCAGAATCATTCAAACGAGATACTCAGTTATTGGATGAGTTCACCAGAGAAATTTATTTGTCTTAAGAAAGTAGCGTTTGCCATGCTTACAGCTTTCGGATCATCCTATATCTGTGAACAACTTTTTTCCCATATGAGAGTGATTTTAAACCCGTACCGAAGCAGGCTGACAACAGACAACTCGGAAGCATGTGTGACACTGGAAATAACCAGACATGAGCCGGATATAAGAAAACTCTAAAGAATTTCAAGCACAGGGTTCACACTAGGTCCTAGGACTAGTATAATAAAATTATTTGTTAAATGTTAAAAAATTTTTGTAATTAAACCTTCTAAAAGCAATATTTTAAGTTAATTTAAGTTAATTTTTGTTAATTTTAGTTGTAGTAAGTAAGTACCTATGTCGGCACGCAAAATGTATGGATGAAAACTGGCAGCCCTTAGTTAAAAGGTTGCCGACCCCTGGTATAGAACTACACATCTTGAATTAAATTTGCAATAGACTTTCCCACAAGACTCTCAATTGTGATTAGTGTAGCGAAATGTCTTGTTACCTAATTATTGGAATAACGATCTTGAATATTTGCTAAACATAACTCTTCACCAAGCTGACATTAAAATTAATTTTCGTTTGATTATAGTCTTTTTTTTCTGGATCATTTTGTTATTCTCAAAATATAAAAATATATGACACAAGAGCAGCAACGTCTAAGATGTTATAAAAAAATGCGAGCGGCCATCTTCTTGTTGATCTCTGCGCCCTAGCATTTGATCCATCGTGTCAACACCAATTTTTATTTTATTGTTTTTCTGGTTTGTTCTCTTATCTTCCGAAACTGTCATATCTGAGAGCATAGTTGATAACAATATTACTGCTTTATTTTTTTTTGGAACATATGAGCACATAGTTACTCTTGTCGACTTTTATTGGCTTTCATTTCTTCGGGAATATATTTCTTTTTTTTTAGAATATCCACTAATGTTAAATTCCACGACAATAAATATTTAGCTAAAGGTAATGTAGTAAAAAAATTGTCTATTAATGTATTTCGGCCAGATCCTCGATACAGTGCAGCTAAATCTTTCACAACTCTCTCACCTTGGTCCATTATTCATATATCACCTATTGGAGCAGCCTTGTCTTTTGCGACACAACGTATAAATCGAAGAATAGCCCAAAACCTACGTAAACCTTTAACAATGGATTTTACCTACTGTGGATACCTGAGTACCCCAGTTATTTTATATTTATATAATTATATATTTTTTTTAAAAAAAGATTCATTACACAGTGCAACACGTAAAATGTAAACTAAATTCTGACTTCAGTTTCTGGAAGTTCTCACCCAAACTAGCAAAACCCTATTTGGGTTTTGATAGTTCGAATTTTTTTTTTTTTTCCATCATCAATTTTTTTGCTCGAGCTTTGGTTTTGCACGGCTATATCTCGTAAATTATTGGGAATTTCTCAATGCAATCTTCAGACGAAATGTTCTTCACACCAAAAATACACAATTTTTGTGAACATGTCGAGGCCAGATTTTCACTCTTTCGGGGTGTTTTTAGTGCAGAAAGCCCGAAAAAATGCCGTTTTTTCACATTTTCGACCATAACTCACAAACCGTGCATATTTTTAGCATAACTGGCTTCGACAGAAATGTTCTGTGCATAAACACGAGTAACTTTACTGAACATTGCAATAACCTACAATCGATCCTTATAGTCCTTTTGGCCGTTGTAAGGAATTTTTCGCCACTAAATAGTACATTTCACATCAAAATTTCAGCTTTCATCAGCAAATATATCCTTTTTTGTGTTAAAGTTTATTTCGCAAATTTTTATCCATTTTATAGAGCTATTGAAAATTTAAAATTTTAAAAAAAGGGCAAAAAAACGTGTTTTCAATCGATTTCTATAGCCGCCCGAGAAGTCGATGGTTTTGACCTCTTCGATGGTCGTTCTAATTCATCGTCTGAATCTGTATCATCACCATCTGAGCTCGCGCTGGATAAAAATATTTAAGGGCATATCTCTTTCGGTGTGTCCTTCATTTTCTTCTTCGGTGCCTTCATCTTCATGTTGGGATGTCTTTTGACTCCACCAACATACTTCTGCAAGCAATGCAGCTGTTTTCCTTTGTATCGTTTTTCCATTGGTATGGTGACCTGATGGAATCGCTCCCCCCTTGTTCGTCCGATTCGCCTAGGCAATTGTTGTACGAACTCATCAAGGTGATGGTGCATAAATGCAATTTTATGTCATGGGTGAATTTATTTTATCTGAAAATAAGAGAGCATTGTTTTCACCAATCTCTTCATTTCGTCTAGCTGTACACGATTCTTCTCTAAAACGCCCTCGATTACAGCTTTTATTGCGTCCCAGTCTCGCCGGGAATTGTGTGTCAGCACGTTTGTAAACTTTTCGCTTTTCATTAATTTTCGAATATCCGGCCCATGTGTGTATTTATTACAGCGTGTTTGTGTGTGTACCATAGCAGTTTACAAACTTTCTTTTCCAAAAATAGATGCTAATGGTTTTTGTAAACATTCAAAAGTGAGCTAAAAAACTAGTTTTTTGAACGTAAAACCTGAAAAAAGCTGAAATTTTGTTGTGAAATTCCTTACAACGGCCAAAAGAACTAAAGGATCGATTGTAGGTTACTGCAATGTTCAGCAAAGTTACTCGTGTTTATGCAGAGAACATTTTTGTCGAAGCCAGTTATGCTAAAATATGCACGGTTTGTGAGTTATGGTCGAAATGTGAAAAAATGGCATTTTTTCGGCCTTTCTGCACTAAAAACACCCCGAAAGAGTTAAATCTGGCCTCGACATGTTCACAAAAATTGTGTATTTTAGTGTGAAGAACATTTCGTCTGAAGATTGCATTGAGAAATTCCAATAATTTACGAGATATAGCCGTGCAAAACCAAAGCTCGAGTAACAAATTGATGATGGCAAAAAAAAAAAATCGAACTAAACTATCCAAACCCAAATAGGTTTTGCTAGTTTGGGTGGGAACTTCCAGAAACTGAAGTCAGAATTTAGTTTACATTCGATGACCTCGAAAATGTCGCACAGTGTTATGGACCAAAAGGCATAAAACATGGCGGGCATAACAAATTGAATTTGTTCCCACTGGGTTCAATATTTTTATACTAAAAGTTCAGAGTATTTTTGCTATAACAAAAGGCATATTTTCTGAAAGTTTTCAAGCCGATCGATTCACTAGACCTGTACAATTAAATTAACACGTAGGCTGACACATAGATGTCGCCCTTTCAAAAAATCCCTATGATTTTTAGGAAGTACGAATCTTCAAACGATACGTGTCAACATTTCATGACATTTCAGCGATTAATTTTACAAGTTACAGTGGTTTTAATGACGCTACTTTTGATATTTTTCAAAACAATGGAAAAAATCCAATTTCGTGTGTTGATTAAACACTGTTTTTTGATGGGAAAAAATACCGTTCAAGCAAAGCAATGGCTTGATAAGTGTTACGGAGGACTCTGCTCCTAGAAAATCACTCATCATTTACTGGTATGCTAAATTTATATGCGGTCGTATGGACACAAATGATGGCGAAAGCTCCGGACGCCCAAATGAGGCGGTTACATCGGAAAACATCAAAAAAATCCACAAACATTGTACTGGATAACCGTAAAGTAAAATTGCCTGAGATAACTGACACCCTAAAGATATCAAAAGACCGTTTTGGTCATATGTTGCATGAACATTTGGACATGAGAAAGCTCTGTTCGAAATAGGTATCGCGTTTGCTCACAATAGACCCAAAAACACACAACGTGTTGATGATTTTGAGCGCTGTTTGACCTGTTTTAAGCGCAATAAAAAGGGTTTTTTCAAGCAATATGTGGCAATGGATGAAACATGGATCCACCACTACACACTGGAATCAAAATCGGCAGTCAGCTGAGTGGACAGCAGCCGGTGAAAGCCGCCAGAAGCGACCAAAGACACAACAATCGGCTGGGAAGGTTTGAACCTCTGCATTTTGAGATGGGCATGGAATAATTTTCATCGACTAAGAAACCATCAATAGTAAGTTATTGGTGCGTTTGAAGGCAGAAATCGCAAAGAAATGGCCCCAAATAAACACGAAAAAAGTGTTCTTTCATCAAGACAATGCACCGTGCCCCAAGTCAATGGTTACGATGGCAAAATTTCGTGAATTGAAGTTCGAATTGCTTCTTCATCCACCGTATTCTCCAGATTTGGCCCCCAGCGACTATTATCTATTCGGAGACCTCAAAAAAATGCTCGAGGGAAAGAGATTTGTCTTCAGTAAAGAAGTTATCGTCGAAACTGAGGGCTATTTGAAGGCAAAGACAAATCCTTCTACAATGAAAGGTATAAAAAATGTGAGAAAAGCGTTGGACTGATTGTATCACTATTAAAGGAGACTATGTTGATGAATAAAGTCGAATTTTGCAAAAAAATTAAAAATGTTTTAAATAGCTAGAGCAAAAACTTTTTTCAGCAAGCGTGTTAAAAAAAAACAGTTTTTTTGCCCGTTTTTTTTTTTTTAATTTTGTATGTTATGTCCGCACTTGAGCGTTGAGCGAGAGTTAAAACCAACGAGGATTTGTTGGAAATTTCATTACGAAGAGTTTGGTTTCTTGTTTGTTGGATCCGACTTATATAACCGGAGTTATTCACCTTTTAGTCTCAAAAAACTCACGCGTTTTTTCAAAACTTCCCGAAACAAATGAGATAATGAACTTTACTCTATCGTTGACTCACCCTGTACAATAAAATGAAAAAAAAAACAGTTTTTTTGTCTGTTTTTCAATTTTATAAGTTATGTACGCACTTGAACGATTTAAAAACTAACGAGGATTTATTGGGAATTTTGCTACGAAGGGTTTAACTCGATCCGACTTATATAACCGAAGTATTTACATTTTAAGCTCAAAAAATGCGTTTTGAAAACTGAAATTGTTTATAAACAAACGAGCACAAGTTTTTCGAGGTCCAAAAACTCGGGACAATACTCCTGGTGATACCCTGGAGAGGATAAAATCATAATGTTGCTGTATCTAAATTATGCCTATCTCATCTTTATTTTTTTACTAAACTATACACAGAAATTTTGTAATATTAACCCTCCAGAATTCAAAATGAAAAGCCAAGAAAACTTAAATTAATTAAGAGGCGGAATGCGAGCTATCCAGATAAACGTAATTTTACTATACAAAAGAAAAGGATCTTTAACTTACCTTCTACATCATAATTACGGAAATCTTCCCTGAAACTTTGCTCTACTTTTCCAGAAACTGATTCTTCATTAAATTCAAAAACTTCTCAGTTTGTTCAACCACCCGAAATTTTCAATGTAGTCGCCAAGAAGAACGAATGGGTTAATTTCGATATTTTCCCACCGGTAATAGCAAAGAAAATCAGCAAAACACTAAGAATTTTTAATGATAACATTTGGTCAAATTTTTATTTAAACGTTAATTTCTTTTAATTACTGTGATTTGCAAAAAAAAATATTCTTTTGAGATATTAATTTATGCAAACATTTTATCTAATGGTCAGTAGTATTATGAATTTAAGATTACTGCCAAGTTGTTGAACTTGTGCCGTTAGTAATTTAGACACATCTTATTTATATGTTGCCTTCAAAAGGTCTATAAGATCTGTCAGAACCGTTTCTGTTGTATTTTTTTCTGGTAACTGGACGGACGGGGAAATCCTCATGAGCCTGGTCGCAGCATTCCATGGCGAAGATTGTGTATTTTAATCAAAATTTACCTTTTTGACCGGAAAATCCAATTTGCGATTATTACCCAACGCAAACTGTTTTTTTATGTGGTTTATTCACTCGGGTAATTTTGCGTGCGAGTAACAAATATTAATATTCTATTCATTTATTATTCCGACTATATATAATATATATATATATATTATATATATATATATATATATATATATATATATATATATATATATATATATATATATA
>CM032448.1:131623920-131650930 GCA_019049505.1 Pachyrhynchus sulphureomaculatus | reverse complement strand
GCAATAACCTACAATCGATCCTTATAGTCCTTTTGGCCGTTGTAAGGAATTTCGCCACTAAATAGTACATTTCACATCAAAATTTCAGCTTTCATCAGCAAATATATCCTTTTTTGTGTTAAAGTTTATTTCGCAAATTTTTATCCATTTTATAGAGCTATTGAAAATTTAAAATTTTAAAAAAAGGGCAAAAAAAAAAACGTGTTTTCAATCGATTTCTATAGCCGCCCGAGAAGTCGATGGTTTTTGACCTCTTCGATGGTCGTTCTAATTCATCGTCTGGAATCTGTATCATCACCATCTGAGCTCGCGCTGGATAAAATATTTAAGGGCATATCTCTTTCGGTGTGTCCTTCATTTTCTTCTTCGGTGCCTTCATCTTCATGTTGGGATGTCTTTTGACTCCACCAACATACTTCTGCAAGCAATGCAGCTGTTTTCCTTTGTATCGTTTTTCCATTGGTATGGTGACCTGATGGAATCGCTCCCCTTGTTCGTCCGATTCGCTAGGCAATTGTTGTACGAACTCATCAAGGTGATGGTGCATAAAATGCAATTTTAATGTCATGGGTGAATTTATTTTATGAAAATAAAGAGAGCATTGTTTTCACCAATCTCTTCATTTCGTCTAGCTGTACACGATTCTTCTCTAAAACGCCCTCGATTACAGCTTTTATTGCGTCCCAGTCTCGCCGGTAATTGTGTGTCAGCACGTTTGTAAACTTTTCGCTTTTCATTAATTTTCGAATATCCGGCCCATGTGTGTATTTATTACAGCGTGTTTGTGTGTGTACCATAGCAGTTTACAAACTTTCTTTTCCAAAAATAGATGCTAATGGTTAGTAAACATTCAAAAGTGAGCTAAAAACTAGTTTTTTGAACGTAAAACCTGAAAAAAGCTGAAATTTTGTTGTGAAATTCCTTACAACCGGCCAAAAGAACTAAAGGATCGATTGTAGGTTACTGCAATGTTCAGCAAAGTTACTCGTGTTATGCAGAGAACATTTTTGTCGAAGCCAGTTATGCTAAAATATGCACGGTTTGTGAGTTATGGTCGAAAATGTGAAAAAATGGCATTTTTTTCGGCCTTTCTGCACTAAAAACACCCCGAAAGAGTTAAAATCTGGCCTCGACATGTTCACAAAAATTGTTGTATTTTAGTGTGAAGAACATTTCGTCTGAAGATTGCATTGAGAAATTCCCAATAATTTACGAGATATAGCCGTGCAAAACCAAAGCTCGAGTAAAACAAATTGATGATGGCAAAAAAAAAAAATCGAACTAAACTATCCAAACCCAAATAGGGTTTTGCTAGTTTGGGTGGGAACTTCCAGAAACTGAAGTCAGAATTTAGTTTACATTCGATGACCTCGAAAATGTCGCACAGTGTTATGGACCAAAAGGCATAAAATGGCGGGCATAACAAATTGAATTGTTCCCACTGGGTTCAATATTTTTATACTAAAAGTTCAGAGTATTTTTGCTATAACAAAAGGCATATTTTCTGAAAGTTTCAAGCCGATCGATTCACTAGACCTGTACAATTAAATTAACACGTAGGCTGACACATAGATGTCGCCCTTTTCAAAAAATCCCTATGATTTTTAGGAAGTACGAATCTTCAAACGATACGTGTCAACATTTCATGACATTTCAGCGATTAATTTACAAGTTACAGTGGTTTTAATGACGCTACTTTTGATATTTTCAAAACAATGGAAAAAAATCGAATTTCGTGTGTGTTGATTAAACACTGTTTTTTGATGGGAAAAAATACCGTTCAAGCAAAGCAATGGCTTGATAAGTGTTACGGAGACTCTGCTCCTAGAAAAATCACTCATCATTTACTGGTATGCTAAATTTATATGCGGTCGTATGGACACAAATGATGGTGAAAGCTCCGGACGCCCAAATGAGGCGGTTACATCGGAAAACATCAAAAAAATCCACAAAATTGTACTGGATAACCGTAAAGTAAAATTGCCTGAGATAACTGACACCCTAAAGATATCAAAAGACCGTTTTGGTCATATGTTGCATGAACATTTGGACATGAGAAAGCTCTGTTCGAAATAGGTATCGCGTTTGCTCACAATAGACCAAAAACAACAACGTGTTGATGATTTTGAGCGCTGTTTGGACCTGTTTAAGCGCAATAAAAAGGGTTTTTTCAAGCAATATGTGGCAATGGATGAAACATGGATCCACCACTACACACTGGAATCAAAATCGGCAGTCAGCTGAGTGGACAGCAGCCGGTGAAAGCCGCCAGAAGCGACCAAAGACACAACAATCGGCTGGGAAGGTTTGAACCTCTGCATTTTGAGATGGGCATGGAATAATTTTCATCGACTAAGAAACCATCAATAGTAAAGTTATTGGTGCGTTTGAAGGCAGAAATCGCAAAGAAATGGCCCCAAATAAACACGAAAAAAGTGTTCTTTCATCAAGACAATGCACCGTGCCCCAAGTCAATGGTTACGATGGCAAAATTTCGTGAATTGAAGTTCGAATTGCTTCTTCATCCACCGTATTCTCCAGATTTGGCCCCCAGCGACTATTATCTATTCGGAGACCTCAAAAAAAATGCTCGAGGGAAAGAGATTTGTCTTCAGTAAAGAAGTTATCGTCGAAACTGAGGGCTATTTTGAAGGCAAAGACAAATCCTTCTACAAGAAAAAGGTATAGAAATGTGAGAAAAGCGTTGGACTGATTGTATCACTCTTTAAAGGAGACTATGTTGATGAATAAAGTCGAATTTTGCAAAAAATTGTGTTTTAAATAGCTAGAGCAAAAACTTTTCAGCAAGCGTGTTAAAAAAAAAAAACAGTTTTTTGCCCGTTTTTTTTTTAATTTTGTATGTTATGTCCGCACTTGAGCGTTGAGCGAGAGTTGAAAACCAACGAGGATTTGTTGGAAATTTCATTACGAAGAGTTTGGTTTCTTGTTTGTTTGGATCCGACTTATATAACCGGAGTTATTCACCTTTTTAGCTCAAAAAACGCGTTTTCAAAACTTCCCGAAACAAATGAGATAATGAATTTTACTCTATCGTTGACTCACCCTGTACAATAAAATGAAAAAAAAAAAAACAGTTTTTTTTTTTTTGTCTGTTTTTCAATTTTATAAGTTATGTACGCACTTGAACGATTTAAAACTAACGAGGATTTATTGGAAATTTTGTTACGAAGGGTTTAACTCGATCCGACTTATATAACCGAAAGTATTTACATTTTAAGCTCAAAAAATGCGTTTTGAAAACTGAAATTGTTTATAAACAAACGAGCACAAGTTTTTCGAGGTCCAAAACTCGGGACAATACTCCTGGTGATACCCTGGAGAGGATAAAATCATAATGTTGCTGTATCTAAATTATGCCTATCTCATCTTTATTTTTTTACTAAACTATACAGAAATTTTGTAATATTAACCCTCCAGAATTCAAAATGAAAAGCCAAAGAAAACTTAAATTAATTAAGAGGCGGAATGCGAGCTATCCAGATAAACGTAATTTTACTATACAAAAGAAAAGGCATCTTTAACTTACCTTCTACATCATAATTACGGAAATCTTCCCTGAAACTTTGCTCTAACTTTTCCAGAAACTGATTCTTCATTAAATTCAAAACTTCTCAGTTTGTTCAACCCACCCCGAAAATTTTCAATGTAGTCGCCAAGAAGAACGAATGGGTTAATTTCGATATTTTTCCCACCGGTAATAGCAAAAGAAATCAGCAAAACACTAAGAATTTTTAATGATAACATCTTGGTCAAATTTTTATTTAAACGTTAATTTCTTTTAATTACTGTGATTTGCAAAAAACTTCTTTTGAGATATTAATTTATGCAGACATTTTATTGGTCAGTAGTATTATGAATTTAAGATTACTGCCAAGTTGTTGAACTTGTGCCGTTAGTAAATTTAGACACATCTTATTTATATGTTGCCTTCAAACAGGTCTATAAGATCTGTCAGAACCGTTTCTGTGTATTTTTTTCTGGTAACTGGACGGACGGGGAAATCCTCATGAGCCTGGTCGCAGCATTCCATGGCGAAGATTGTGTATTTTAATCAAAATTTACCTTTTTGACCGGAAAATCCAATTTGCGATTATTACCCAACGCAAACTGTTTTTTTTATGTGGTTTATCACTCGGGTAATTTTGCGTGCGAGTAACAAATATTAATATTCTATTCATTTATTATTCCGACTATATATATATATATATATATTTATATATATATATATATATATATATATATATATATATATATATATATATATATATATATATATACAGGGTTACAAGGAAAGTCGTCCTAGATAATTAAGGACGTTATAGTTTAGGTCGTTTCTGACCGATTTCCTAAACTTAACCGTTTTCGAGATATTGAAGTTTAAAGATTTTCTAAAAAAAACATGTTTTTTTTGCTTTTATATCGATTTTTTTTTATTAGAGGTTCTCGAGTGCGATTTTTTGGTTATTTTAGTTAGTCTGTATGTCAAGTATCAAAAATCATCAAAAAAATTTGAACTAATTACTAACAGTTTCAAATGGCGGCTTGTTAATGTTTCTAAATTACGAATTTTTACCAAGTGTTTCCTACTTTAAATCAATAAAGAGAAAAAAAAATGTATGGAAGTTATTCTGTAAATTATTTTAAAAACTTTTATGTCTTTTTAGCTATCTAAAACGGTATAATACCTACTGGATCTATTGAAAATTCTAAGAAAATGAGATTTCAATAGGCCCAAATGTAGAGTAACATAATAATAGAATTTAGATACTACAATTACCGGTTTACTACCTGCACCTTCAAACAATAAAAAGGGTTGGGTAAGCATTTTTTTTTCCGGTCGGGGTACTCTCTGTGCGAGTGACATTTTCTGTTCACTAAACAGTATTGAATGATTTTTAGTCTGCTCATGCGATTCGTCCGTGGTAGATGTGCTATACCGTGCTTTTCAAAAATATCTATGTTTCATCTTCTGACTGTGTGAATTGGCTCGTAACTGGATTTTGATCTCTGCTTGTGAATATGGCAAACGTATACCAACAGGAATATGCTGACATCCTAATGTGTTACGGATTTTGCGAAGGAGTGTCGTCGCGTGCACGTGATGAATACATACTGCGATATCCTACTCGTCGTGTACCTGATGTTAGCGTATTTGATGGAACTTATCGAAGACTACGAGAAACTGGTTCCGTACAAAGACGGCGGACTGACATGGGACGACCACGTATCTTTGACGAAGACAAAGAAAACGAAATACGACGTCTCTTTGAGGTGGACCCAACCACATCTACAAATGTTGTCGCACAACAGCTTGGTATTTCGCAGTGGAAGGTATGGTTTGTAATGTATACTGTTGTTCAACACCCTTACCACTATACGCCCGTGCAAGTCATTGAAGTAGGGGATCCGTTGCGACGATTAGAATTCTGCAGATTTATGCTCAATACCGATGTCGATCTTTTTTTAAGAAAATACTATGGACTTACGAGTCGAAATTCGACAAAGACGGTCTTACAAACTACCACAATGCCCCACTATTGTGCTTCTAAAGAGGAAGGCAACCCAAACAAAAAAAGAACGAAAGGATCATAAACATGATTCAGCTTAAATGTGTGGATGGGTATAATTTCAAATTATTTGGTTGGGCCATTCTTCCTGCCAGATAATTCGAATGGCGAGAAATACGACAATTTTTTGCGGAATGATTTACCTAATTTGATGGAAGACCTACCTGTTGGTTTGAGACAAAACATGTACTTTCAACACGATGGCTGCCCAGCTCACTACAGAGGAAGTGTTCGTGCATGGCTCAATGACAATTATCCCAACAAATGGATTGGAAGAGGCGGACCCATACCTTGGTCGGCGAGAAGCCCAGACCTAACACCGATGGATTTTTATGCGTGGGGTCACATGGAAAGTCTCGTATACGACCAGATGACTCCTATCGAAAACGTGGATGTCCTGAGACAAAAAATAATTGATGCGGCTGACGAAATGAGGCGGCACCTCACAACCAGCGTTGTGAAAAGTAATTTAAAAAAAAAGAATGAGAATTTGTGTTAGAAATAGGGGGCGACCATATAGAACATGAATTATAATTAATAAAAAAAACCGGTCAAGTGCAAGTTGAACTTGCGCAGTTAGTGTTCCGTACGTTGATTGCTTTTAAAATAAAAAATTTTGTTACAGATGTATAAAGTGATCAGTAACTTCACAAAACATACCCCAAATGAGTTTTCAACAAAGTTTGTTTCCAATCTTTACTGAAATCTGATGACCTTGAAATTTTTGTTTTTTTTAAATACCAAAATAATTATTAAAGATAATGCACTCGTGATAATTTTTTTTCGTTCAATCTACACCCCGTGGAGAATATTCTGGAATTTTTTCAAAATTTTTTTGATAAGTACTTTTCGAGATAAGGCGCGGGACAGCGATTTTTTTCGCGATTTTTTAAAAATAATACAAAGAAAAAGTGCGCGCAAGTATTACATTATATATACATTTTTTACTCGTGTTTTCACAAGCTTTCATTTGACACCTCACTCGATGAGCTAGTAAAAAATTTTTCTTTTTCGCTTCCGATTTCACCCCCAAAACTAAACCCTTAATTCAAAATTTAACTATTAAAACTATATGGCTCTGATGAGGCCATCAATTCCTATATTGTTACCAAATTTCAACTTTCTATGTCAAATAGTTTCGGAGAAAATCGGGTGTGAGAGACAGACAGACACCGAAGTGATTTTATAAGTGTTCCGTACGGAACACTAAAAATATTAAATTGCAAGGTTTTTTGTTTTATTTGTGTATTTTTCGTATTTTCACCTAGAACTAAAAATTTACCTTTTGCTACCCGAGCCCGCTTTAGGTGTCATTCTGTGTATAGTTTTCCTATTAAACTCCTAGTATTATACCTTTTTTGATAGCTAAAAAGACGTAAAAGTTTTTAAAATAATTTGCAGAATAACTTCCATACATTTCTTTTTCTCTTTATTGATTTAAAGTAGGAAACACTTGGTAAAAATTCGTAATTTAGAAACATTAACAAGCCGCCATTTGAAACTGTTAGTAACTAGTTCAAATTTTTTTGATGATTTTTGATACTTAACATACAGACTAACTAAAAATAACCAAAAAATCGCACTCGGGAACCTCTAATAAAAAAAAATTGATATAAAAGCAAAAAAAACATGTTTTTTTTTTAGAAAATCTTTAAAGTTGAATATCTCGAAAACGGTTAAGTTTAGGACATCATGTCATAGAATCAAATCGGTCAGAAACGACCTAAACTATAACGTCCTTCATTATCTAGGACGACTTTCCCTGTAACCCTGTATATATATATATATATATATATATATATATATATATATATATATATATATATATATATATATATATATATATGTGTGTGTGTGTTTTACATTAAAATTCCGGGTGTCAATCCGTTCATCTAACAATGAATTTGCACGACTGCTTTAAAACTTTGTGCTGTTACTCAAACCGAGATCTTAAAAGCTTTGTGTCGAATAAGGACTAAAGCTGTGGTATTTGATAATATTCCTATTGATTTTATCATTTTTTGCTCTCCTTTTATTTTAAAATATATTTGTCATATTGTAAACTTTTGTATCGAGATGTCAGTATATCCATCCGCCTGGAAAACTGCGCATGTTGTACCATTACCTAAGACTTGACTGCCCAATGGCATATAGTGATTTACGCCCTGTAAGCATACTTCGAGTATTATCAAAAGTTCTTGAACATATTGTAAAATCACAACTAGTAGAATATATAGAAAAATATGGTATTTTACCTGCAGTGCAGTCTGGCATTAAGCGATCACACAGTTGTGCTACTGCACTTCTTAATGTGACCGACCATATATTTAGGGAGATCGATAGAAATAAATGTACTACTTTAATCTTGCTCGATTATTCAAAAGCATTTGACATGCTCGACCTCTCACTTTTAATTCGTATCTTGAAATTTGTAGGTCTGTATAAAGACGCTGTTAAGTTTATTGGAGAATATCTCAAAGATCGTCATCAGAGAGTTGTCTTGAGTGGATCTTTCTCGGACCTCCAAAGGGTGACCGCAAGGATCAATTTTTGGACCCTATTCTATTCTGCATTTATACCCATTTATTTTCGTCATTTCTCAAAGTCTGTAACTGTCAGATGTACGCTGACGATACTCAGTTGTTTTACTCTTTTTCTGAGAATGCAGTGCTTGACGGTTGTCTACTGATAAATGGTGACTTGGAGGTTATACAGAGAGTTTCGGAAGAACATCATTTGAAACTTAATCCCAACAAATGTGTCGCAATGTTGTTCGGTGGACCAATTGTTGCAAAGAGACTCACTTCACTAGTTGACGTTAATATTTCTAATGAAAGGATACCTGTTAAAGCTGAGGCTAAAAATCTTGGCTTAATTTTGGATTCAACTTTAAGGTTTAAAAAACACGTGTCCTTGCATTAAGAGGGCAGTGGGTCTATTTAGGTGACTTTATAACTCAAGACATTTACTAAATACTCAGTTAAAACTCATGCTTTGCGGTTCTATCATTTTATCAATATTTAACCACTGTGATGTTGTTTACGGCTCCTATTTGACTGCAGAAGATACAAAAAGAATTAAAAAAATTCAGAAATATTGTTTACGGTTTATCTACGATATAAAGAAACGAAATCCAGTTACTTATAAACTGAAGGAAGCTAAATGGATTGACATGAAGTCAAGGCGACATTTACATTGTTGTACCGTGTATCATAAAAAATTATCTGCACAAAGTCACCTACGTATCTTTTTAAAAAAATTCCGTTCAAGACTGACGTTCATAATATAAATATACTAGCCGTGCCCGCGGCTCCGCTCGCGTGGACTTGATTCACTACTATCGTCACTGCTTATTCCTTATGTTACCTAACGTAATAAAATATCTGCTATTATTTCCCCTTATCTCCCACTATTTCTCCTTATCTCCCATTATCTCACCATAATTCTCATTATCTTGACTTATCTCGACATATCTCGCAATGTTTCTCCTTATCTCCCATTATTTCTCCTTATCTCCCATTATCTCACCATAACTCCCATTATCTACACTTATCTCTGCTTATCTCCCATTATTTCTTGTTATCTCCCATTATTTATATTTATCTCCCATTATCTCACCTTATCTCCCGTTATCTAGGCTTATATCGAATCATATAGAACATATGTATAAATTTATAAAAAACACGTAAATCGGATCAGTGGTTGTCAAGTGATAAGCGCACTAACGGACAGACAAACAGACAGAGAGACATTGCATTTTATATATATTATATTCTTTGCTACATTATATTGTTCCATATTTAATGGTTTAGGCAGTGTATTGCAAGAGAACGCGCTAACGGTAACCTTTTTTCCGACTTGATTCACTATTATCGTCACTGCTTACCATATTCTTTATGTTACCCAACGCAATAAAATATATCCTATAACCTGGCCAGAGAACATATGTATGTTTAAAAAAAAAGCACAGTGCACTAACGGACAGACAGACAGATAGGCAGACAGACAGGCAGAGAGACGTTGCATTTTATATATATTATAGATAGAAAATTATAGATAACCTGGCCAGAGAATAAATGTATGAATTAAAAAAAAAAACACGTAAATCGGATAAGTGGTTCTCGAGTGATAAGCGCACTAACGGACAGACAGATAGACAGAGAGACGTTACATTGTATTGCAAGAGAACGCGCTAGCGGCAAACTTTTCTCCGACTTGATTCACTGTTATCGTCACTGCTTATTCCTTATGTCACCTAACGTAATAAAATATATTCTATAACCTAGACAAAGAATATATGTATGTTTAAAAAAAAAGCACGTAAATCGGATAAGTGGTTCTCCAGTGATAAGCGCACTAACGGACAGACAGGCAGACAGAGATACGTTGTATTTTATATATATTATAGATGTAATAAAATATATATCTATAACCCGGTCAGAGAACATATGTATGAATCACGTAAATCGAATAAGTGGTTCTCGAGGGATAAGCACACTAACGGACAGACAGACAGACAGAGAGAGGTTGCATTTTATATATATTATAGATATAGATTATTATTATTATATAACCTGGCCAAAGAATATATATATAAATTTAAAAAAAGATACGTAAATCGGATAAGTGGTTCTCGCGTGATAAACGCACCAATGGACAGACAGACGGACAGAGAGACATTACATTTTATATATATTATAGATTATAGATATTCTCTGCTACATAATATTGTTCCATATTTAATGGTTTAGGCAGTGTATTGCAAGAGAACGCGCTAACGGTAACCTTTTTTCCGGCTTGATTCACTATTATCGTCACTGCTTACCATATTCTTTATGTTACCCAACGCAATAAAATATATCCTATAACCTGGCCAGAGAACATATGTATGTTTAAAAAAAAGCCCAGTGCACTAACGGACAGACAGACAGATAGGCAGACAGACAGGCAGAGAGACGTTGCATTTTATATATATTATAGATAGAAAATTATAGATAAACCTGGCCAGAGAATAAATGTATGAATTAAAAAAAAAAACACGTAAATCGAATAAGTGGTTCTCGAGTGATAAGCGCACTAAACGGGGGACAGACAGATAGACAGAGAGACGTTACATTGTATTGCAAGAGAACGCGCTAGCGGCAAACTTTTCTCCGACTTGATTCACTGTTATCGTCACTGCTTATTCCTTATGTCACCTAAC
The DNA here is from genome assembly GCA_019049505.1 of Pachyrhynchus sulphureomaculatus. Taxonomy (NCBI): domain Eukaryota; kingdom Metazoa; phylum Arthropoda; class Insecta; order Coleoptera; family Curculionidae; genus Pachyrhynchus; species Pachyrhynchus sulphureomaculatus. The sequence goes on along the minus strand of CM032448.1, from coordinate 131,640,139 downwards.
GTAATAAAATATATTCTATACCTAGACAAAGAACATATGTATGTTTAAAAAAAAAGCACGTAAATCGGATAAGTGGTTCTCCAGTGATAAGCGCACTAACGGACAGACAAGCAGACAGAGATACGTTGTATTTTATATATATTATAGATGTAATAAAATATATATCTATAATCCGGTCAGAGAACATATGTATGAATCACGTAAATCGAATAAGTGGTTCTCGAGGGATAAGCACACTAACGGACAGACAGACAGACAGAGAGAGGTTGCATTTTATAAATATTATAGATATAGATTATTATTATTATATAACCTGGCCAAAGAATATATAAAATAATTTAAAAAAAGATACGTAAATGGGATAAGTGGTACTCGCGTGATAAACGCACCAATGGACAGACAGACAGACAGAGAGACATTACATTTTATATATATTATAGATTATAGATATTCTCTGCTACATAATATTGTTCCATATTTAATGGTTTAGGCTGTGTATTGCAAGGGAACACGCTAGCGGCCACCTTTTTTCCGACTTCGTTCACTATTATCGTCACTGCTCATTCCCTATGCTACCTATCGTAATAAAATATAGCCTATAACCTGGACAGAGAACATATGTATGTTTAAAAAAAAAAAGTACGTAAATCGGATAAGTCGTTCTTTAGTGATAAGCGCACTAACGGACAGACAGACAGACCGACAGACAGACAGGCAGACAGACAGAGAGACGTTGCATATTATATATATTATAGAAGAAGCAGAGGCTTACTTACGCCCCCATTTCATAAAACAGGCATATTTGAAAGGTCTTTCACTTACAATTTAGTTAAAACTTATAACAACCTATCGGACATTCTGAAATCTAAATCAGTCAAATGTTTCAAAAAGTACGTAAAGCATTTGTTATTGCAGAACAATTGAAGATATTACTTGTTCCTAAAAATGTAAGTTTTCTAATCTTAAATCATGGCTTTCTGTAACTGACATAACGTCTCTTTAGAATGTGAAGCAAACAGTTCAGCCAACAAGTTCGCTTTTTCAACAGGTGTCGTTGCAACATAATTATCTGGCCGTGTGAGTGGTGGTATGGTAAAATTTTGCCTAACTGCTTTAGCGACTAGGCAAAAGGACCTGGAATTGTTGGGACAAGCGAGAAGTTTGTTTCTAATTCATCGATTGTGTGCCTCCTTGGTTTCGTCGATAATTTCTTTGCATCTGTTCCGGGCACGAACAAAGGTGTTACGATTTATGGTGTTAGGAATGTCACGCCATTGTCGGTAGGCAAGATGTTTCGAAGCAACAGCTTTTTTGCATTTTCGGTCAAACCAAGGCTTGACGTTGGAAGGACATTTCTTCGAAAAAGGAATGTAAGCTTCCATACCAGCCAAAATAACATCGGAAACCTCCCAGGCGCAGTCAGATGGGTAGTCGGAACGAAAACAAACGTCTAACCAAGGAAAAGTTCGAAAATATTCCATGAATACGGCGACTTAAAGTTTTTCTCGGGGTAGACCACTATGAGCTTCTAAATTAGATTTAGTACACAAACAACAACGGTTAAAAAGGGCACCAGAAATGCTGGACGATGGTTTGACTAGGATAATTTCATGTTTCCAGATAAGACCAGCATTGACTTCGTTGGTTTCGGAACAACATGCCTGACTAGCAACAGCTCAAGACGAAGCGTGTTCGGATACTTTCAATTATTTTTTAACAGACTGTAACCGGAAACTCTTGTTGCTCCGTATATCTCGTACTATACGCCCTTTTCAGGGTTCTTGTAGTGGAAATCTAAAAATGGTGTTATTTTTCATTTTTTTCCAGTTATATAGGTTTACAGGGAAAGTCGTCCTAGATAATTAAGGACGTTATAGTTTAGGTCGTTTCTGACCGATTTGACTCTATGACATGATGTCCTAAACTTAACCGTTTTCGAGATATTGAAGTTTAAAGATTTTCTAAAAAAAACATGTTTTTTTTGCTTTTATATCGATTTTTTTTTATTAGAGGTTCTCTAGTGCGATTTTTTTGGTTATTTTTAGTTAGTCTGTATGTCAAGTATCAAAAATCATCAAAAAATTTGAACTAGTTACTAACAGTTTCAAATGGCGGCTTGTTAATGTTTCTAAATTACGAATTTTTACCAAGTGTTTCCTACTTTAAATCAATAAAGAGAAAAAAAAATGTATGGAAGTTATTCTGCAAATTATTTTAAAAACTTTTACGTCTTTTTAGCTATCAAAAAAGGTATAATACTAGGAGTTTAATAGGAAAACTGTACACAGAATGACACCTAAAGCGGGCTCGGGTAGCAAACAGTAAATTTTTAGTTCTAGGTGAAAATACGAAAAATACACAAATAAAACAAAAAACCTTGCAATTTAATATTTTTTATTAATTATAATTCATGTTCTATATGGTCGCCCCTATTTCTAACACAAATTCTCATTCTTTTTCTTAAATTACTTTTCACAACGCTGGTTGTGAGGTGCCGCCTCATTTCGTCAGCCGCATCAATTATTTTTTAGGACATCCACGTTTTCGATAGGAGTCATCTGGTCGTATACGAGACTTTTCATGTGACCCCACACATAAACATCCATCGGTGTTAGGCCTGGGCTTCTTGCCGGCCACGGTATGGGTCCGCCTCTTCCAATCCATTTTGTTGGGATAATTGTCATCGAGCCATGCACGAACACTTCCTCTGTAGTGAGCTGAGCAGCCATCGTGTTGAAAGTACATGTTTTGTCTCAAACCAGTAGGTAGGTCTTCCATCAAATTAGGTAAATCGTTCCGCAAAAAATTGTCGTATTCCTCACCATTCAAATTATCTGGTAGGAAGAATGGCCCGACCAAATAATTTGAAATTATACCCATCCACACATTTAAGCTCAATCTTGTTTGTGATCCTTTCGTTCTTTTTTTGTTTGGGTTGCCTTCCTCTTTAGAAGCCCAATAGTGGGCATTGTGGTAGTTTTGTAAGACCGTCTTTGTCGAATTTCGACTCGTAAGTCCATAGTATTTTCTTAAAAAAAGATGCATCTTCGACATCGGTATTGAGCATAAATCTGCAGAATTCTAATCGTCGCAACGGATCCCCTTCTTCAATGACTTGCACGGGCGTATAGTGGTAAGGGTGTTGCCCAACAGTATGCATTACAAACCTTCCACTGCGAAATACCAAGCTGTTGTGCGACAACATTTGTAGATGTGGTTGGGTCCTCCTCAAAGAGACGTCGTATTTCGTTTTCTTCGTCTTCGTCAAAGATACGTGGTCGTCCCATGTCAGTCCGCCGTCTTTGTACGGAACCAGTTTCTCGTAGTCTTCGATAAGTTCCATCAAATACGCTAACATCAGGTACACGACGAGTAGGATATCGCAATATGTATTCATCACGTGCACGCGACGACACTCCTTCGCAAAATCCGTAACACATTAGGATGTCAGCATCTTCCTCGTTGGTATACGTTGCCATATTCACAAACAGAGATCAAAATCCAGTTACGAGCCAATTCACACAGTCAGAAGATAAAACACAGATATTTTTGAAAAGCACGGTATAGCACATCTACCACGGACGAATCGCATGAGCAGACTAAAAATCCTTCAATAATGTTTAGTGAACAGAAAATGTCACTCGCACAGAGAGTACCCAACCCTTTTTATTGTTTGAAGGTGCAGGTAGTAAACCGGTAATTGGTAGTATCTAAATTCTATTATTATGTTACTCTACATTTGGGCCTATTGAAATCTCATTTTCTTAGAATTTTCAATAGATCCAGTAGATATTATACCGTTTTAGATAGCTAAAAAGACGTAAAAGTTTTTAAAATAATTTGCAGAATAACTTCCATACATTTTTTTTCTCTTTATTGATTTAAAGTAGGAAACACTTGGTAAAAATTCGTAATTTAGAAACATTAACAAGCCGCCATTTGAAACTGTTAGTAACTAGTTCAAATTTTTTGATGATTTTTGATACTTGACATACAGACTAACTAAAAATAACCAAAAAATCGCACTCGAGAACCTCTAATAAAAAAAAAAATCGATATAAAAGCAAAAAAAAAAACATGTTATTTTTTTAGAAAATCTTTAAACTTCAATATCTCGAAAACGGTTAAGTTTAGGACATCATGTCATAGAGTCAAATCGGTCAGAAACGACCTAAACTATAACATCCTTAATTATCTAGGACGACTTTCCCTGTAACCCTGTATATGTTCAAATATAAGGGGAGGGAAATTGTCGGAGGGATTGCTACATATATTATGCTTTTATTTCCTTTTCAGATTCGAGGGGTATGAAATTCGTATTATTTTTTCATTATCGTCAACTTTAGCAGAAATAATAAGTAAATGCAAATGGAAGAATTCTGCTGTAAATATCTCTGACACTCTCCATTTGCCTTGTTTTTCTTTTCTGAGGATATCTTATTATAAAGTACATATCGTAAAAACATCGACTGGTAGTGCTTCAATTAAGTTACTTTAAGAAAAACCTTAAGAATATCAAGTTCAGTACTTTGGGAAGTACGTACGCTGGTTAGTATTAATAAAATATTCTTTTAATTGATTAAGAACTGGAGCTGAAAATATAGGCGTTAGAAGAAAATCACATATTCCATAATTTTGTGCATATATAGTATATACTTAAGTGAATTATGTAACGGTAAAATGGAACGGAGCTTTTTTACGGCATATCAATTATACGAGTATAAGAACATGTTTATGACTAATCTACTGCTTATGGAATGAGAAAAGTAGTAGAGGACACCGGCAAACATGATGGTTTGACGACATCAAAAGACTAGTGGGATACAACTAGATAAACAAGGACCAAAACCGAAGAAGATGGACGTGCTTAAGGGAGGCCTATGTCCGACGATGGACTACATAGCTGATGATGATGACTGCTTCTTCAAGTTTTTTGGTTCGAGATAATGGACATATTTTAAGGATATTTAATTATAGTAAAACATATAGGTCTTTTTCATCGTTTCTTGAAGTCGAGGAGTCTAAACATTACAATATTTTTTCATTAATTAAATTTTAACAGGGTGAAGACGGTGACAGGTTTAGAGGTCGTTAATATTATGAGAATTTTTCTAGATTTTTAGTTGGATAATGGATATATTTGAAACACAAATATGTAATGTAAAATAACAGAAAAATTGGGGTTAAAAGGATGAAGGAAGGTGTTAGCGGAGTACCTTCATTTATGTATATTGGGTTATATATCTAGTTTAGAATTCTTGCAGTAGAGAACCCTTAAAAATGTATTATTTTATTATTTCCAGCGGGGTGGAGATCGATTTATATTGTACATTTTCAACAGTATTCTGAATTTTTTTTCTGGTTTTTGGTTGCGATGCTGGACAAAATTTGGGTATAATTATTTGTAGGTGTTTATATGGCTCTTTTAGACTTTTTGGAGTCGTGAAATCTGAAAATTAAGTGATTTTTTTATTATTTCCAACTATATTAAGGGAACATTACACTTTCTCGGTCGAAAATTTTAATAATTTTTATGGGGCTAATAAATTAATAAAAAAACATTTTTCTAACATATATTTTAATTCTTCAAATACAGGAAAAAAAAATTAAATAATTTTTTAAATAATTTTTTATAGGAGGTTTTTGTAGCCTCATTTTGAAAATTTTGATTTTCTGGCGTGCAGGATTGCGGCTCACTCGAACGTCTGAAAAAAAATCCTTAGAAAAAGTATGATTTGGCCCCAATATAGACTACGATTATTTCCTCCTCTTCCAAAATTGGTGGTCTCAAAAATAACATTTTTTTTTTCGTAAAAAAATATTAAAAATTGAAGACAAAGTTAACCAGTCTTTTTTATTCTAGTTTATACTGGGGCTATGTAGTTAAATAGTTTTTTAAGTTATCGCGCACGCCGATTACAAAAACATTGTCTTGAGAAAAAACGCGTTTAAAGTTTTGACAAACGAATTTTCACATATAAAACCTACTTAACGTTCAATCAGCTATGCCTGCTGCATACAAAATCCCTTCCGACTCCTCATACGCCTTGTTCTCAAGCGTTCTTTCGTCTCTCCGTGCGATTCTGACCTTAATAGTGCTTGGACTTAAATCAGAAGCTTTTATAATTTTTTCTGCAGATGTACTGGCAAAATTAAAAATATTTTCATCCGAAAATCGATTACCATAAAACTGTCTTTTACGTAGTCTGCACACTCGCTTCGAACTAAATTTCCCGTATATTTTATCAATGTTACACAATGTTACCTGAGACGTTTACTGAGTGATGTTAGCCTTGCGAGCGATATTTTCGAACTGAGCAGGCCAGCGTACCGTTTGTTTTGGAGCTACAGTTTTGCCTCAAATTGAAAAGATATTATGCCCATAATAGTAAGCTCTCCTTTTACCTGCTTCTATCGTTCTTAGAATCATGAAAGTAGCAGATGTCACGTAGAGTAAAACTTTTGTAAACGGCCAAAATATAAGTTGGCACGCCGCGTGGTCGATTTGGCCTGCTTTACCCTTGGCGCTAAAATCGTCTATAACTTTGAAAGTATTTGCAATTTTCAGAGAATATTATTGAAATATAATATTTTTGAATAGGATCCTTTCTAAAAACTCGATTTTTCCAACCCGAGAAAGGGTAATGTTCCTTTAAAAGCCGTTTCTCAACTTAATTTTGACATAAAATTCTTAGTGTATAAAATCCCAAGTTGTTATACTTGGATTAAGATACTCTTTAGTGCGAAAAAGTTAAATTTAGTGTTTATTTTAAAAGCTCGTGTTTGTCAAGGAAGTTATGGGCAAATCACTTTACTTCTTTTACCCCACCAAATTGAGTTTAAGACTCCAACAAATGGTCTTGCATTTGTCGCATAAATCCTCAGCAAATACTTAACTTTATCTACTTATTATGTATGTGATAATCTTCATGCAATGGAACTATTTGTATTTTTATGTTCCTGCTTAGATTCTTCTCGTTGCTTTGAGAGAGAAATGTTGTATATATGTTGTTCTGTAACAAGTTTTTCAATGCATTCATTGAACCAGACAGGTGTGTTTTCTCTTATTTCTTCACAGTTTTGTAGTGCCATAGACGAGTGAACTAATATAGGTCGCACTCAACCAGAAATTAAAATTTCTAGAAGATGCAAGAATTTCAAACGTGCCTATTTTATCAGCACATCTTCAGATGAATTCTACATACTATTGGAATACGGAGTACCACCATGTATTTCTGCCCCCTCTGTTGTAAAAAATTTACCTCCAGCTTTGCTTCTTTTGTCTATAGTAGTACCTGCCAAAAGGTAGAATTTGATGTGCCGGAAATAATTTTTGTACAGACCGCTAAGATTGGTAAGATAACAAAAATTAAAAATAAATGTTTACTCACAGTTTACCTTGATTGTACTATATGGGGTGAAAAATCTCGAGACTTTTAAAGAAAAAACAATGTTTTTCCCAAAAATCGATTTTATTCTTCAACATAGTTTCCTTTAAGAGCGATATATGTATTACAGCGATCTTCTAACATTTGGATACCTTCATATGGTACGATTTGTCGAGCTCTCTAAAACAAGCCTCAGTTTCCTATTCGACTTCTTCATTTTGTCGCTGGGGGCTAGATCTGGCGAATTTCACCATTAATTTTATAGAATTGTGAGCTGATGGATTAGGTTGGTAAGATAATACTTACTAGGCTTTAGGCAACAGTATCGACCGTTAAGACCAGAGTACCGTGGAGAGTCAAGTTGGAATGACTCTCGCTGGCTACTTTATATATAAGCCTACCTGATGAAGCGTATAGGCTCAGAAACTATAGTCGTAGGAGGAAAGGCATGTAATATAGCATTCACGGGATCTTTATTTGTTGGTCACTTTGCATTTGCAAATTCTCGACATTATGTTGTAGTGACCAATCAAGTAACAAACCATGTTCCGAAATTTTATTTCGGAATATCGATTTGATTAAATTTTGTTTTAATAATGGTTTTTCGGCTTCCCAAGCGTCTTAAGAAGCCGGAATTATGCGCCGATAACTCTTGGTTTTTTTCATCACGATAATGCGCCTTCTCACACAGCATGGGTTCTTCGCGACTTTTTCATCAAAAACTCAACTCATATCATTCCGTAATCGCCCTATTCGCCTGATTTAGCTCCGTCGGACTTCTGGCTATTCCCTAAACTCAAAAAACCGCTTCGAGAACATCGTTTTGAGTCGATCAAGGAGATTAAAACCGAATCGGAGAAGGCTTTAATGGCCATTCCAGAAATCGAATTCAACAAGTGTGTCGAAGACTAGAAAAAACGTTGGCATAAATGTATTGTATCCAAGGGGGATTACTTGGAAGGGGACGAAATAAATTTGGAAAAATAAATAACCCGTTTGCGTTTTATTTCAAAAGTCTTACTATTTTTTGATCACAGTAGTATTTACTATATTTAGTTCAGGTTAGAGACAGAGAATGATGAAATTTTGAACATATTTATTTACAATCGACCATATAAGGGATGTGATCTGGGTTTAAATGCAAAACTTTTCATTATTTCCAGCCTTAAAAAAAATATTATGTAGAGAGGACTTCGGATTAAGAGTGCGATCTGAGAAAGTCATTATCATTATTTGATTTATTACTGTGGTCAAAAAATAGTAAGACTTTTAAACTTAAATCGCCCGGGCATTTCCAAATCGGATTAATTTTTTTTCGTTGGGTTAGTAGGACCTTAACTGCCATCTGTGTCAAATCTTAAGACCAAAGCGTCAGTAGTTAATAAGATTCGCTTGTATTCGTTCAACAACAAAAGTGCATTATTTGATTTTTAACATTAGTGAAAAAATTCAGCAAAGAAGTTGCATAAAATTTTGTTTTAAAAATGGTTTTTCGGCTTCTCAAACGTTCGAAAGAGGCCGGTTTTTTCATCACGATAATGCGCCTTCTCATACAGCATTCGTTCTTCACGACTTTTCCTTCAAAAATTCAACTCATATCATCAGCTAAATCAGGCGAATAGGGCGATTGCGGGCCCTATTCGCCTGATTTAGCTCCGTCGGACTTCTGGCTATTCCCTAAACTCAAAAAAAACCGCTTCGGGGACATCGTTTTGAGGCTTTAAGGGCCATTCCAGACAGCGAATTCAACAACTATTTCGAAGACTGGAAAAAACGTCGGCTTAAATGCATTGTATCCAAGGGGGATTACTTTGAAGGGGACGAAATAAATTTGGAAAAATAAATAACCCATTTGCGTTTTATTTCAAAAGTCTTACTATTTTTTGATCACAGTAGTATTTACTATATCTAGTTAGGAAAAACCAAATTGTAAGCATATTTATTTAATTACGATATCGGTTCTGCGTTTATGAATAAAACAAACAACTGAACATATGTTATTTAATTAGTCATCAACACTTATCCTAAGGTCAATCTTATTAGCAATTTCTTCAATTTCCCAGTCTTCTTTAATAATATCGGCTGCTTTTTCCCCCACCATAATGGCAGGAATATTTGTGTGAGCACTCAGTGGTATCGGTATTATGCTAGTGTCGACCACTCGTAAGTTCTTGATACCGTGCACACGGAATCGGTGGTCCACTACCGCTTCAGGATCTTGGCTGGGCCCCATTTTACAGGTGGCTACTTGATGGTGTAAGGTAGGGGTGATCGTTCTGAGGGCACATTCCCAGTAGGGATCTGAGTTGAAAGGGTGACGTTCACAACCTATTAAAAAAATATTTACCAATTTTTGTGCAGGTTGTGGTTGGAATTACACACTGTGTAATTTAAATTTTAATTAATTCAGACAAATTTGTCATTTATACCTGGTACTGGTTTGTTGTACAATCTACTTCCAAATTTTTTTAAGCTCGGTTTTTGAGTGATTCTGATGATTTCTCTGATCGAAGCTATGAAGGTTCTGATATCTTGATTGTCTTTATCTGTGAAGTATTGGGGATAGAACTGAGGCCATTTGAAAGGGTTTTTTGATTTCAATTTTAGGTATCCATAGGATTTTGGGTGTATTAACATTGGTAAAACCTAAAAAAAAATCCAGGAAATATTAATATGTGGCAGAACTCGCTATACAATATAATTTTATAAATCGACTGTTCTCTATACCACTTGAACTACTATATTCAAGATCTAAGGAGACTTGCGCTATTGCTATCTATGAAAGTATTTATTTTTATGTTGGTAGAAATTTTTGATATCAAAAAAGAATAGATAAAATATGTCATTTACTTTTTTTTTTATGGGTCTAGCACATGTGCTGCAGGGAAGTCCCTAAAGCGCTCCAGGAGCGGCATGTGTGCGGAAAAAGCGATTCACGTTGTTCTTGAATCGCTGTAAATTGTACTCGGTGGGAAACACAGCGTTGGGCAAATCATTCCAAAGGGATGATGGTCTCCATATAAACGACTGCTTGAAAAGCGTTGTACGCGGAGTAACAAGCTGAACTTCATACGGATATGAAGCACCAGCTCGACGTGTATTTCTAACATGCACCGTTTTGGGAGGAATTAAGAGGGCTACATCCTTCGAACACTTTCCATGAAAATACTTGTAGAACAGACTCAAGTCGCCAACCGTTCTTCAATGTTCTAGCGAATCAAGGTCGCTGGTCAGTTCCGGGTCTCCAATTAGACGGACAGCTCTTCTCTGAACAGAATCCAACAAATGCAGTGTATACCGCTCCCATGTTTGGGGCTCTGCTCCCAAACATGGGAGCGGTATTCCATAGTTGGTTGAATTTGAGCTTTGTAAAGAATTAAAGTTGTTGTGGGGTGTAAAGCTTTCTGGTTCGAAATAATATTCCCAACTTTTGAGAAGCTCGCCTTGCTATGCCTGCAACATGTTCATGCCAGGACATATTTGCTTCCAAACTAACGCCCAACAAATTGAGTGGCGATGCTAGGGGAATGGAGTGCCCCGACGTAACTATGTCGGGTTCAGCAACATTAACTTTTTTAAAAAAAAACTGCCGCCTGGGTTTTTGTAGCGTTAAATTCCACTTGGTTACTGTCACCCCAAGATAGAATTTCTTCCAGGTCTTTGTTAAGTTGAACGACTTCCTGTTGTCTGCGGATATTCGCCTGAGCAGCCGATGTCCAAGCGTTCAAGGTGAATGAAGAGACAAGCGTACTGTCATCTGCAAAGCTGTAAAATGGATTCTCGGTCTTTTCCAGCAGATCGTTAATGTAAATGAGAAAGAGAGTAGGAGACAGTATGGAGCTCTGGGGCAGACGGCGTTGATAGTGAAGCTGTTGTGAAGTTGTTGTGTGTAACTCGTAAAGAACGCTCTGTGAGGAAACATGAAAGCCACAAACAGAACCTTTCAGACATTCCACAAGAGCGTAGCTTAGCCAGCAGTCCATCGTGCCAAACATGGTCGAATGCATTGGATACGTCAAGAGCAACCGCTCGAGATTCCCTAAAGTGTTCAATTGCGTTGTTCCAAACATGTGTCACATAAGTCAGAAGATCTCCTGTTGATCTATGTTTACGAAAACCATATTGGTGATCGCTAATAATATTGAATCGTTCAAGATATTTTAGAAGATGCTGATTGATAACCTTTTCCATGACTTTCGATATTATTGAAAGCAGTGCGACTGGCCGGTAGTTATTTGGCAAGGTCTTCTCGCCTTTTTTAAGTATCGGCTGAACCGTGGCACATTTCCAGCAGGACGGAAATATTCCCTTTCTGTAGGATAGGTTAAAAAGTCTACAGAAAACTGGTGTTAGTTCCCTTGCACAGTTTTTGAGAACTATGGCAGGTATTCCGTCAGCGCCAGAAGCCTTTTTGATGTCTAGCTTCATTAAAATACGCTTTATGATACGCTGTCTGAAGACAACATCGGGCATCTTTGACTGCAATATGGGAATAGTAGATGGTGTTTTTCCTTGAAAATCGACAGTAGAATGTGAAGCAAAGAGTTCCGTCACCGAGTTTACTCTCTCAACTAGATACTAGATGACTTTCCAAGAGATGGCATCATAAACAAAAAACCATTTGACCTTCAGTCAGTGTCAACTCTCAAAAGTTTCGTGTAAAATTTTCATGACACTTTGTGTATTAGTTTGCGACTTACAGTTGTTCGAGTGATTTTTACAAACCGATTGAACAAAAAGACTTTCGTGTGTTTTGTTGGGAAAATATCCATCCAGAACCCAAGAATGGCTCTAAAAGTGTTATAGCATATCTACTGTTTACTAAACTTAAATGCGGTTGTACAAGCACCGATGTTTCACCACGGTCCGGAAATCCGAATGAGGCAGTCAAAATACACCATTTTGTTTTGAATGACCGCAAAGTGAAAGTAAGATAGATAGCTGACATCGTGAAGATATCAACAGAACGCGTGAGGTATATTTTGCATGATTGATCAAAAGCTGCAACGTGTCGAAGCTTCAGAACGCAGTTTAGCATTATTTTAGCGCATTCCAAAGGAGTTTTTACGTCAGTGCGTAACAATGGATAAAACATGAATCCACCACTACACGCTTGAATCCAAGAATTAGTCCACAGAGTGGTTGGAATCGCATGAAAGCCGACCGAAGCGTCCAACAGGCAGTCCGTCATTAGCTGGAGAGGTGTTTGCAAGAATTTTTTTGGATGCGCATGGAATAATACTGATCGACTATCTTGACAAGAAACGAACAATCACCGGAGACTATTACGTTGGGTTATGAATTGCTTTCAGATCCGTCACATTCTCCAGATCTGGCCTCCAGCGGTTTTACCCCTTTCTAAATTCGTAAAAGTGGCTCCAGGAAAAGAGATTTGGCTCAAATTGAAGAAGTCAAATGGGAGACTGAGGGTTATTTTACAGAGCTCAACAAATCGTACTATATGAAAGGGATCCAAATGTTTGAATATCGCTGGAATAAGTGTATCGCTCTTGAAGGAAACTGTGTTTAAGAATAAAATCGATTTTTGGCTCAAACACTGTTTTTTCCTCAAAAGTCTCGAGATTTTTCACGTCATGTAGTATAATATCGTTTTCCACTAAATTAGTGATCCATTAGAAACTACAATGAGTGCGGTAAGGACATGTAGAAAGCACTGATCAAAATTTCAACCCTCTCTTATGGGAAATATTACCTGCTATCGGCTTTCGTGCAACGCCTCTAAAAATTTGATCTGATTACACGTGATTTCCTAGTAAAGCCAGCTGGGGATGAGTACCTGTGTTGTCATTTATACTTGTTTATTTTAATAGCATGTTATCTATAGCTATATATATATATATATATATATATATATATATATATATATATATATATATATATGTATATATATGTATATATGAGAAGTAGTCGTGACCGACTCGTGAAAAAGGAAATTCACAATATTGTGAGGGTAGCGGTTAAAAAATTGTTGTCCAAATAAAACTCTTAGTTAATAGTCTAGCTTTCGGAATATATTTCTTCCTTCATCAGGACACTCTACAAGCAAAATGGACAGTAAATTTGAGCTAATTAATGAAGCAGATGGCAAAAAAAAAACTGATTGGTATCACTGAACAGAGAATTACAGTATCAAAACTTACTTAACATGAGCTATCTTCTAGGAGAAGCATTGTTCAATCAAAAACAACTTGTAAAAAACAATTTTATACTAAAAAACTAAAAAAACTACATATTAAAACTTGTTAAAAGATTACATTGCCTTAATCATTACTGGTGCAACATATGGTTTCAGGAACTGAAAAAGTACGAGGTTAGACAATTCCCGGCATTCTTTGACATTTGGCAGACAGTTCGCGTCTGCGTATTGTACCAAAAGGGGGCTCAACCCTGAACTTTACGGGGGAGCAATCATAATTATATTTTTTTTTTTTATTTTTATTAAAAATTTTAAAAGGAACTTGTTTGATAATTATCTATTTTGAAAGACTAGTGGTCGACAAGGGGGGAATCTGGAGAGGTAGATAGCTGTATCCAGACTCACACACTTTTCCCTCAGACAAGAATCCGTAAATGAGCTTAAGTCACTTCTGCTGGAGAATTCTTACCCCAACTCTATAGTTCAACGTTTGCTTTTTCACAATAACGACCTGAATAGATCTCTTCTTAACATTCAAAATCAATTTCTCACCCCTAATGTTCTACCACATGTCACCCCAGACCCTAACACAACAGTATATAGAAGCTTACCTCAAATTAAGGGCTTAACCCCTAAATTAATTAAAGTATTTAAGAACGAAAATATTAAAATTGACACGAGGATCGATAATACCCTCAAATGCGTATTCACTAATTTGAAACAGCCAGTTCCCAAACTACAAAGGACAGGAATTGTATACAAAATCCCTTGTCTGGATTGCCAGCTTTCATACATTGGCCAGACTTCTAGATCACTCCAAGGGAGAATAACATCTCATAAGAGCGACTGTAGAAGGAGCACTCAATCTTGTGCCCTGGCACATCACTTTACACAGTGCGACCACAGGATTAATTTCGGGGAAGCTGAAATACTGTACTCAGAGACCAACTACTACAAGAGGCGGTTTTTGGAGATGGTGGCCATCCACAACACACCTGGTAATATGAACATCAAAACTGATGTGGACGACCTTAGCGTCGTGTACTCTTACTTACTACAGCTATCTACCGCTCCAGATTCCCCCCTTGTCGACCACTAGTCTTTCAAAATAGATAATTATCAAACAAGTTCCTTTTAAAATTTTTAATAAAAAAATAAAATTTTTTTTTATAATTATGATTGCTCTCCCGTAAAGTTCAGGGTTTAACCCCCCTTTTGGTACAATATGCAGACGCGAACTGTCTGCCAAATGTCAAAGAATGCCGGGAATTTTCTAACCTCGTACTTTTTCAGTTCCTGAAACCATATGTTGCACCAGTAATGATTAAGACAATGTAATCTTTTAACAAGTTTTAATATGTAGTTTTTTAGTATAAAATTGTTTTTTACAAGTTGTTTTTGATTGAACAATGCTTCTCATAGAAGATAGCTCATGTTAAGTAAGTTTTGATACTGTAATTCTCTGTTCAGTGATACCAATCAGTTTTTTTTTTGCCATCTGCTTCATTAATTAGCTCAAATTTACTGTCCATTTTGCTTGTAGAGTGTCCTGATGAAGGAAGCTAGACTATTAACTAAGAGTTTTATTTGGCCAACATTTTTTTGACCGCTACCCTCACAATATTGTGAATTTCCTATATATATGTATATATATATATATATATATATATATATATATATATATATATATATATATATATATATATATATACCGGATGACACAGCCAACAAGTAACACCCTGTAATTTTTTTATTTTGAAAGTTACATATTTGCATTTTTAGGTACCAGAATGGGACATTATTAGGCTTTTTTATCACCTAAGAAATATTTTTAACTACTGTGACCGGAAGTGACTACAACTTTCTTATTCAATTCCTTTGAAATTCTCATTCCAACGATGTTGGAACAAGTTGACATTTGTTTGACAGGTGACAGGCAAAAACTGATTTCAGCTCTTAGACTTAGGCGTCCATGGCGGATATACTAGCAGTTCTTTTTGTTCGTTCTATCTCACTTTGAAAAGAATTTAAGACTATCCATTTATTGTGCCATTTTCGCAAATCTAAGTGGCTCGTACAAAATTTTATGCTTTACATTTAGTTACAGAATTCTTTCTTTAAATAATGATCAGCATCACCGAAATTAAGATAGGAACACTTATTTTTTATTTAACCTAGTTACACATTACAGGTTTTTTGCCAACATACGTCTAACAGAACTATTTAACGCCAATTGTATTTGTAAATAGTTTTAAATTATTTCCAAAGTGAGATAAAACGAACAAAAACAATTGCTAGTATATCCTCCGTTTAAGTCTAAAAGTTTAAATCAGTTTTTGCCGGTCCCCTGTCAAACAAATATCAACTTGTATACATCGTTGGAAAGAGAATTTCAAAGCTAATAAAATTGATAAAAAAATATACAGAGTTCCATTAAAGATAAAAAAGTTGCAGTCACTTCCGGTCAAACCGGAAGTAGTTAAAAATATTTCTTAAGTGATAAAAAAGCTTAATAATGTCCCATTCTGGTATCTAAAAATTCAAATATGTAACTTTCAAAATAAAAAAATTACAGGGTATTACATGTTAGCTGTGTCACCCGGTATATACAGTCGACACTCTATATAGTGAAAGACCAAAATGTTGACCGAAATTTCACTATAGAAAGTTTTTC
>CM032448.1:131586420-131618920 GCA_019049505.1 Pachyrhynchus sulphureomaculatus | reverse complement strand
CAATATCATGTAGCAAAGGATATCTATAATATATATAAAATGCAACGTCTCTCTGTCTGTCTGTCCGTTAGTGCGCTTATCACTGGAGAACCACTTATCCGATTTACATGCGTTTTTTTTAAACATACGTATGTTCTCTGGCCAGGTTATAGGATATATTTGGACATAAGGAATAAGCAGTGACGATATTAGTGAATCAAGTCGGAGAAAAGTTTGTCGCTAGCACGTTCTCTTGCAATATACTGCTTAAAGCCTTAAATATGGAACAATATCATGTAGCAAGGAATATAATATATATATATATATATATATATATATATATATATATATATATATATATATATATATATATATATATATATATATATATATATATATATATATATATATATATATATATATATATATATATATATATATTTATATATATATATATATATATATATATATATATATATATATATATATATATATATATATATATATATATATATATATATATATTATATATATATATATATATATATATATATATATATATATATATATATATATATATATATATATATATATAATGCAACGTCTCTCTGTCTGTCTGTCTGTCCGTTAGTGCGCTTACCACTCGAGAACCACTTATCTGATTTACGTGTTTTTTATAAATTTATACATATGTTCTATATAATCGATATAAGCCTAGATAATGGAAGATAAGGTGCGATAATGGGAGATAAGGAGGAATAATGGGAGATAAGTCGAGATAAGCCTCGATAATGGGAGATAAGGTGAGATAATGGGAGATAAGGTGAGATAATGGGAGATAAGTATAAATAATGGTAGATAAGGAAAAATTATGGGAGATAAGCAGAAATAAGTCTAGATAATGGGAGTTATGGTGAGATAATGGGAGATAAGGAGAAATAATGGGAGATAAGTAGAAATATTGCGAGATAAGTCGAGATAAGTCTAGATAATGGAAAATAAGGTGAGATAGTGGAAGATAAGGAGAAATAATGGGAGATGAGCAGAGATAAGCCTAGATAATGGAAATTATGTAGAGATAATGGGAGATAAGGAGAAATATTGGGAGATAATCGGAAATAATGGGAGATATTTTATTACGTTGGGTTACATAAGGAATAAGCAGTGACAATAGTAGTGAATAAAGTCCACGAGAGCGGAGCCGCGGGCCCGGCTAGTTATATATATATATATATATATATATATATATATATATATATATATATATATATATATATATATATATATATATATAGATATATATATGTATGTATATATATTATATATATATATGTATATATATATATATATATATATATATATATATATATATATATATATATATAGATATATATATATGTATGTATATATATATATTATATATATATATATATATATATATATATATATATATATATATATATATATATATATATATATATATATATATATATATATATATATATTATTTATTTTCTTCTCTATTAACTTACATTATGTATGATAATTTTACTTTGTGAAATTAGAATATTAATAAGATTGTGAAAGCTGATGAACCATCGAATATTTTAAGTTGTAGAAATTTGACAACAGTTATATTCAATCAAATCTTCCCCCCCCCCCCCCTCTTTAATGTTGGATCGCGTTTAACTATAAACTTGCGGAGCCTTGGTAGAATTGTTATTAAAATGTGACAAAAATTGTCATGACGTGTGCGGAAGGATCGTAATGATCAAGTAGGTATCGGTGTATCGAAACCCGAAAAAAACAAGGCAAAGTTGGTTAAAAATCAAAGCCATTTTAACTATTTTCTTCAGTGTTGTAACTTTATACAAACAAATATATAATTTTCTTACCTGGTAAACGTTTAATGATTCTAATTCTTTCCAAAAAGAATTGTACAATTCTTGACTTATACTCATGGTGTCTTTAAATCCAGCGCCTCTATCTGCGGCTAGGCTAGCTCCGAGAAATATAAGCTCTATATCTGGATAGTTTTCGAAATCTCTATTTAATGAAATATTTAGTAAGTACGATCGATGACATATAGAAATCTTTTTCGAAATTGACAAAAAAAGATCTGACCGAAAAGGTAGTTTTAAACTTACTTGGATACGTTCGTTTTGTGGTATGCTATAGCTTCCACTCCCCCTAGAACAGTCAGGGGCCCCGTACCATTTCTGAAAAGATTAATGAGGTTGGCTGTCTCGTAGTATACGTCTGCTGTAAGGGCTATATTTTTATCTACTATGAAGTTCAAACCTAAAAAAATAATTAGAAAATTTAAATACCTAAAACTAACGACCCAGTTTATTATTATTTTGTTTTGTTTAAAAGCACACCAACCTTAATCTTTAGAAAAATATTGTTAATTTGTTTCATTGTTCTATTTTGCGATTTACCTACAAAAGTGATATGGTCATACATTTTCTTTCCAACTGGTAGATCCTGCAAAACAGGTATGTCTAATTCCTGCAGATGATCTTCAGGACCTATTCCAGATAACATTAGCAATTGCGGCGAATTGAAAGCTCCTGCAGATAGGATAACTTCTTTATCAGCCCTTATTTTGTAATATTTTCGGTTCCTAAAAGTTTAAAATGTGGTTATCTTCGTAAAAACATAAAAACATCGTTTTTTTCACCTTCGTAAATTCCAAAATTTTAAGTTATTTACCTTACAAAAATAACCCCGTATGCCTTTTTGCTTCCTTTTTCTATTAGAATTTTTGTAACCCTGGAATTAGTCAAA
The DNA here is from genome assembly GCA_019049505.1 of Pachyrhynchus sulphureomaculatus. Classification (NCBI taxonomy): domain Eukaryota; kingdom Metazoa; phylum Arthropoda; class Insecta; order Coleoptera; family Curculionidae; genus Pachyrhynchus; species Pachyrhynchus sulphureomaculatus. The sequence continues at coordinate 131,616,151 of CM032448.1, read as the reverse complement.
ATTTTCAAATTTTTTCGGTCTCTTATAGGTCTAAGGTAGGCTTTTTCTGCACTACATCTGAAGCCATTCCTTATGTTACCTTGAACAAACGACACCTAAAATATTTATGCATACTACAGAATTTAGGCTGTAACATTAACTCTCATAGTACGAGGCTGGTTTGAAAAGTTCGTGCAAAAATAAAAACTACTTATGTGTTTGGGGTAAACCTTTTTTATTTTTCGACATAGTCTCCTTTTAGGCTTATACACTTCGTCCAACGATGTTCTAGTTTGTTGATCCCTTCCGAATAATAGGATTTGTCCAAGTCTGCAAAATATCCATTAGTGTCTGCAATCACCTCCTCGTTTGAATAAAATCTTTGAGCCTAGTCTGGAGAATAGGGGGGATGTGAAACGAGTTGGAATCCTATTTCCATCAATTTTGCGACCACAACTGCTGAGGTGTGTGCAGGTGCGTTGTCGTGATGGAAAAGGACTTTCTTGTGGGCCAATCGCGGGCGTTTTTCTTGCAGCTCGGTTTTCAAACGGTCCAATAACGATGAATAATATTCACCTGTAATAGTTTTACCCTTTTCCACATAGTCGATGAGGATTATCCCTTGCGAATCCCAAAAGACAGTCGCCATAACCTTTCCGGCCGAAGGAACGGTCTTCGCCTTTTTTGGTGCAGATTCCCCCTTGGTAACCCATTGTTTAGATTGTTGTTTGATCTCAGGAGTATAGTAATGTATCCATGTTTCATCCACAGTGAAGAAACGACGCTTAAAGTCCTCCGGATTCTTCTGGAACAGCTGCAAACCATTCTTGCAACACTTCACACGATTCCGTTTTTGGTCAAGCGTGAGCAATCGCGGCACCCATCTTGCGGATAGCTTTCTCATGTCCAAATGTTTATGCAAAATATTATGTACCCGTTCAGTCGAGATGCCCACAGCACTAGCAATCTCACGCACCTTAACTCTTCTGTCATCCATCACCATATCATGGATTTGATCAATGATTTCTGGAGTCGTAACCTCCACAGGCCGTCCAGAACGTTCAGCGTCACTTGTGCCCATATGGCCAGTCCGAAAATTTTGAAACCACTTATAAACTGTTCTAATCGAAGCTTCTCTTTAGTCTCCTGAGGCGTTTTGCCTTTCATAAAGTAACGTTTAATCACCACACAAAATTCTTTTTCGTCCATTTCTTGAAAATCACTCGACTTCCTTGATTCACACGAATGCCAAACACAAAGAAATAGACCAATATGGCTGAAAGTTGGTGTGCGTTCATTCAAGAGATGCTACTAACTAAACATGACCTCGATACGCGCCGGTGGTGCCATCTCTCGGACTTTGCACGGACTTTTCAAACCAGCCTCGTAAAATGGGTGTGTTTTACCGAAAATAGGTCTGGGTTTTAAAAACTAATAATAAGACTATCAAATTCTTTATTAAGATACGTCATGTTGGATGTAATATAAATTTACGCAGTGGCGTAGCCAAGAGGAGGCCAGAGGAGCCATTTGCCCCCTGTACCCCTATAAATGTAGAAAATATATTCTTTAGCAACCTTTTTTACTGAAGGGTTTCTTTTGTGAAAAATGGTCACTCCCCCTCCCCAGTCATCGATATAAATTTTTTAGAGTTTCACAGTAGGTAGGCCTGTTTTGTGAATAATCTCCCCGCCTCCTCTAGTCATCATCGATATTTTTAGTTTACTGTGAAGTGAGGGATCTAAGCTTTTAAAGCTCCAGTGTAAGAGGATCTTTTTAGTGTTCCGTATGGAACACTTCAGTGTCTGTCTGTCTGTCTGTCTGTCTGTCACACCCGATTTTCTCCGAGACTATTTGACATAGAAAGGTGAAATTTGGTAATAATATAGGAATTGATGACCTCATCAGAGTCATGTAGTTTTGAGAATTAAATTTTGAATTAAGGGGATAGTTTTGGGGGGTGAAGTCGGAAGTGAAAAAAAAATTTTTTTACTAGGTCATCGAGTGTGGTGTCAAATGAAAGCTTGTGAAAACACGAGTAAAAAATATGTATATAATATTATACTTGCGCGCACTTTTCTTTGTATTATTTTTAAAAATTCGCGAAAAATCGCTGTCCCGGGCCTTATCTCGAAAAGTACTCATCAAAAAATTTCGAAAAAATTTTGGAATATTCTCCACGGGGTGTAGATTGAACGAAAATTATCACGAGTGCATTACCTTTAATAATTTATATGGTATATAAAAAAAAACAAAAATTTCAAGGTCATCAGATTTCAGTAAAGATTGGAAACAAACTTTGTTGAAAACTCATTTGGGGTGTGTTTTGTGAAGTCACTGATCATTTTATACCACCGTAACATAAATTTTGACTTAAGGGGTTCGTTTTGAGGGGTGAAATCGGAAGTTAAAAAATGAAAGCTTGTGAAAACACGAGTAAAAAATATATATATAATGTAATACTTGCGCACACTTTTCTTCGTATTACTTTTAAAAAATAGCGAAAAATCGCTGTCCCCTACCTTATCTCGAAAAGTACTGATCAAAAAATTTTGAAAGAAATCTGGAATATTCTCCACGGGGTATAGAATGAACGAAAATTATCACGAGTGCATTACCTTTAATAATTTATTTGGTATATAAAAAAAAACAAAATTTCAAGGTCACCAGTTTTCAGTAAAGATTGGAAACAAATTTTGTTAAAAACTCATTTGGGGTGTGTTTTGTGAAGCCATTGATCATTTTATACCATCCTAACAAAAATTTTTCAATCAACGTACGGAACACTAATTGTGCAAGTTCAACTTGCACTTGACCGGTTTTTTTAGCAAGTGTATTCGCTCACTAATTATCGTTTAATGCATCCCTTCTATAAGCAGCTCCGCCCTTTTTTTCCTTGTAGGAACGTCCTTTGTATCCACATGCCAACCTTTTCGCTTCTTGAATTCAGTTACGCCACTAAATTTACATCACGTGTTCTCCAACGTGATGTTCTTACTTACACCCATTTGATCTTTTCCGTTATAGTCCACATAAGGGTACCCAGCTTCTTGAGCGGCTTTGACAAATGCCTTAGCGGCTTCGCTCCTGAACGGTATATCTGATACAGTCATGTAGCCTCCCCTATTTCGATATTTGCGGTCTTGAATCTATAAACATAATTATCAAATTAATTAAACAGATAAATATAAAAATTTTGGGATTTGTAAAAATTTTGTGAATACGTAAGCCACAAAAGATCAATAAAAGCATGGAAAAGTATAATAATCATATATTAGTTCCAAGAATAACAATAGTTATAAACACAAGATGGTATGCAACATTGTACAAAGAACAAAAAGATAAAAGGACATTCACAAAACACATACATATGTTTATGACAAAAACAAAAGGCTCAGAAGACATCATTAAAGACAGTCAATGGAAGATGAAAAGCATCCTTAACAAGTAACAATAAAATTAACATTTTTATTCATAAGTTAAGTCTGTCTGAATCACTAAAGAAACTGTCTATAGTATAAGCTTTTGATAATAAAAACTTCCGTATCTTTATTTTGGCTCTTACTTGCTGTAATTTTCGAACGCTTTCTGAGAAACTATTAAATATTTTAACGGAAGAATATTGTACATCTGTTTGGATATAACTAAAATTACACTTCTCAATTACAAGATTTGTTTTATAACTAGTTTCATAATTATGTCTGTTTTGCGCATTTTCAAAGAGATCCTTGTTAATACGAACAAACATAAAGGAGTCCAATATATACATACTAGTTAAAATTAAAAGGGATTTACTGACAAAGACATTCCTACAGCTTTCACGATAATGCATCTTAAAAGTAGCTCTGATACATTTTTTTTGTAATTTAAAAATTTTGTCTACTTGGGGAGAATTTCCCCAAAAAATCAAACCATACCTGAGCCTGGACTACACGTAAGCATAATAGACCGTCAAGACAGCATCAACGCCCACATTATTTGATAAGATTCTCAGTGCATAACAATATTTGGAGATACCAGCCGCGACATTCTCTACATGCTGTCTCCAATCAAGTTTTAGCATCAATATTGACGACCAGCAGAAACAGATGCTGAGTTGTTTGAATATCGCTACCCTTGTAAGGAAATGTGAGAAAATGATCAACCCTTCTGCCAAAAACCAGACACTGTGTTTTTGAAACATTCTGTAGAAGGTCATGGGTTGTAAAATAACGATCTAGAATTTCACAGCCTCTCCCCATATGAGCGACTATCTCTTGTGAAGTGTCACCATTAAAGATCAGGGTTGTGTCATCCGCATATAGAACTGTAAACTTTCCTGTAATGTTAGGCGATTCATTTGTTTAAAGTATATAAAGCAGCGGGCCTAAAATAGATGCCTGAGGTACACCCCTCGTAACCGGGACCCTGTCGGAAAGAAAAGACCTGTCATAATTATCAGTCTCCATCACTTGCTGAGTGCGATTATTTAAGTAGGAGGCGATTAACTTTAATACATTTCCCCTAATACCCAGGTGTTCCAATTTTATGCATAAAGTCTTAGATTGACACTATCAAAGGCTTTTGATAGATCAATACACATTGCCATAGTTATCTTTCCGCTATTTAGTGAATCCAGAACATTCAACAATGTCTGATGAATGTCTCTTATCTTTATAAAACCGTTTTCATTGGATGCAATCATTGAGTGCCTCTCCAAGAATCCAAGAAATCTCCCATTGATAATCCTCTCAAAGATCTTTCCAACATTAGACAGAAGAGATTTAGGTCTGTAGTTTTTCTGATCATTTGCTGCTCCTTTTTTATGGATTGACTTTACAATGGCATTTTTTAGGAGATCAGGATATATACCCTGCTCAAAACACAAATTAATGATAAACGACAGTGTCTCAGATATTATTTCCTCAGTTTCTTTAAGTATATTTACTGGTAAATTACCATCTCCAACTGATTTTTTATTTTTTTAAGACTTGATTACAGAAAAGACCTCGGGAACCGTCGTTGGCATTAGAAATATAGTATTGAAATTTTTATTTTCAGATGACGATAACTGAAATCCACCGACATCCAGATCATCATTTATTCTAGGACACGCGTTTATAAAGTATTTGTTCAGATGATTTACAATTTTAAAAGGATCGTTAAACCTTTGTGAAAAATTATCAAGAATTGTCTTTGATGGATGATCGGTTTTCGTTATATGTTTAACCAAATGCCAAGTCACTCCAATCTTATTTTCGGCATTATTTATAAAATTAGTTTTTGATTGTTTTTTAGCTTCCTTTATAACTACTTTTAATATTTTGCAATAATTTTTATAGTATATATCAATAATTTCCCCCCTTATTCTCCTGAAATAAAGCACACGCTTTCGTTTACAAAATATCCTAATGCCATTCGTTATCCAACCGTTTTTACTCTTATTTTTATTACATTTCTTTATTGAAAAGATTTTGACGAAATAATTCGAGAACAAACTCAGAAATAAGCTGTATGCCCCGTCCACAGTACCAGCATCATAAACAGTACACCAGTCAATGCCCTCCAATTCCCGCTTAAAGTCCCAGAACCTTGTTCCTCGGAAAAACCCTCCTAATCGTAAATGTGTGTTCATTTCTAACACTATTTAGGTCGCTAAGAACAATTATCTGTCCAGAATGGTCAGAGAGCGCCGAATTCAAAACAAGCTGAGAGAACATGCTCAGAGTTACAAAATATGTTATCCAAAAGAGTTGCGGAATGACCGGTCTCACGAGTGGCTTAAAAAATACATTGGCTTAAGTTATACATGTTAAACATATACAATATTTGTTTTATTTTGTTATTTTCTAATTCGAGGAAGTTGAGATTAAAATCGCCCGAGATAATCAGCCTATGCTTTGAATATCTATCACAAACATACTCGAACACCTGTTCAAGCCTTTCTAAAAATATTTCGTATGTTCCAAATCCTCTGCGATACACACACAGTATGAGTACCTTGGAAGCTTGACTATAGACCGAAGCGAGTTCTATTTCACCCTCAATGCTAAGAGCACAAACGGCATTCTCGTCCGTAAAATCACTATCACAAACACGGTAAACGCACGCACCCTCGTGCTTCAAAGTACTCCTGCAAAAGCATGAAATCAGTCTTCTTCACAAAATCCGCTTCACCTGGTTCCAGCCAGTGCTCAGTAAATAACAGCATGTGGTTTTGACTCCAGTCCCTTCAGAAAACATTCGATTTCCAACGTTTTATTTCTAATGGATTGTATATTCTGATGCATCATCCTCAAAGTTCCACTCCCTGGACCAGGCACTAAGCTCTCAGACTTGAGCTGCTATATGTTATCATCATATTGAGTTTTCGCTTTTTCTTTCCCCTGCAGCCAAACATACGTGGGACACTTTATAGCATAGGCTGCATGAGCAGTATCCAAATTCAGCTTATATTTCTCGTTGCGTATCCAACAATTTGTACAATTCATTACCGTTTTGTTGCAATTACAAATCTCACGATCCGCCCTTCCGCAATATATACATGTTTTTTCGTTACGAATCTACTTAAATCATATCTAAATAATAACATGAGATTTGCTTTTTTTGTATGTTATTCACACTTTTTTGGCATATGTGAGTATTTTGTGTAAATAACATAAATGATATATTTAGCTATCTATCCATTCATCTGCCTGTCTTACCCAGAAGAGTACAGGGGAGAAGTTAGCAACCAGAAATTGGCAGTTCTTCAGGAATGATTTCTTAATTCCTCCTAAAACTCCGATGACTAGAACCACCATTGCTACTAAGGTCGAGGAAACCAAGCGCGAAGAATGTTTTCAATCCTCTTTGATTGCTATATTTGTTTCTGCAGATTCCGAAAACTCAGTTACATAAATTTTCTTTGATGTTTATCGAGAAGTACTATATCAATGTCCTCGAAAAGGCAAAATTCCAGTAAATGCGGCACCTGTCATTTTCTACAACTGACTCGATCTCTCGTGGAAGATACGGCAGTATGAGAACGTTATCAATACCGTACGAATGTCTAAGATGGTAATATAGCACACGCAACGCTGCATTATGACGATGGATGTAAAATGATATAGCGTGAAAGGACACGCTGAAAGTATACTCATCAGTGATTTGGGTTCTTTGTTGCATGCTCTACACTTAATGTTAGCTACTTCGGTAAATCGACTACGGTACAATAGGGTATTAACCACACTATTCTGACAAGCTAGCCCTCTGTCGCTGACGTAGGGGGCGAGACTCTGATGGAGAAGCAAATTTCGTTGAATGTGCTGCATGGGGTTGAAAAATCTTAACAAATTCAATAAAATTATTTTTTTGTGTTATAAACAAGATCTTCTTCATGTTTACGTTCAAACCCCACACATAAACATGAAAAGGACAGAATATCTTAAGTTGGGTGAGGATGGGGAAAAAGAACCAGATTTGAAGTTGAGGGAAATAACTACACACGAGGAGTTTAGGTATTTGGAAAGTATAATTTCCAACAAAGGATCATCAGAGAGAAACATAAAGTACAGGGTAAAAAATGCGTAGAGATTTTAAACTCTTTACTTCTGTCAATCCGAATGAAAACGAAACTGACAATCTACAGGCCAATTGTAGAGCCGATATTGAAGGGCGACTCAGAATGCTGTCAAATGACAAAAAAAGATAAGCAAAGGATAGGCGTGATAGAAATGGATTGTTTAAGGAGTGTATAAAGAATATCTAGACAGGAGCACGTCCAAAATAACGAAATAAGAAGACGGACAGGAAGAATACGTACAACAGCAGAAAGAATAGAAACCAAACAGTTAATTTGGTACAGATACATGAAAAGATTCTAGATGGCCAAAAAGGGCATTTAAATAGACTCTATCAAACAGAAGAAAGAGAGGAAGACCAGCACTAACATGGATCAACGGAATAATGGACTTAACGAGAGACAGAGCTGTCCTCGAGAATGATTGGAGAGACAGAAAAACATGGTTGTCGAAATGCGAGATGCGGCAGAAGCTGTCAGATCCTCGTAAAAAACTGAATTTTTTACGCTCAATATGGCAACACTGCATCAGGTTGGAGACGACCACATGTGAGTGGAAGGGGTAGGTACGCAAACAGAACAGGTGCAGTCCACTCAGTGTAGTGTTAGCGGTGTGATCGTTAGTTGTTCACGTTGTTCGCGAGGTCCTTAAACGTTTGCGGAAAAGGGTTTTACGTGTGCAACCTGACATTGCTAGCTCTTGGATCTTGTATCACGTTAATGCCCCCAGTCACACCCCATTGTCGATTAGAGAATTTTTGTCAGAAAAAACTGTTCCAGTACTCACACACCCACCCTACAGTCCAGATATGGCTCCATGTGATTATATTCTTTTTCCAACGCATAAGCGGAACTTGAACGGTCACTATTACGGAACAATAGACAGCATCCAAAGAGTCACCACGTAGGTCGTAAACAGCTTAACGAAACAAGACTTCCAGAATTGTTACCAGGAATGGCAAAATCGCTGGAGACGCTATGTGCATTCCCAAGGAGCATACTTTGAAGGGGACATTGTTAAATTGTAGATACATTCAATAAAAAATAAATCATTCTCATTACTTCTGAGATATATCATGTACATATGTATATATATATATATATATATATATATATATATATATATATATATATATATATATATATATATATATATACAGTCCCTGGCCAAATTATTAGACGCACTGTATTTTTTTTAGTAATTTTATGTTTCTTAAGAGTTTTTATGCAATAATGGTATATTTAAACTACAATATTATTGATTTTTATTTAAAAGAATTGTTGTAGACTACATATTTGTATTTATTTTTAACATATGGCAACACTGTGTTGGCAAAGTGATACATGAACGTAAATAAGTACAAACCTGTATCAGTCGCGATCGGAATCGAGTCAGGTACGGACGTGTTTCTGTGGCTTTATGGACTGTGATTGTTTGTTTAACAGTTTTATACTACTCAGTTATTAGTTTATTTTGTATGCAGTGTTTTAAAAAAGTAATTGGACTATTTTCATTATGGGTAGAAAAGGCGATCTTTCACCACGTAAAAAAGCTGAAGTGAATGCCCTTGTGATTGCGAAAACATTTACAAACCGAGAAATATCACGAAGATTGGAGGTTTCTGAAGCTAGTGTACGACGCATAAAAAAGAAAATTGAGTCAGGGAAGGAATTAACCCCGGAAAGAAAGAAAAGATGCGGTAGAAAACCAATTTTCACTCCACGGTTAGAGAGATGTTTGAAGAAAATTTGTGTAGAAAACAGATTTGCTACCACAAAGGTAATAAAAATCACAACTCCAGGATGCTAGCGTAAATGCTTCTGAGCGCACTGTTCGAAGAAAATTGAAATAATTAGATTTTAAGGCCTGTCGCCCCTCCAGGAAGCCCAAGTTAACAGCTGCAATGAAAGCAAAGCGCCTGAAGTGGGCCAAACAATGGCAAGACAAAGATGTGGACTTCTGGAGATCGGTAAGATACAGCAATTTAATCAATAATTGATACATTATTATCATTTTCAGTTAAATAAAGCAAATAAACATGGAAGTTTATATATTTTTCCTATTTTTGACAGGTCTGCTTCAGTGACGAAAGCACATTCGAAATTTTGCAGAATAAAGCTCAGTATGTGCGTCGTCATGGAGAAAAGTTTCATCCTGATTGTGTCGTCCCGACGGTTAAACATCCCACCAAAGTGATGATTTGGTCAGTCATCAGCGGCAAGGGCACTGGACGTCTGTACGTCGTCAAAGGAATAATGAGGCAAGATCAGTACAAAGAAGTATTACAAAGTCGGTTGATTCCGCAGCTCAGAGAATGGTTTCCAAATGGGGAACCATTCACTTTCATGCAAGATGGAGCTCCCTGCCACACTGCTCGGTCTGTTAAAGCTTTTTTGGCAGAAAAAAAATATCCCTCTGTTGGATTGGCCGGGTATGAACCCCATTGAAAATGTGTGGGAGCTGATGAAAAGAGAAGTGGCTAAAGATGTGATTACCAACAAAACCCAGCTCCTAGAAAAGATTATTCATGTGTGGAATCATCATCCTCAAAAGCAGGAGACAGTACAATCTTGCATTGATAGCATGCCGCGCAGAATTAAAGCTTTGATAGCGGCTAAAGGTGGCTCAACTAAATATTGACTTTTACTAACATTAATTTTCACTTTTCTTTAAAACTTAATAAACTTATGCTTTTCTAAATTAATGCTGTTTTATTTATGTCAAATAAATAGGTAATTGATTGGATAATATAAAAAATAAAAAACAAATCAATTTAAAATAATAAAACGGTACAATATCACTCAGTAATTAATATTTTACATGAAATCTTGCAGTGCGTCTAATAATTTAGCCAGGGACTGTATATATATATATATATATATATATATATATATATATATATATATATATATATATATATATATATATATATATATATATATATATATATATATATATATATATATATATATATATATATATATATATATATATATATATATATATATATATATATATATGTTTATATATATATATATATATATATATATATATATATATATATATATATACATATACATATACATACATATACATACATACTTAAACTTAAGTTTTTAGTACAAAATACAGGATAATAAATACCTCAATTTGAGCATCTTCTAGTTTTTTGAAATAGGGCAATACATCTTCGTAGCCCCATCCAGGATTGCCAAGGGCCTTCCATTTTTCATAGTCCAGCGGATTTCCTCTTACGTGTATCATGAAATTTATAAGGGTAGTGCCTCCCAAACCTCTACCTCTAGGCCATCTCATTTTTTGATTTGGACACCCTGTAGATTTATATAAGGACAGAAAAAATAAATGTCTATTTTAAACGGTCTGTTTGAGACTTCAATTACTGGTGCATTGATAGCTTATGTGATAGTAGTTCTTACCCCAGCAACTACCATTTTCTTTCTCGACATAGTAACCCCAGTCCAGCTTAGTAAATTGAAAAAGAGGTGCCATTGCGGGAATCTCTGTCAGCGGTGTTGCCACATCGCCAACCTCTAAAAGTAAAATCTTCCATTGGGGATTTTCGGAGAGCCGATTGGCTAGGGCGGCACCCGCAGATCCCGAACCCACTATAATGAAATCGTAAGATTCTTGATCAATTGGTGGAGAGTCTATAAATAGAAGTTTTAAAAATTAGTTATTTAAATTTCCAATCGATTATTCATTTGTTGAAAGATTACCTTGATAAACAGTATTATCTTGAAAGCTAGCTGACGGTACTGAAAAAAATCTGCCAGTCCTCAAATTTGTTAGCGTTTCAGTGAAACTGTCGGAGCCTTCAGAATATGTTAGATGTAGGGCACACGTCAGTAAACAATACAAGAGAAACATCTAAAATTGTATATTATGTTATTATACATTTATATTTTTCGAAACAGTGTGTTACAGCGCATTCTATATCTAACGAAATTAAATTGCTTGTTAATAGTATTTTTAGTGTTCCGTACGGAACACTTATAAGATCACTTCGGTATCTGTCACACCCGATTTTCTCAGAAACTATTCGACATAGAAAATGAAAAAGGGACACTAATATAGGAATTGATAGCCTCATCAGAGCCGTGTGGCTTTGAAAGTTAAATTTTGACTTAAGGTAGTTCACTGGTGATAATCGGAGCCAAAAGTATAGTCCGATAATAAAAACAAAAAGTTTAAAATACTCAATGGCAGAGTATTTTATTTTTTCGGAGATTGTGTTCGATACGTGGAAACTTTCATATGCAGACACACACTTTTAATGAAAATAAATGTGGCAACGCTGCCATATTTATTATACTTTGTGTATGTTTACTATTTAAACCGTATTAGTTCTATTTAAAATTAAAAAAATATTTAAATAAAAAATGCCTTTGATTATACACTCCTGGACAAAATTAACGCAACAATATATTAAATCATACAAATCTTATAATGAATTAATTTTAATAATTTTTTATGAACATTGGTTACACTAAAAATTAGAAAAAACTTATTCGGATACTTTAAAAGTGAATTAGCTACCAAATTTCTCTATAAGATTCGAATTAAAATTATTCTTAAGACCTAATAACAAAATCGTTGAAATTATGTAATAATGAAAAAAATAAAACTGGGACACTAGTAGAAAAATTAATGGTGTAACTGGGACACTAGTAGCGTGTGTTGCCTCCTCTACTTCGGATGACAGCTTTTATGCGCCTAGGCATGCTTCTAATTTAATTTTGGATAAAATCTTGAAGTATTTGCACCCATTCTGCGATAACTGCATTTTCAAGTTCCCTCAGGTTTCTAGGTGCAGGTATATGACGTTTCACATTTTTGTTAAGGTGATCCCATACATGTTCTATCGGATTCAGATCCGAGCTTTTTGGTGGCCATTGCATAATCGGTATATCAACTTGATTAAGATAATCGAGTACCTTCTTAGCCACGTGAGGTCGAGCATTGTCTAGCATAAACAAGAAATTGGGCCCCACAAAATGACCGAAAGGCATCACATGTTTCTATTACAATATTCTCAAGAAAGTAGTCAGCATTTATGGATCTCGTACGGACAGAAACTAACTCTGTGCGAGCATCAAAGCAGATGCTACCCCAGAACATAACAGAGCCACCGCCGAATGGAATCCTTGCAAAGGTATTGCAAGGAGCAAACCTCTCTCCTGGTCTTCGCCATACTCGCTCACGACCATCTGGATGTTTTAGACTAACCTTAGTTTCATCTGTGAAGAAAACTTGTTTCCAATTATCCACAGACCAGTTTTCGTGATTTCGAGCAAAACGTAACGTGTCCTACTGTTTAATCCAGCTTCATTTAACCGTCTTCTAACTGTTTTAGAAGAAAGTGTGACATTGCGAACAGCTTCGAGTTCGTTTCTTATTATAGAACTAGTGACAGTCCTGTTTCTTAAAGCATATTGTCTTATAAAACGTTCATCTAGGTCGCTAATGCATCGTTTTCGCCCTTGCCCTAGTCTTCTAGAATAAGTTCCTACTTCATTCAAGCGTCATACCATACGACTTATTGTGGAACGATGTTTGCCTAACAAATTGACAACATAACTCTGACAATATCCCTTGTTCAATAAAACTGAGGCTCGCACTACCTTGTGTTCAGTTAAATTCCTTGTTCGATTCATTTTTCTAATTCTTCGGGATCAAAAATTAAACAGTCTACCACAAAAACGTATTACTTTGAAAAAGGGAACAATTTATAAGCTTACTTTTAAAGAAAATCTATCGCATTATTACAGAAAATTGTTTATCTTCTAATAAATTCTTTAAAACTGTAAATCTAAACGAATTGTTTTGATTTCTGTCATGAACAATGAAACAAAATATGCATAGCCTACCATTCAAATAGTCGATAAACTTTAAAACTGACATAAGAAAAAGATAAATTCATTTTCAGATTGTTGCGTTAATTTTGTCCAGGACTTAATATTGTTGCGACATAAAGGCAAATTTGCTAAGGAAAGCTTATCAATAAACCCCCTGGAAAACATACAAGGTCTTATATGGCAAGAAAAGATGAAATAAGAAAACAAAGAGCATAAAGAGCTAATTTGCCTGCAACGAAAAAACTTGAAATTTATTGGTTAGAAGTAAAGAGGCCACGAGAAAAAATAAAGAAAAACATGAAGGGGTACAGTATCAATCAAATTGTCGACTGCAGATAGACGTTTTTCATACTGGCGACAATATTAATCCTCAAGCGTTAACTAATATATTAAATAATGTTCGGGATCGGGATTTTGAAGTAGCGGCGAAATATCGGGGTAAAACATGTTTATATTAGACCTACGCAACCGATTAATTACCACGCTTTCAAAGTTACGGGCTTAGAACATATTAATGGCGACCTGTATTTATATCGTAAACCTATCAAAACAATCGCTCTAAAGGACGCATTAATTTCATTCCAACGGTTTTTAAATTTTTCTTCAAAACCTCGTGTACTTGTTGCCCCTAGTGCACGTTTTGATTCATCCCATTTAATTCAAAGTATAATTAATTTTCCAATGATCGAGGATTTTAAAAATATTGCTGGTTTTTCGGACACAATAAATCTTTTTAAAAAACGATCAGAATATCAACTTATCAAACCTTTTTTCGGGCGCCAAATGAACAAAGAAGTCGACGCGCCCTACCCCACTAAACTCATCATCATCATTTTTTAAAGAACGCTTTCCTGACCGCAAAGCCTCAGAAATGTTTAAGCTCGGAAAGTTAGCGCATGACTTGTTGCAAACAGCAGCAAACGAAAAATTCCATGAGGCGATATAGGACGTTAAAATCCTTGAGAATTTGGCAAATGGGTTTTTGACTAGAGAAGATTTAACTAATAATTACGTATCGTATAAAGTGTGCGTCAGGGAAAAACTAATACTGCCATCGTTAATGCCTTTAAAAAGTGTTATTTCAGATCTTATGATTAAAAGAATTGCATCTGAATGCCTAACTTTAAAAGATCTAAAAAGTTCTTATGATAAATTGGGTTCTATAGGAATAGTGCAATTATTATCTAGTCGAAAAGGCAATGGCAAACCACGTGTAACCAAAGATACGCGAGTAGTAAATAAAGTAATTAATTAGTTTACAAATAGTTTATAGTACTTTATTTATTTATCACTAGTATCACTAATTATTTGGCTGGCCGTGGCTCGGTGGCGTAGTACTTTGCTACTGTGCAGAAGGTCGAAGGTTTAATTCCGCAAGTCGTATACTAATTTATTAATTTATTTAAGTATATTTGACCTGGCCACGTAGATAGGTAGTAGTTGTTTGCAGAAATGCAAATAACGTCCGTGGCAGCACTACCGCGTTGTTTAGAAGGTGCTGTGAAATACAAAAATGTATGTTTCGGCACTTGGACAACGTCGACGGGTATTACGATATCCTCGTCGATATCTTTGGGATATGGGAAAAAGGTTAAAATCCCTACTGAGGCGGGAGGTTTTGCGGAGAAGAATTATAAAACCGTTTTTAGTGTTCCGTACGGAACACTTATAAGATCACTTCGGTGTCTGTCTGTCTGTCTGTCACACCCGATTTTCTCCGAAACTATTTGTCATAGAAAGTGAAATTTAGTAATAATATAGGAATTGATGGCCTCATCAAAGCCATGTGGTTTTGAAAGTTACATTTTGACTTAAGAGGTTAGTTTTGGGGGGTGAAATCGTAAGTGAAAAAAAATTTTTTTACTTGGTCATCGAGTGTAGTGTCAAATGAAAGGTTGTGAAAACACGAGTATATATATATATATATATATATATATATATATATATATATATATATATATATATATATATATATATAATGTAATACTTGCGCGCACTTTTCTTTGTATTGTTTCTAAAAAACTGCGAAAAATCGCTGCCTTATCTCGAAAGTACTTATCAAAAAATTTTGAAAGAATTCGGGAATATTCTCCACGGGGTGTAGATTGAACGAAAATTATCACGAGTGCATTACCTGTAATAATTTATTTGGAATTTAAAAAAAAACAAAAATTTCGAGGTCATCAATTTTCATTAAAGATTGGAAATAAACTTTGTTGAAAACTCATTTGGGGTGTGTTTTGTGAAGTCACTGATCATTTTATACTTCTGTTACAACCTTTTTGTATTTTAAAAGCAATCAACGTACGGAACACTAATTGCGCAAGTTTAACTTGCACTTGACCGGTTTTTTTAATATACATTTAATATTGTTATCAATTGATATGTAACAGTGTTGTTTAATAAATATAATATTAACGTAAAATATTGAAAAATTATTGAACCTACAAACATATTTTTGTTAAATATAAATTTTTTAAATACTAAAGGAAAAAATAATGGATATCAAGATACAAATTCAAATTTTTAATTAATAGATTCAATATTTTTATTTGATGATTATAAATAAAGTTGATAAATATATCGTGTTTATTCAATAAATTTAACCTACAAATGAATTTCTGTTTAAAAGTTAACCATTTTAAATGCTTTTTGAATATTGGCACGCATAAAATATGACGACATGCGGCGTTGTCAAATAGTGATAGTTGTCCCTCACCGCGCGGTTATTCTGTTAAACAAATATCAACTTTAAATATTTATATCTTTTTAACGATAAAAAAATATATTTTTATTTCAAAATTTTTCTATTTTTTTTTTTTAATTTATAAGAAAAGTTCTTAACATATACATGAAACTATGCCTTGTTTTATTCTTCATTGGTCTATTGCATGTTACCGGGTGTGCAAGTATGAAATGCGGATTTCAGATAACAGAGGGTGCACCAAAGCAGTTTGTGCTACAAACATTTGACACTGCGCCATTTTGTTGTCTCATCAACAAGTGTCAGACGCGCACGAGTGATAAATTGGAAAGTGTGTGGATAGTGTTGTGTTGTTGGGTTCAATATGTCGAAATTTATACCGAACAAAGAGCATTCGCGGACAGAATTAATTTTTTGTTTCATTTGAAGAAAACTGCTGTTATATCATACCGATCACTTTGAGAAGCTTATGGTGAACATGCTCCATCGCAAGATACGTGTGAACGTTGGTTTCGGCATTTCAAAAGTGGTGACTTCGATGTTGCAGACAAGGAACGTGGAAAACCGCCAAAAAAATACGAAGATGTGCAAGCATCGTTGGACGAAGATGATTCGCAAACAAAAAAACAACTCGCCGAGCAATTGGGCGTTAGTTAACAATCTGTTTCCAATCGGCTACGAGAAATGGGAAAGATTCAGAAGACCGGTAGATGGGTACCACATGTGTTGAACGACAGGAAAATGGAAAAGCGCAAAAACACGTGTGACATTTTGCTCGCTCGGTTACAAAAGGAAGTCGTTTTTTCATCGTATAGTTACAGGGGATGAAAAGTGGATTTATTTTGAGACTCCCAAGCGCAAAAAATCATGGGTAGACCCAGGCGCACCATCCACATCGACTGCAAGACCAAATCGGCGGAAAGACGATGGTCTATTATGAGCTGTTAAAATCTGGGGAAACGGTTAATACTAAATGTTACCAACAACAACTGACCGATTTGAACCGTTCACTGCTTGAAAAAAGGCCAGAATACCGAAGAGGCAACAAAAAGTCATTTTTTCTGTATGATAATGCTCCATCACATACGGCAAAACCAGTTCGCGACACGTTGGAAGCACTCAGCAGGGAAGTTCTACCCCATGCGGCTTACTCACCAGACTTAGCTTCTTTCGATTACCACTTGTTTGCATCGACGCACTTGCTGAGCAGTGCTTTGGTTCGTACGAAGATGTGAAAAAATGGCTCGATGAATGGTTCGCAGCAAAAGGGGAAGATTTTTACTGGCGTGGTATTCACAAATTGCCCGAAAGATGGGAAAAATGTATAACAAGCGATGGAGCATACTTTGAATAAAGCACTTTTTATCATTCTTCCGAATTTAACATGTTTTTTTAGAAAAAAAATTCGCATTTCATACTTGTACACCTGGTAATTATGTGCACTTTAATTATGAATATCTCGCTTCGCAGTCGGTCAATTTTTTTTTTAATTAAATGAAAAACATTTAGATTAACATCATATTTTAATTTCATCAAATTCTTAAGAAAAGTGGATTTGGGAGTAAACTACCTTAAGAGGTTACTTTTCGAGGGTGAAATCGGAAGTGAAAAAAAAATTGTTTGCAAGGTCATCGAGTGGAGTGTCAAATGAAAGATTGTGAAAACACGAGTTCAAAAATATAATATAATGTAATACTCGCGCAGTAACTTTTCTTTATGTTATTTTTTGAAAAAAAATTGTCACAAATGGCTAACCCCCATCCTGTCTTTTTTTCAGATACTCTAACCTCGACTCAGAAAAATGCTAAAAATAAAAAATACACGGTTCTTCGCTATATTCGGGATTATTTTACACCGGGAATTAATTTTTTTCCACAAAACTCGTCAAGGCATATGAAATTACTATTCTTCCCCATCAAAATGTATTTTAATGTCTTATTTCTTCTTGAAGAAATCTTCCGTTGAAATTAATTAGTTTGGCGTTTTCGTTACAACCATACCAAGAAAAAAGTTGAGCCGGTAGGCGAGAGTAGTATAATTACGTGATTTTTGGGACGCTGAATCCGAATTCGTTTTCAGTTTATGGTAAACCCATCGAGTCTTGGTTCGTCCGTAATCCTAAGAAATTTAAAATGGCAAATTCGATATGACCGGGTCGGAATTCTGAAGAGTGCAAATTACTATCGAGAAAAATTTTTTGAACGAAGGTTGTGTATTTTTGCTAGAGCAACATGATGCCTTCATAAAAAATATGAGTCCCCATTTAAAAAATCAAAGTTGACCTTGAAATGACCTTCAAAATGATCCTTCAAGGTCATCACAATTATATCATTTTATTGCCCCTTCAAAAGCCTTCAACTTTTGTCTGAAACTTTTTTTTACTAAAAGTTGGCATAAAAAAATTAAGGGGCCTGGTACATGTTGCTACTAGAAAGATGATTTCTCCGAGAAGAAATAAGGTATCTGAAAAATTCAAAATGCATTTTGATGGGTAAGAGTAATATTTTCATATGTCCTAACGAGTTTTTTGGAGAAAAATTAATTCGGATTGTAATATAATCCCGAATATAGCTATATAATAAAAGACTATTTGTAGTCAATTTCCACTGGTTTATTTAAATTGCGATGACGCGTTTCACTGTCGATACAACTTCTTCAGATCTACATTTTACACTGTCACGTTAGGTTTAATGTTCACAATTTTATATAATTTATTAATTATAATATTACACCTAATTAAATTACATTAATAGTATTGAAAAATCCACACAGATTTGGAATTAGGAGAATAAATTCAATAATGGTCAATTGTTTAAATCTACCTGGTCGTTGAGTAACGTACCTGTAGACCTTAATCGATTTATTTGCATTGTCTCTAAAAGGTTTAGTTTTAAACCTTTTTGTTGGGTGTTTAAAATTTTGAAATTTCTGTTAAACGTGTGATTTTCTGTTAAAAGATGATTAGCATATGTTGAATTAGACTTTCTATGGAAGAAACTTTTTTCGTGTTCTGTAATTCTTCGTATAAATGTACGTCCAGTTTGTCCTAGGTATGTTTTAGGACATGACCCACATGTTAATTGATAAACCCCTAATTTATTGTCTTTATTGATTTGTCGTTTGTAGTTTTTGAGATGTTTGCCTATAGTATTGTTAGTCTTGTAGCTATGTTGATATTTTTTTGATTTAAAGATTTTCCCAGTTTTTCTGTTGGTTTGCCGAAATAGGTTAAGCATTTAAATGTGGTTTTTCTGTCCTTAAAACGTGGGTATACTTCTGAGATTGCCTTGTTTCTAAGTTTTTTCCTAACGATGTTATCAATTAAAGTAACCGAATAACCGTTATTAACGGCTATTTGTTTTATGTAGTTTAATTCTTTAGTAAAATTGTCCTCTAATATTAGTTAGTCTATGTATAAAGCTATGATAAGCCGCGAGTTTATGATGGTTAGGGTGGTGAGAACTTTTGTGAACCCTAACCATCATAAACTCGCGGCTTATCATAGCTTTATACATAGACTAACTAATATCCCCTTATCATCAAAAAATCTGTTAATTCTTTACAAAGCCCAAATTCGACCAACTATGGAATACTGCTCCCACGTTTGGGGCTCCGCTCCCAAACATACACTGCATTTGTTGGATTCTGTTCAGAAAAGAGCGGTCCGTCTGATTGGGGACCCGGAATTGACCGGCGGCCTTGATTCGCTGGAACATCGAAGAACGGTTGGCGACTTGAGTCTGTTCTACAAGTATTTTCATGGAAAGTGTTCGAAGGATGTAGCCCGCTTAATTCCTCCCAAAGCGGTGCATGTTAGAAATACACGTCGCGCTGGTGCTTTGCATCTGTATGAGGTTCAGCTTGTTACTCCGCGTACAACGCTTTTCAAGCAATCTTTTATATGGAGAACGTCATTCCTTTGGAATAATTTGCCCAGCGCTGTGTTTCCCACCGAGTACAATTTACAGCGATTCAAGAACAACGTGAATCGCTTTTTCCGCACTCGTGCCGCTCCTGGAGCGCTTTAGGGACTTCCCTGCAGCACGTGTGCTAGACCATAAAAAAAAAAAAAAAAAAAAAAAACCCTACAGAAAAACTGGGAAAATTTTTAAATCAAAAAAATATCATCAACATAGCTTACCAGACTAACGATATTTGTACTATAGGGAAACATCTCAAAAACTACAAACCACAAATCAGTAAAGACAATAAATCAGGGGTTTATCAATTAACATGTGGGTCATGTCCTAAAAAAACATACATAGGACAAACTGGACGTAATTTATACAAAGAATTACAGAACACGAAAAAAGTTCCATCCATAGAACGTCTAATTCAACATATGCTAATCATCTTTTAACAGAAAATCACACGTTTAACAAGAATTTCAAAATTTTAAACACCCAACAAAAAGGTTTAAAACTAAACCTTTAGAAACAATGCAAATACAGGTACGTTACTCAACGACCAGGTAGATTTAAACAATTCACCATTATTGAATTTATTCTCCTAATTCCAAATCTGTGTGGGTTTTCCAATACTATCAATGAAATTTAATTAGGTGTAAAATTATAATTAAGAAATTATATAAAACTATGAATATTAAACCTAACTTGACAGTGTAAAATGTAGATCTGAAGAAGCTGCATCGACAGCGAAACGCGTCATCGCAATTTATGTAAACCAGTGGAAATTGACTAAAAACAGTCTTTTATTATATATTTATAATGAATTTGCATCAAGTAGAAGCTACAACCATCCAAAACCCGAATAGTAATGCCACTGGTGATTTCAAACTGAAACCTTTACTAGTGTACCATTCAGAAACACCCCGTGCAATGCGAGGCACAGACAAGACAAGTCTACCAGTTGTGTGGCGATCAAACAGAAAGGCGTGGGTTACACGGGAAATTTTTCAAGAATGGTATTCTAATAGTTTTTGCCCATCAGTCAAATCATACTGTGACAGAAATGGGCTTGAACCTAAAGTTATATTACTCTTAGACAATGCCCCAGGACATCCAACCTCACTTGATACGCCCAGAGACTTAAAAGTGTACGTAAAGTTCCTTCCACCAAACACTACGTCAATATTACAACCTATGGACCAGGGAGCAATAGCAAACTTCAAAGCTTATTACCATCGCCGCACTTTTAGCCAACTAATTCATGAAACTGACGGGGAAGGAAGACAGTCTATGCGAGAGTGGTGGAAGTCATACAACATTATGAAGTCTATTCACAACATAGAAGAGGCTTGGAAGGAAGTTAAAATGAGTTGTATGAATGGGGTGTGGCGTAATCTTTGGCCAGATGTAGTGGAAGCACCTAGAAGAATTGTCCAGATGCAGAGACAAGTGCTTGAAGACATTGCTGCAATGATTGAGGGGTCTGAACTTGAAGATGTCACGGTAGAAGATCTCGTAGAACTTGTAGCAACGCACGACGATCCTATTAGCAATGAGATCTGATCGAGTTACAGAATAATCCTATCTACGATGAGGAAGAACAAGTAGAAGAGAAAGTTTTATCTTCAGGGGAAATACAAAATGCACTTTCAAAAATTTATTCAGGTTTGGACATATTGCAGAGTATAGACAATAATGATGACCGTGTCTTGACCGTGTGTCAAAACAATTAAAAACAGTGTTGGGTGTTATGAACGTATTTTACAAGAACGTAAACAAAACGTTACCCAAAAGACAATAGATGTATTTTTCCGTAAAAAATAAGAGTATGTATTGCATAAAGTGTTCTTAGAATTAAAGTGATTGATTAAAATGATTTGTATTTTTTTGTATTAAATTTTGACTATGTTTAATCATAAACCTCGATATACGCGAATTTCAGTTAAACGCGATTTTTTTTCGGAACGTATCCCTCGCGTAAAGCGGGGTATTACTGTATAGCGAAAGCGTGTTTTTTTTTTACATTTTTAAGTTAGGTTATCTTGAAAACCTGATGTGATGGAGCAATTCTGAGGTCAGATTCGGACTGAACGCACCAAAAACCTCTGGGAAAGTATACTTTGGTTGGGATTTGGAGTTTCGTCTGTGTAATTTATCTGATACATAAAAATAAAGATCGAAAACAAACTTTATTAAAAATTCATTTGGGGTGTGTTACGTGACGTCACTATTTATTTGATAACAAAATTTTTATTTTAAAAGCAATCACGGTATGGAACACTAATTGGGCAAGTCCGACTTGCACTTGGCCGGGTTTTTTTATGATGTCATTTTATGGCTAGATGCATAATTTACCTTCCCTATTAGAAACCTTTACGTATTCAGACTTCTCTGTGACGAACAACAATAGTGTGTAATTTTCTGATAATGTATTCCTGTTGAATGAAAAAAATTAAAAAACTACAAACAACTCACTCGCGTATTTGATGGCCAATGACATTGAACTACATTTGATGCGAATATTTTAGTTACTATATAACAAACGTCATCGAGTAGAAACGAGCGGTTAGTTTTTCTACATGTTTTTAGTTTTACACTAATACTTATTGCTACTTACCATTAATTTATTTGTAACATATAATAGACGTAATTTAACGATATTTTTTAAAACTATATACGCACACACCACACTCGATTATTTAATTTCCTCTTACATGTAATTGTATTTGATGCAAATATCTTAATTACTAGTTACCAAAACGATTGATTCATTTGGTTAACAAAGAAGATATTATTAAATAATTGTCTGATTAAACTTTCTCATTATTCTTCGACGAAAATTTAAAAAAAAGCGTTTTTCTTTGGCGTGTATTTTTTCAGCGTACTCTTTACTACCGCTTAATGCAGAGCACAAAAATGGTATGATGGTAACAATAAGAATCGTAATATTGATAAACCGTCAAATAAACTCCACATTACGAGTTGTATTCCCACGTAGAGTTAAAGAAAAGTTTGAAAACATTTTATGCAATAACCCAGGCATTGAACCTTTGTGTCAAATTGATAATTTTATTAATGGGACGGGTGAACTTTTGCCAGAAACAATAAGTGCTAACATAGCACCCAAATTCAAATACTGCCCAGTTACCTCAGTTGGATGTGGAACGGTCTTTTTCCACTTACAAAAAAATATTTTAAGTGATTGAAGACACAATCTTACTACCCAACATTTGGAACAATACCTTATTGTTTACGTGTACAAGAATGCAAATGTTAAATAATTTTAAAAAATGTTACATAATTGTTAATTAAATTTAAACATCGTCGATAACTTGTAAATTTTATGCTGATTTTGAAATAAAAAACTAAAAATTACTACTTTTATTATTATTTAATATTGCATATTTTGACCCTTTTCATGCATATTTTAAGCATATTGTCATGTATATTTGCATGCATATTTCAGGATTTTTATGTTGCATATAATCCGGTCTCTAATGATAACAAATAAGTAGTGTTGCTACTAGAAAGATGATTTCTCCGAGAAGAAATAAGGTATCTGAAAAATTCAAAATGCATTTTGATAGGTAAAGAGTATTACTTTCATATGACGTGACGAGTTTTGTGGGGAAAAATTAACTTGCGGTATAATATAATCCCGAAAATAGCGGAAAACCGTGTTTTTTTACATTTTTTGGTTAGGTTGTTTTGAAAACCTGATGTGGTGGAGCAATTCTCAGGTCGGATTCGGACTGACCGCACCAAAAACCTCTGAGATAGTATACTTTCGTCTCTGGGTTTGGACTTTCGTCTGTGTACTTTTATCTGATACATAAAAACAAAGATCGAAAACAAACTTTATTGAAAATTCATTTGGGGTGTATTACGTGACGTCACTGTTTATTTGATACCTCCGTAACAAAAATTTCTATTTTAAAAGCAATCACGGTATGGAAGACTAATTGGGCAAGTCCGACTTGTACTTAGCCGGGTTTTTTTTTATATGATGTCATTTTTATGGCTAGATGCATAATTTACCCTCCCTATTAGAAACCTTGTTGTATTCAGACTTCTCTGTGACGAACAACAATAGTATGTAATTTTCTGATAATATATTCCTGTTGAATGAAAAAAATTAAAAAACTACAAACAACCCACATCGCGTATTTGATGGCCAATAACATTGAACTACATTTGATGCGAATGTTTTAGTTACTAAATAACAAATAATCATCAAGTAGAAACTCGCCTATAGTAATTGTTAGTCTTGTAGCTATGTTGATATTTTTTTGATTTAAAGATTTTCCCAGTTTTTTCTGTTGGTTTGCCGAAATAGGTTGAGCATTTAAAAGTGGTATTTCTGTCCTTAAAACGTGGGTATATTTCTGAGATTGCCTTGTTTCTAAGTTTTTTTCCTAACGATGTTATCAATTAAAGTAACCGAATAACCGTTATTAACGGCTATTTGTTTTATGTAGTTTAATTCTTTAGTAAAATTGTCCTCTGATATTAGTTAGTCTATGTATAAAGCTGTGATAAGCCGATGGTTAGGGTGGTGAGAACTATTGTGAACCCTAACCATCATAAACTCGCGGCTTATCATAGCTTTATACATGGACTAACTAATATCCCCTTATCAGAAACACACAATCTTACTACCCAACACTTGAAACAATGCCGTATTGTTTACGTGTACAAGAATACAAATGTTAAATAATTTTAAAACATGTTAAATAATTGTTAATTAAATTTAAACATCGTCGATAACTTGTTAATAATTTTATGCTGTTTTTGAAATAAAAAACTAAAAATTACTACTTTTTATTATTATTTAATATTGCATATTTTGACCCGTTTCATGCATATTTTAAGCATTTTTCATGTATATTTGCATGCATATTTCAAGATTTTTATGTTGCATATAATCCGGTCTCTAATGATAACAAATAAATAATGTTGCTACTAGAAAGATGATTTCTCCGAGAAGAAATAAGGTATCTGAAAAATTCAAAATGCATTTTGATAGGTAAGAGTAGTACTTTCATATGACGCGGCGAGTTTTGTGGGGAAAAATTAACTTGCGGTATAATATAATCCCGAAAATAGCGGAAAACCGTGTTTTTTTTTTACATTTTTTGGTTAGGTTATTTTAAAAACCTGATGTAGTGGAGCAATTCTGAGGTCGGATTCGAACTGACCGCACTAAAAACCTCTGAGAGAGTATACTTTCGTCTCTGGGTTTGGACTTTCGTCTGTGTATTTTATCTGATACATAAAAACAAAGATCGAAAACAAACTTTATTGAAAATTCATTTGGGGTGTGTTACGTGACGTCACTGTTTATTTGATACCTCCGTAACAAAAATTTCTATTTTAAAAGCAATCACGGTATGGATTACTAATTGGACAAGTCCGACTTGCACTTGGCCGGGTTTTTTTATATGATGTCATTTTTATGGCTAGATGCATAAATTACCCTCCCTATTAGAAACCTTTACGTATTCAGACTTCTCTGTGACGAACAACAATAGTGTGTAATTTTCTGATAATGTATTCCTGTTGAATGAAAAAAATTAAAAAACTACAACAACCTACTCGCGTATTTAATGGCCAATAACATTGAACTACATTTGATGCGCATGTTTTAGTTACTAAATAACAAATATCATCAAGTAGAAACTCGCGGCTTATCATAGCTTTATACATAGACTAACTAATATCCCTTATCAGAAAAACCACATTTAAAATGCTTAACCTATTTCGGCAAAACAACAAAAAAACTGAGAAAATTTTTAAATCAAAAAAATATCAACATAGCTTACAAGACTAACAATACTATAGGGAAACATCTCAAAAACTACAAACCACAAATCAATAAAGACAGTAAATCAGAGGTTTATTAATTAACATGTGGGTCATGTCCTAAAACATACATAGGACTAACTGAACGTACATTTATACAAAGAATTACAGAACACGAAAAAAGTTTTATCCATAGAAAGTCTAATTCAACATATGCTAATCATCATTTAACAGAAAATCACACATTTAACAAGAATTTCAAAATTTTACACACCCAACAAAAAGGTTTAAAACTAAACCTTTTAGAGACAATGCAAATAAATCGATTAAGGACTACAGGTACGTTACTCAACGACCAGGTAGATTAAACAATTCACCATTATTGAATTATTCTCCTATTTCCAAATCTGTGTGGGTTTTCCCAATACTATCAATGTAATTTAATTAGGTGTAATATTATAATTAAGAAATTATATAAAATTGTGAACATTAAACCAAACTTGACAGTGTAAAATGTAGATCTGAAGAAGCTGCATCGACAGCGAAACGCGTCATCGCAATTTAAATAAACTAGTGGAAAAATTGACTAAAAACAGTCTTTTATTATATATTTATAATGAATTTCCATCAAGTAGAAGCTACAACCATCCAAAACCCGAATATAGCGAAAAACCGTGTTTTTTTTTTTTACATTTTTTAGGTTAGGTTATCTTGAAAAACCTGATGTGATGGAGCAATTCTGAGGTCAGATTCGGACTGAACGCACCAAAAACCTCTGGGAAAGTATACTTTCGTCTCAGGGTTTGGAGTTTCGTCTGTGTAATTTATCTGAGTCATAAAAACAAAAATCGGAAACAAACTTTATTGAAAATTCATTTGGGGTATGTTACGTTACGTCACTGATTATTTGATACCTCCGTAACAAAAATTTTTATTTTAAAAGCAATCACGGTTTGAAACATTAATTGGGCAAGTCCGACTTGCACTTTGAATTTTTTTGTATGATGTCTTTTTTATAGCTAGGTAGATAACTTACCCTCTCTGTTACAAGTCTTTACGTGTTCAGACTTGTCTGTGACGAACAAGAATAGTGTGTAATTTTCTGATAATGTATTCCTGTTGAATGAAAAAAATTAAAAAACAACGAATAACGCACTCGCGTATTTGATGGCCAATAACATTGAACTAGATTTGATGCGAATGTTTTAGTTACTAAATAACAAATGTCATCGAGTAGAAACAAGCGGTTAGTTTTTTTAAAAATTTTTTAGTTTTACACTAATACTTATTGCTACTTACCATTAATTTATTCGTAACATATGATAGACGTAATTTAACGATATTTATTTAAACTATATACGGACACACCACACTCGATTATTTCATTTCCTCTTACACTTAATTATACTCGTATTTGGTCCAAATATCTTAAAAACTAGTTACCAAAACGATTAATTCATTTGGTTAACGAAGAAGATATTATTAAATAATTGTTTGATTAAACTTTCTCATTATTCTTTGACGAAAATTAAAAAAAAAAGCGTTTTTCTTTGGCGTGTATTTTTTTCAGCATACTCTTCACTACCGCTTAATGCAGAGCACAAAAATGGTATGATGGTAACAATAAGAATCGTAATATTGATAAACCGGTCGTGTTGGGTAGCGTAGGCAAGAGAAGATATTTAGCAGGCTTATAATATTAAGATTATCAAGACTTGATCAATTTTTACTTTCCTTACTAAAGGAATTATTTTTCCCTAGTTAGAGGGAGATAACACACATGCCCTATGTGATTTTAACGATGACTGATCGAGTTTTCACGGTCGATAATGACAAAACCACCCTTCATTGGGCTTAGAGACCCATTTGAAATTAAAAATTTACAGAAAAAATTCTTCAGTTATTTATTTTCTTGATCTAATTACAAATTTGATTCTGTTTTTCTTAAAAAATAGCTACAAAGAAGATGAATAATATCTACTTTAAAAATATTATTTTGAGTTAATAAACCTTCCTCAAAACATTATCAGTATTATTTAGTTAAAAAAAAAATGCTTTTAAGGTTTCAGTAAGTCGAAAGTTACGCAGCTATGCAGGGCAGGACCACACAAGTCGTTTTTATTTATGCTTAAGTTATTAATATTTTACAGCCAGAGGGGACCAAGTATCTTATTCATGACATTAAAATCTATTAAAAATTTCAATGAGTGCCATAAGAACAAGTAGAAAACCTAGATTTAATTGCAACGCTATCCTACTTTTGGGCTATCATGATGATGTGCGAAAAATTACTTTATTCCGTCCCCATGCAACGCCGCAAGAAAAAAACGGCAATTCGTTCGGAATGGGGTTTTTTAAATAAAAAATAATTATCGATTTTTTTACTTTATTTTAAAATTTTGTTATAAATAATATTGAGAATCGATACTACTCAGTATATATCACCACTACACCAAACACTTTATTTTTGTACTCGACGCGCGTTTCGCTAACCATGTTAGCTTCATCAGGTGCGATGATTGACTAAAACTAAACTACAAATCTACCTTATTTATACTTGGCTTAACCCTTGAATATACTCAGGCGGAACTAATGACATAGGCAAGGCTATCAGTTCCGGTCAAGTAACCAGTAGAGGGGACTATAAGGAATAGGCCCTCTGTCTTTATTTAAACTACTTTTACATTTTTATGATTTCCATACTTTCGTATGCGTTTCAACAATCTCCTATCAGATACATTTTTATTAATCTTAGATTATCTAATGTTACAGTATGATCAGCTTCAAGGGCATGTTCGGCAATGCTAGACTTTTCTGTTCTATTGTATTTTAAGTGTGCTAAATGTTCTTTAAATCGTGTTTTAATTGACCTTTTAGTTTGCCCAACATACTTTTTGTCACAATCATTACAACTAATTTCATAAATTCCACTTTTCTCACAATTAGGAATCTTATCTTTGGGATTTCCTAAGATATTCGTCTGATGACTTATAGACTAAGGTGAGGCCTACCTTATTAAAATACCTTATTGAGTCCCTTGCTATATTTCGGATTATATGGTATGGAGACATACTTGGTGTTATTTCTTCGCGTGTAAAAAAGGTGGAATTCTGAATGAATTTTTAACTTATGTCTATTTATTAGCTTATTTACTAAGTCATCGTCATAACCATTAACTCTAGTTATATTTCTAATACGATTCCTTTCTTTATTAAAGTTTACTCTATTCAGAGGGAAAGTGACCAAACGATGAACTAAAAAATGTAATGAGGCTAATTTATGTTGTTGGCAATGGAATAAATCATTAGGAATATATCTATCTGTTACTGTGTCTTTCCTATAGATATCAAATTCTAATCTGTTATTATTTTAATAATTAAAATATCTAGAAAAGGCAATTGTCCTTTGTTCTCAACTTCGTAAGTGAATTTAATGGAATCATACCGGCTATTTAATTTAGTATTTGCTTTCTTTGTATCAAAAAAATCGCGAAAATATCATCCACATACCTATACCATACCCTTGGGAAATATTCGAATTCTTGACTGGCTTCGATTTCAAAAACTTACTCAAGAATAAATTGGCTATAAAAGGTGATAAGCAATTACCCATAGCTGTTTTCCTTCTTCCTGAACATAAAATGGATTGTTATATTGGAAATAATATTTTGTTCCATACAAAGTTTAGATAATGTTAAGTTTACACGAATAATTTCGTCTTCAAAGTCATTCATTCTAAGTAATTCTTCTCAACTTAGTTGAGAATCGATGTGAAAAACTTTTTAAATTTTTTTTACGATTAATTATAAATAAACAAATATTTGTAATTTTTTAAAAAAAAAAAAAAACGTGGCTACGAAAGTGCGACGATTGGCTGTCATGTTTGTGATGTCATTATGTAAAAGTATTTTCACGTAAGTAC